>CM019176.2:42528292-42855622 GCA_009739505.2 Apolygus lucorum
TGCTGTGAACTGCCTTCTAAGGACCAGGGACAGGTGATGGGGGGAGGGAATTTGGGCCCTTGGAAGCTAGAAGACCTGTCCTAGCAGGCACCCATGTGTTCTGATAAATTTCGCAATAAATGCGCATTCAACAATTTTTGGTCATCAGGGTGGTATTATTTGTTTCTAGAAATTTAACACTATCATAAATTCATGAAAAACGTCATGAATTCATCCTAATTGGATAATCAATTATCCTTATCTGGGATAGTGGATAGAAGCAATTGGAGGTATCATTAAATTCTTAAAAACGTCTCCTAAGTGGGTGTGGCACATAGCTTTTTCACGTAGAATTTCCGATGCTTGACGATTCGATGATCTCGAAACTTCAATATACATGACGACGGAAATTCAAAGTGAACCGTTCATGTTCGTGCATGCAGAGAAGCTACTATTAATCTGGGAGCGATGATTTCCAAAGGGGACCATGTACAAGCCAATCCTTGAAACTATCATCAAAATCGAACAGTAAATTCGTATACTTAGTTTTGCCCCTTACAAGGGTTTGCGGAAACTGAGAACCACTGATAGACCGATATTGTTCAGGAAGGTTTGAAACGTAAATGGCTACATTGGTAGGCTTGGAAGCAAAATTCAAGTTTCTCCAAGATCAAAACTTCTATCCGCATGGTGAGATTAGAGCTTTCTGAACTGTTTAGGTCTCGTATCTGTCAATGATCAATTCCTCGTTCATGAATACTATGAAGTTACCAAGTTATGATCATTCAGAGATTCTTATTTCAATAAAGAGAGTACCCCAAATCTCCTTCTTGGTTATTGCGAGTAACATTCCCAATCATTATGGCTAACTGTAACTATTTAAGTTTACTGAGGGTCAAACGAATTTATATAAAAAGCTCAAAAATTCCAAGAGTTCTTCAAACAAGATTCATTAAATCGATCTGTAACTACAACTTCCAATACTCGTACCTATCGTAATGAATTTATGTAGGAATTCACCTACAAACTGGAAACAATAATTTCATCGTATTTCTGTATTTTGCACAATATTCATTTTCTTCAATAACCTCGAATGACTTGTAGGGAACTCCTTAGATTTATGCACGCTTTGAAGAAGAGAAGTGATTTTCTCTTGTGATGACTTACCTACTCTTATTTTAACGGCCTAGACGACATTTTACAGCTGCCACTAACGTTCAATTAGTGGAATTATTGTCAACTTCTTCCTCTTTGCCCTTGGGAGGAATTCCCTCTCAATATGATAGAAACCCCTCGTTACCTGTTCTCTTCCATCTCCGAGAACAAAAGGGTAGTTTTTATTACAGTCTATTAGTCAGTAGTGCTCTACAAATGTCGGTTTTGAAGTAACTGGTCGCCGCTGATGAGTACCAGCCAATGCTAATGACCCGCCTCTACAAATTATAGAAATAGTTTCAAGACGATGGTACGATTTCAGAAGTTTAATGACATTTTATTATACAAAAAAGTAACAAAGGTAAAAGTAAAAGTACCTAACTCTGGCATGTGGTGCTTAACAATAAAAAATGAAGTGGAACCAAAACAATAAAAAATCAAATATTGAGCGCCTACATTCATCCCCTTCCCCTCACCCCATAATTTTCCTCGCAGAACCGAGAGGGAAATCAGACAGTTCTTCCTGAACGTCTTCTTCTGTCTTGTAGTGTTCTTTTGTTCAATTCTTCTGATTGTGTATTGATGGTATCTTGTTGATCTGAATTTTGATCTCTTATGTGTTCACTTGTGTTTGAAAATTTGTCTTTGTCTGCTGATGGGATGTATGCTGTTTGGAGTCTGCCTAATGATACGTTCACGTGTTTGTTTTTCATGTTGAGTGTGAAGTATTTGTATGAATGTGTAGGATCCTTCGTTGTGTTTGTCCAGTGATGCTTCGACTCTTTCCACTCTCAGGAATACATCGATACCTTAAAGCACTAAGGGGCTATGTACAAAAACGGAGTTTTGAGAAAAACGCAAAAGATATTATCACCAGTGCAAAATTCCTAAAATAATGGCTATTTACTCAAAACTTTAATTTCCTCAATAAATTTTCAAGCTATAATCGTCAAGAAGGTCAATAATAGCTTTTTTGAATTTGAGTTTTTCTGAAATTAGAAGAAAATAAAAAATGTGGAAGATGGCTGGACATAGCGCCTTTGTGCTTTAAGGTATCGACATGGCTGCATCGACTGAGGTTTTCGTGAACAAATGTTGTCGATTTCGAAATTTTGAGGAAACTGGTTTACTTTTGTTAAGTGTTGTCGTAACTGATGAATGAATACTTATGGGTCTGATGGGATGATTCACTTCAGATTCCAGAACCTGAGCCAGAGTGGTTCCACCAGATGATTCTATCAGAGAAGGCAGAGGTGTACTGTATTGAACAACAAATTGCTGTTCCAGTGGGAGCCCTGGCTTCCAGTTTTGATGGGTAAACGCGAGCTGCCCTTTCAGCAATCAAAATTTTCCCCATCTCTAGGAAAGCACAAAGTTGCAATGCTTCTAGACACCCAGGCTGCCATACCAGCTCCGGGAGACAGTGATTCTATCACGTGATACCCTTGAGGTAAGGCGCCTGCTTGAAGAAGTTAAACAAAATGGAGTCACTGTTAGCCCCCAATCCATCCCACTGTGGCATCCTAGGCAAATGAAGAATCACAAATGCCAATGCCACTTTTTCCGCATTTCTAACAATTCCATAAAGAGGAAAAAGCAGCAAGAACGAACTATGGACCAACAGGCAGTTGTGGATGTGGGAAAAGGGTGGGATGGTTAAGCGAACCCTCAGAACCTCATCTCCTAAACTCTGAGTAGGAGCGAGGTTGCCAATTTCAGGGTTCTTACATGACATGATTATTTGGAAGGCCACCAGCACAGCATCTTCGATTTTTAAAAAATAGATGGTGTTATATCTTGACAACCCCCTTTCAACACCCGTAATGGTAAAAGAACTTTTCAATTGAATTTTTTATTCAAATGAAATGATGTGATTGTTACGACGATTTTACTTATGCACAGTAGTTGAAACCATAAATTCATCCATTCCCAGAAAATGTCATCAAAATCGGATAGAAACGGTAAAAGTTGAGCTTGATACAACGATTTCACATTTTATGCACAGGGACTGTAATCAGACTGGGGGCCACGAAATTCATAGGGAGCCACCTACACCCTCATCTGTCCTGGCGTGCCATCATGTCCACGGGGAGATAATTATTCATATCAATTAAACGGGCGAACATAATCAATGGGACAAAGTGTGGTCTGCCTAAAACTAGCGTCCCCCTGGGCAGGACCTAGTACCTACCGTGCGCAAGAGTATAACCGGGATCGTGTACCGGATAAGGCTCCCATATGGCAAAATTAAGGTAATGCACGCAGACCGGATTACGCCGACTAAAGAAGAAGGACGGGATAAATGTTTGGTGTCTCCAATTAGTCATTATGTTTCTGTTCGTTGTCAACAGGTGTTGAAGTAGGGGTGATTCTGAAAAAGAATATAATATATTAAGTAGGGTGATATAATATATATTGATATATATTGATATTGTGATGATATTGTGATGATATAATATATTAAGTAGGGGTGATTCTGAAAAAGAATATAATATATTCTTTTTCAGAATCACCCCTACTTCAACACCTGTTGACAACGAACAAAAATGGGATTCAAATTGGACTGTATTTTAGCACAAGAAAATTATCTGCATTCAGAAGTACACAACACAACAAGCATATTATGCTTGTTGTGTTGTGTACTTCTGAATGCAGATAATTTTCTTGTGCTAAAATACAGTCCAATTTGAATCCCATTTTTGTTCTTTATTTTCGCTAAACGTAACAGTGAAGACGACTAGGCAAGTGAACCCAGTGTGATGTATCATACCAATTCCAATTAATTCCAATAATTAATCCCCAGTAACTATCTAAAGTAGATTGAATTTGCTAGTTTGAGATCAACTGGAGCTCTGTTGGTTGAATAATTACGGAGATTCAGCAATTAAAATCGATACTTTCCTGTGAAGGCGGAAAGTCTCATCAGACCGTATACAGTTGATCTCAAACTGTAGCAAATTCAATCTACTTTAGATAGTTACTGGGGATTAATTATTGGAATCATCATAGTTTTGGAATAGTTTTAAAAACGCTGCAAATCATTGCTCAAAGGTTTATTATTTTCTGAATAGATCACCCTTCTGTATAGATCACTGGTTCTCCATCAATAGCACCTACCACCATCTGTATTCTCCCTTGACCTTCCCTCTCAAATTTCAGCTTCCTCCGTTCAATAGGATTGAAAATGGCTTCGGAGCTCACTCAGCTGATCAGTGATCTGAAGAGTGAACAAGATCTCCTCGAATGCTGGAGACGCTTGGAAGAGCACTTCCATTCAATAGGAGTAAAAATGGTTTTGGAGCTCACTCAGCTGATCAGTGATCTGAGGAGTGAAGAAGATCTCCTCGAATGCTGGAGACGCCTGGGAGAGCACTTCCATTCAATAGGAGTAAAAATGGTTTTGCAGCTCACTCAGCTGATCAGTGATCTGAAGAGTGAAGAAGATCTCCTCGAATGCTGGAGACGGCTGGAAGAGCACTTCCATTCAAAAGGATTGAAAATGGCTTCGGAGCTCACTCAGCTGATCAGTGATCTGAAGAGTGAAGAAGCCTTTGAGCAATGATTTGCAGCGTTTTTTACCCACCAACATTTTATTTACCTACCAACTTTTTTTTACCTACCAGCTAGGTACTAAACACCTAGGTACCACACCAAACTGGCTTCACACCTTCACAATCAAGTTTATTAGAAAGAACTAAACGCTTCACACTCGATTGGAAAAATAGAAAGCTTCTTATGGAAATTTCATTTCTGGTTACGCAGAAGGCAAAACTGTATACAAATCGAAGAAATGAACAGCGATAGCATTTTACTCCGATAAAATTTGAATGGAGATTAGACCTCTTTTGCGATTCACACTCATGATTCTGTTTTATCGAAGGAAAACCTTCAAGTACTCGTAGGGACCGAACGGTTTGTCCTACAGAGCTCCGGGTGGTCTCAAAAATTTTTAAAAATTCTGTACTATTTAAAATTGGTGAAAAAACGATACCTTTATTTCGAGAGTTTTCGAGCTAGGGCACTCTTGAAAATTTCAACCCTCAATTTTCACCCCTTAGAAGTGACTGACATCAACCAAAAGCTTCGCGGCCCCAAGTGGAGCCCATATACCAAATTTGAACCAAATCGGTCCAGTGTTGCTAAGAAAAGTGCCGCGTACGGCGTACGGACGGAAATTTTTTTAATTCGATTTTCGTATTCTACGTACCTTGAAACGTAAAACATCAAATTTTGAGGGGGGGTTAAAATTTTTTTTCTTGCTCGATTCCAAAGGCTTATTATTGAAAATAATAAACCAAAAAGGGGAAAATGTCACGGTTTTAAGCGCACTATGTTAGTTTCACAGGGTTTTCAGGGTTGCAAATTTCAGGATTCCTGACAACATATATAACAAAGTCGTCTGATATACTCGCGCGGCTGCAATGATTGGCCTTTCTTTTTGTATAAATTGACTGGGTTACATTGGCTCCCAGCAACTATGAACTGAGTGGGTACTGCGAGTAATCTCATCACACTTGAAGAGGTTCTCTCGAAGTTATAACGTACGGAGCTGTTATCTGATTCCAGCAATTCTTGCCTGTAAAGTACCTCGTCTGACGTTATTAACGAAAAACTCATAAATCCGCCGGCAAATAATAAAGGAACTGGCGTTACGTGATCGGAGTTTAGTACCCTCACCTGATAACCTCGATTGATGGAGTGCCAATTCGATTTTTGAAACGAGCAGAGTTCCCAGCAAGGTGTAAAGATTAATTGAATTTCTCTCAGGGTTCTTCAATAGAAAAAGGAACGCCTTACCATTAATACGCCTCCCCTGAAATTACTTCGGGAGAGGTTTCTGTACGGATGGGACCGTTTAAGGAAGTTATTTGGGCGCAACATCCACATGTTGGGCGGCGAAGGAGGTAGATGCGCCTTTTTAAAATCCATCGAGAACACAGAGGCAATCATGGGGTATATGGGTAACCCACTTTCGAGTTGGGTAACGTGTGTGACAAACGGGCGGATGGAATGCAGGCGGGTTAATTAGAATTAGGCTCCGGTTAATTCGGCGGTGAGATGGCATGATGTTCAAGAACCACGCCTCACGCATTCTTAGGAAACTAACACAAAGGGAAACCAAAGTGAGCCAACATGCAAGAGTACATCGAAACTCCTGAGAATTCCCAACTGGATCACTTCGAATCTCAATTTTCAGGGTTTTGCACAGCTAGCAATATTTCGAAAATGCTAAGTCAGGTAGCTGAATCTCTGAAATACTTTTCAAATTTATTTGGAATAAACAAACGCTTCACACTCGATTCGAAGAAATAGGGAGTTGGCATTCCTTCGTATGGAAAATTGATTACTGGTTGCTAAGGAGGCAAAACTGAATACAACTCGGAGAAACGAACAGCGATCGCATTTTGGTTAGCTAAAATTTCAACGGAAATTTGACTTCTTTGGCGTTTCACACTCGCGACTCTGATTTCTTAGGTCCGACCCTTAAGTACTCGTAGGGGGCAAACGGCTTGTCCAACAGAGCTCCGAGTGCTCCCCAATAATTCTAAAAATTCAATACTATTTAAAATTGGTGAAAAAACGATAACTTTATTTCGAGATTTTCGAGCTAGGGCACTCTTGAAAATTTCAACCCTCAATTTTCACCCCTTAGAAGTGACTGACATCAACCAAAAGCTTCGCGGCACAACTAGACCCCGAATGGGGCCCACATATGAAATTTGAACCAAATCGGTCCATGGTAATCAATGTAAGTGCCGCGTACGGCGGACGAACGGAACTTTTTTTGCTCTACATTTAGCAAAACATATTTAATAGCGCACTACAAGGGGTTTTCAATAACAAAATCATTTTGAAAATGTTGGTTTATTATTTTTAATAATGAACCTTTGTAATTGAGCAAGAAAAAACATTTCAATCCCCCCATCCGAAAAATTTGATGGTTTACGTCCAGGAAAGGAGAATCCAAAAATCGAATAAACCAATTTCCGTTGCTTTCCGTACCCGGCACTTTGCCTAATTCCTATGGACTGGTTTTGACAAAATTTGGTATATTTCGGCTCCATTTGGGGCTTTTTGTTAATTGTCAGGTTATTGTCAGTCACTTCTATGGGGTAAAAAGATGGGGTTGAAAAATTCAAGACTAAATTTAAGACGGAATTTAAGTTTAAATTTCAGACTTTTTTGGTAAAGATTGAGCCTATCCAGAGTTCTGTAGAATCAACCGTTAGTTTTAAAAACGCTGCAAATTATTATTTTTAAATTATTATTATTATTTATAATAATAATTATTATTACCTATTTAAAATTATTATTTTTTTGGTTTATTATTTTTCTATATAGATCACTGCCACCAATCAATGTCACCAACCATCCAACATAAAGAAAAACATCGATCGCATTTCGGTCAGCTTTAATTTGAACGGAGATTAGGCCTCTTTTGCGATTCACACTCGTGTTTCTGATTTATCGTACGTCCAACCCTTAAATTCTCGTAGGGAGCGAACGGTTTGTCCTACAGGGCTCAGCGTGGTCTCAAAAATTCTAAAAATTCTATAGAATCTTAAATTGAAGGAAAAACAATACCTTTATATCGAAATTTTTTGAGTTAGCGCGTTTTCAAAATTTCTAAATTCATTTTTGAACCCTTAGAAGTGACCTTCATCAACCAAAATCTTCGGGGCACAACTAGAGCCCAAATGGAGCCTACATACCGAATTTCATCAAAATCAGTCAATGCTAAGTGAGGAAAGTGCGGCGTACGGCGGACGGATGGCCAAATTTTCATTCGATTTTTGGATTCTACGTACCTTGAAACTTAAACCAACAAATTTTGAGGGGGTCTTAAACATTTTTTTCTTGGTCCATTCCAAAGGTTCATTATTGAAAATAATAAACCAAAAAGTGAAGAAATGAGATCATGGGAGAGAGACAAACCCTCCCTTAAGAATGAAAATAAAACGGTCATGGCAGAAAAAAAGAGCTATTGATACGAATATCTCCCTAAAGTAATGATGAAAAGGAAGTTCTGGGGAAATATTCTTAAGGAGAAAGGTCTTGTGAGGGTTTTGTTGGTATTCCAATAAGAGGTTAGTCCAACACTCCCATATCACGACAGGTATATTCGATATGGGGTCCTTAGATTCTCTCATAACGCTCAAACGTACTATGCAAAAGTTATATTATTAGTAACATATCATAGTAACATATTAGTAACATATCTAAAATGCATTATGGAAAACTAGGCGCTTCGCGCCTCGAAAACCGGAGTGTCGAAATGGCCGCGTGACCGGTGGAGTGTCCCTCCCAGCGTAAAGTTTTTTGTGTAGTTACTCCAGGGCTCCTACGATGGTATTCTTCGTTTGGAAATGCATGGGGACTGTTTCTTTGTAGGATATGCTGATGGCATAGCAGCAGTAGTGCTGACAAGAACAACGGATTCAGCCCAAGTCGAGCTGGAGCAGTTCATGTCACGAGTAATGGAGTGGATGAAGAATCATAGCCTGGCACTAGCTATAACAAAGACGGAGGTGGTCATCTTCACGCGCAAGCGTATAGCTACCGTTATCCCAATACGGATTGCAAATACCGAAATGATAATCAAACCGGCAGCTAGATACTTAGGAATCATGTTGGACACCGAAATCACATTTGGAGAACACATAAGAAGAACTGCAAATAGAGCAGCACAAAAAACAGATGCCCTATGTCACCTTATGAGAAACATAAATGGTCCCAAACCATGCAAGAGTTGACTGATGATGACCGTTGTGCAGTCAATTCTCTTGCATGGAGCGGAGGTGTGGGCGGACGCCATGCAGGTAGGATATCTCCACAGCGAATGGTCGCAGTTCAACGTCGAGGAGCACTTCGCATCGCCTGTGCCTACAGAACAGTCTCAGAACCAGCCATACTAGTCCTTGCAGGAGTGATCCCCATTCATCTCATGGCCACAGAAAGGAAATAATGTTCAACAGGAGAGAGGAGAGAGAGCTCACCATGGAAAGATAGCAGGATATATGAACCAGAGGCAGATGGACTGCGAGGCTGATCCCTCAAATCAAGATATGGCTACAGAGGAAGCATGGAGAGGTAAATTTCTTCCTAACCCAGTTCCTTTCAGGGCACAGACTCTTCTACGCCTACCTACATAAGACAGGGAAGGAGAGGTCTTCCAAATGTCCTAACTGCCAGGAGAACAAGGCTGATGACGCATTCCATACATTCTTTGAATGCATGCGATGGACAGGGGAGGGAACTGCCTTAGGGAGAAGTTGCATCTCGGAGTACAGGACACAACCCCAGAGGCGGTCATAGGAAAGATGCTGAAGAGCGAAAAAAAAAACTGAACCACTGTGGCAGATTATGTGGAAAAAATAATGAACAATAAAATCCTTCAAGAACAGCGAAGGGACCGGCACCTAGCAGAGAACTAAGAAGACTCCCAGGACTCAGCCTGGAGTAATGTGTTGAACAGTTTCAGGCTGAGATCCAACGTGGGAAAAGGAGGTGAGGTTTAATTGGGTTTGAATCCCACATAACCCGTGCGAGCGGTTCCCTCGGGTATTTTACGAGATCTAATTTCCACCCCTGGATCTTGAATATTTCCTCGCCCTCTACGGAAAAAAAAACACAAGAGTAATAACATGTTCGATGTTAAACCCGTCTGCCAAGTGGGGGTGGTATGCACATAGATTTCATCATGATAGGATGAGTAAGAGCCAAAACAATATTATGGTACTTATAGCGTGGAGAAGGCAAAGCTTTTCCATGACTATTCGAAAAGGCAGCCTGCCTGGGTAGTGGGGCCTTGTTTTCACTAATCTGATCACTGATCCTCGAACGATTTAAATCCAATAAACCAAAACGGTGTTCCTACTTTCTTTTATTCGAGGATTTCAAACAGCCGAGATTTCACAATACAATAAAATTAACAAATTTGACGTGCCAATAAACATTAGGCTCCGCCAATCGTTGATTATTCTCCGTCATTAGCATTAAAAAGTAATAAATACCCCGCAGGGTTAACTATATGTTTAAAAAATGTTCGTGGTATGGTAATAGTGGTTGAGTTCATGACCGCAAGGATGGATGTAGGTCGTCGACGAGCGGCCATATATAACAACAATACCCTTGTCATCGGCTGTAGCCTATTGCCGTTGTACTAATCCCTAACCCCAATCTCTCGAGGATTCGGACAATGAATTATGCATAGCCCCAGCCCTCGAGGGATCATCACAGTGAAAGTTCCAAAGCCCCATTAATTTCCGTCTACAGGCTTCTCGCGGAGGTCCAAATTGAATACTCCGTCGTGCGTGAATAAACGCCTCTATTATCCGCGAGATTTACAATGAATCCGATATCTTCCCTTCAATAGTTTATTATTCCAATGTTTCCGCACCATTCAGAGTTTTGGGGCTTAGCGGCGAAAAATCCCCTATAATGATAGGGTTGATTGATAAAACTTCTAAATTTCTTCTGTCTTCGTCTAGACACAAATATTAAGAACCGATAAATCGAGAAATGGTGTTATAAGTGGAAATTCGGGGGAGCGACGACTCGTTTTCATGAGTGATATAAAGCCTTGCTGAAGGGCCGCAACTGAACCTGAAATTATAGCAAGAATTTGGCCGAAGGGGTCGCCTGAAGGCAGAGGGCGTTGCCTTTCGACGCAGATGAACTTTAGTTCTTACTTCGATTACCTACTCGTTTATTGAAATTCGGTGAAATTAGTCGAGAAGTTATTGGAAAAAAATAATGAATTATTGATCACAACGTGCTTTTGATGAACGAATGTGAGTAAGAAGGAGAAATTTCCAAAGAAAATAGTACCTATCTTTTAGCAGTACGATAAGATAAGTGATAATACGAAGTACGATAAGATAAGTGATAATACGAAGTACGATAAGATAAGTGATATGAAGTACGGAATTACGATAAGTAATACGATCTACGAAGTACGATAATTAACATGAAGTACGATAAGTAATACGATTTACGAAGTAAGATAATTAACATGAAGTACGATAGGTAATACGATCTACGAAGTACGATAAATAATACCAACTAAGAAGTACGAAAAGTAATATGAAGCAGAGTTGGGCGTAATCGTGAACTGAGCGTTTGCGATTACGATTATAATCGTAATCGTAATTTCAATAGTAATTGTATCCGTATTTTTCAGACAATTAAAGTGCTTACCTCTTGAAATTTATGATGCTGAATCAATTTTGAGCTATCCCGGTCAGATAAGCTACAGATAAAAAATGCATATTTGCTCACGGTTAACACCAACCCCAGCTACTTACATAATATGACCTGGTTATTCCTTATGGCAGGAAATTTTAGCATGGAACATGCTTTAGCCTTGACCTAACTGGCAAGTGTTAGGTTTTTCGGGAACGGTATCGAGTCATGAAATTTTGCTTAGTCGTTGATACGGAACTAGAGTAGCGAGGGATTTTGTAAAGATTTTCACTTACAACCAACCTGTTTCTAGGGAATGTATCGCCGTTAGATTTCATCCCACGAAAATCGTTCGACACTCATTGAAAAGCCTTCAATTTATGCGTAAATTATATACTGCCAAAACAGCTGTAAATATGAACGAAGCTGAGATATACCTCTGATTTAAAAGAACTGTGAACGACATTCGCGGTAAAAAATTGGTTGCCTGTAAAGTCGGTATACGGGCGAAAGTTTTATTACGTGACAACGACTTTGAGTGGTAAAATAATTTTAATGTTAATATTCATTCGTATAGTAGGAAGAAGGATAGTATTATTATTATAATAAATTTTTTTATTATAATAAAAAATTGTATGCAGGCGCCTAAATAGAAGCGCAAGACATGAACCGGTGTGTATGCCTATCTCTCTCACTCTGTCTCTCTCGCTCTTAGGCGGAAGAGAGAAAGAGCGAGAGAAGTGAAAGGGACGCGTGCCTCTCACTCGCTCTCATTGTGAGCGCATAACGTGAGCGGCTTTCTTGAAGTGTCACCCGGCAAACCAATTTATAAGACGTTGTCACGTCAAAACCAACATCGATAATGGATTATATTGATGTAGTTGGTTGGCCTAGTTTTAGTTTATTATTTTCAATAATGAGCCTTTGGAATCGACCAAGAAAAAAAATTTTAACCCCCAAGCTTTTGGTTGATGTCAGTCACATCTAAGGGGTGAAAATTAAGGGTTGAAATTTTCAAGAGTGCCCTAGCTCGAAAACTCTCGAAATAAAGGTATCGTTCTTTCACCCATTTTAAATAGCATTGAATTTTTGAGACCACCCGGAGCTCTATAGGACGATCCCTTCACTCCCTACGAGTATTTAAGGGTTTTCCTTCGATAAAACAGAATCACGAGTGTGAATCATCAAAGAGGTTTTTCTTCGTTGAATTTTTTGCTATCCAAAACGCGATCGCTGTTCGTTTCTTCTCTTTCAGTTTTGCTTTCTGAGCAACCAGTAATCAAATTTCCAAAATATGAAGCTCCCTATTTCTCTTCTAATAAAATTTCTTTCTAATAAACTTGATTGTGAAGGTGTGAAGGCAGTATTGTCCCCTTTATGCCAATCCGATGCATAGTAGTTAATCTCAAAACATCAATCTCTAAGTTCCTTCCGCTACCCTCACCTCATAGGACCATCTACACGCCAATCTGAACAATCCTAAAAAATTTCATCAAATTCGGTTAAAAATGTGTGTGTTATGGTTGTTACTAGGATTTGCGCATGCGCAGAGACTACTGTCAATTTTAAGGCCTTGATTTTCAAAGGGAGCCATCTACAACCTCATCCGCATAATCCCCGAAAATGTCATCGAAATCGGATAGAAAATGTGGAAGTTATGGCTGTTACAAGGAATTCACTTTCGCGCATGCGCAGCTGCTACTATCAGTCCGGGGTGATGGTTTTCATAGGGGACCGTCTACAACCTAATCCGCACAATCCCTGAAAATTTCATCGAAATCGGACAATAACTTCGTATAGTCATGCTGGTTACAAGGAATTCATGACAGACACACAGACACGGATCCAAAATTGTTCAGGAAGGTCTGAAACGTAAAATGCCAGTGGAAATTTCGATTTTGGAGAACTTTTTTTTTTCAATCTTGAAAATTGAAAACAAAGCTACCTTGGTAGTTTCGGAAACTAAAAATTAGCAAAGTAGGTACGTATTTATCTATTTAGGGTGTTCTTATTTCTCTGGTCATCATGCAGCCAATCATGCAGCATGGTTAAAGTAAGAGTGAGAATTTCATTAGAAACATGTGGACGGTGTTATGCACAAACCGGCCAAGCCCCAAAATGTCAAAAATCGAGTTTTTGGTATCAATCGATTCGTCTCGACGAGTACTTTCAGATTTTGTGCATTATAACGCTCTCTGTCGACTTCTTGACGAATTATGGTTGATAGACTGTTTGTGCAAAACGTTTTTCGAAGTTCCATAATTTGCACAAACCGGCCAAGCGCCAACCGCCGCCGCTTCTGGCTTTTGGAGCCTCAGTATTAAGCACAAAGCGGCCAAACGACACAATTCCAGTCGCTTGGCCGCTTTGCGAAAAACGTACAAAAGCGATTTGTACAAAAGCGAGGTTCCTACACCCGAATCCCCTGTCAATGTACAAGAAAAAATTTTATTCGAACTTCAACCTGCGCCGTAAGCTTCTCAAAAAAGATACATGTGCCAAATGTGACGCCTTTGCGGTTCAAATGTCATCAAATCCCAACGTGCAAGAAGATAAAGCAAAACATCAAGAGTCAGCAGAGAGTGCTCACGCGCAGCAAAATACCGGTGAAAACACTACCGTATTGACTTACGACATGCAAAAGACGCTGCCGCTTCCAAGGATTTCTTCGAATGTTGCCTACTACAAAAGACAGCTATGCTTTCACAACTTCGGCATCCACGATGGGGGATCAAGTTTAGGTTTTTTCTATGTCTGGGTGGAGGGTGAAGCTGGGAGAGGGGCCCAGGAAGTGGGATCATGTTTGCTAAAGCACATTGCTAACGTCGTTCCCGACACATCTAAAAAATTGATTTTGTGGTCTGACTCCTGCGGGAGCCAAAACAGAAACATAAAAATTGTGCTTCTTTTGAAGAGCATGCTCGCAACTCATCCCTCCCTTGAGACGATTCACCTAAAATACCTCGTCCCAGGACACAAGGTTCTTCCCAATGATGATGAATTTGGCGATGTAGAATGTGCCTTAAAGCTCCACCAGCAGCTTTACACCCCTGACGAGTACACGAATGTCATGTGGACTAGTCGCCGAAAAAGACAATTTGTGGTCTCAAAGATGGAAAGAACAGATTTCAAATCGAGCAAGAACCTGGAGTTACAGATTGTCAATAGGAAAAAGAACGTGGACGATCTACCCATAAGCTGGCTACAAACTCGAGAGATTTTAATTTAAAAAAAAATAAGAGCCATTTTCATTGTTCATGAGACAAGAATTTAACGGAGACTGGCAAAAAGTTGTTATTAGCAAACAGAGAAGAACTACCAACGGGAGAAGACGGAGAGGAGTAGAGCCATCGGGCCCAGAATTCCGCACTAACCTCGAAGAGCTCTGGCCAAAGAGGAAACCGATATCCACTCAAAAACTGGCGGACATTGAGTTTGTTGGAAATGATCCCACCTGAGTATCACTCTTCGTACATGAACCAGCAGGGAAGCCACACTGTGGAGGACGATATAGACGGATTTGATGGAGAACTGGATTTCGAAGTGGAGAACCGAGAAGGCATTTGAAGTACCGAAATTAGGAGGGGAGTGAATATGAGAATTATTGGAGATTTATTTTAGTTCAAGTTACAATTATTTCATTTCAATAAAGAGTTGGTGATCATTTTTTAAAATATTTTTATTTTTATTTTCCTTGAGTTTTTCGATCTAAAGTGCACTAGTTTTGTAGTACGTTCTGCTTTTGCTGTACCCAGTGACGAACGACTAGCTCTTTTTTCCTGCTAAACATCCAACAATTGATTGGCACAAGCCGGCCAAGCGCCGGCGCTTGGCCGGTTTGTGCTGCTTTTTTCGCTTGGCCGGGTTGTGCAAAATGCATTAGTTGATATTTTTGATATGCACAAACCAGGTATGCGCCATTACTCAAAAACTATCCAAGTTACTCTAGTTTTGACGTCACCAATAGATTCTGCGCCCCAAAAAACGTGGGATACCGAGTTTTCGTCACTCCAGGTATCACTGGAGAGGCCGTATATTAAAAAAACCGGAAAAATCTTTGATTCGATTTTTCTCGAAAACGATCATTTGGCGCTTGGTCGGTTTGTGTATAACACCGTCCATGTATGGAACAACTTTAGCTTTAAACAATCAGGAGAATTCGCGAGGCGCACTGGATAAATGACTAGCGGATTTTCCAATTTTTAAAATAAAACTCGGCGCTTTGCGCCTCGGCGGGGGGCTCCGCCCCCCTGCACCCCCCGGTTTATTTCTTTTTCCATACTCTGTATGAAATCATAGGAACACAGAATGTGTTTTTGCGATACTAGTCATCCGTTAAATAAAAAACAACAATAATAAATGTGGAGTTGACATTAACATGACAACCAATAAACATATCACCAGATGTTTTTTCTGTCGCTTTTTCGTGACGATTTTTTTTCGGTAGGTCATCGCAAAAACACATTCTGTGTTAAAAATCATAATTGTTTCATTAAATTTGCATGTGGATGTGGAAATCTGGGATCAATTTCAATCTACTCAGCGTAGGAAAAGAATGATAAGAAAAGTATTTGTATGTATACTTTTTGTACCACTCAAAATTTGCACACCACATTTTGGACCGATCGAACTGGCGAATGAACACATCAAAGCTATTACCAAAACTGTTTCCACTTCCGTTAAAATTATTATCTTCACCTCGAATCCATAGATCTTTTGATATGACACCTCTCTTATGGTAAAACACTGCAAATCATTGCTCAAAGGTTTATTATTTTCTGTATAGATCACCCTTCTGTATAGATCCCTCCCTACCAACCGTAGGTAACCACTACCTACTAGGGCATTTTTGAAAATTTCAACCCCAACCACCAACCAAATGGAAACGAAGGGTTAAAATTTTCAAAAATGCCCTAGTAGGTTGTGAGGTACCTATGGTTGGTAGGGAGTGATCTATACAGAAGGGTGATCTATGCAGAAAATAATAAACCTTTGGGCAATGATTTGCAGTGTTTTTTTTTTTACCTACCAACTATTGGTAGGTACTACCTACCACACCATACTGCCTTCACACCTTCACAATCAAGTTTATTAGAACGAACTAAACGCTTCACACTCGATTCGAAAAATAGGGAGCTTCATATGGAATTTTGATTACTGGTTGCTCAGAAAGCAAAACTGAATACAAATCGAAAAAATGAACAGCGATCGCATTTTAGTCAGATAAACTTTGAACGGAGATTAGACCTCTTTTGTGATTCACACTCGTGATTCTGTTTTATCGAAGGAAAACCTTCAAGTACTCGTAGGGAGCGAACGGATTGTCCTACTGAGCTCCGGGTGGTCTCAAAAATTTTTTAAAATTCAATAGGTACTATTTAAAATTGGTGAAAAAACGATACCTTTATTTCGAGAGTTTTCGAGCTAGGGCACTCTTGAAAATTTCAGCCCTCAATTTTCACCCCTCATCAGTGACTGACATCAACCAAAAGCTTCGCGGCACAACTAGACCCCAAATGGAGCCCATAAACCAAATTTGAACCAAATCGGTACAGTGTTGCGGTACAAGTGCCGCGTACGGACGAAAATTTGTTGACATTTTCATGTCTTTGCTTGGGCACATAAACTGAAAAATCGCCACGAAAACTTGCTCACGATACCAATAAATGGAATGGCTCTTGAGTGGAAAGTGATCTTCTGGACTGGTTAGCATGGAAGTTTTCTCCAGTATTATTAATTTATTATTGTCATGTTAAGTTCTTAAACTGCAACGTCATTATTCTTGGATGGATGGATGGATGCTCTAATTAGGTTGTCAAGGAATTCCGTGATAGGCAATAACAAGAGGGGGGAGTCCCTCGTAGGAGTCATTATTATTTCCTTGAATTGTTTGGTCCCAATCATTTATAATAAATTGTCTCTTTTGTATATTTTTTTCTTCCTTCAATTGGCATCAGCGTTTGGCCATAGCCATGAAGTTCGTTTATTTATAAATTGTAAAACGAAATAAAATTAAGAAAAAATAATATTAATAAAATTGAAAACGAGAAAAAAAAGAAAATTAAATTTTTACATCGATCGTGTGTATAAAAAAATTAATTGCTTTATATATAATACTGCATCTTGAATGGATCATCTGATGGTAATGCAGGGGGTTGTCCAAGTGGGGTGAAACTTCGTCCATCATCTTTTTCCTCGCATGCTCGTCTCTTTTGTAACACTGGTTCAAATTCCTTCCTTTTGGCGAATTTTCAAGGAAAATGATACTATTGTATTTCAAGTTGAGATCATAAGCATGGAAAAAGGACGATAGGGATTTGACTGCCTGCTTCATGCATGCCATGTGAGTGGGATTTGACCGCCTGTACCGGTAATTTGGAACGGTTACATCTTTGTCACTGTGTTGCGTAGAGAACAATCAACTGTTTTCTTATTTTGATGCTTGGGTACATGAACTAACAACCTTACTTCACTACCTTGTTGTGTAGTGGTTGTGTTGTGTTGTGTAGTAATAAATACAATAAGAAAACACACATGCAAATGTCCCAATGTGATGCAGACTCGTATGCAAGCATTAAATTATTGTAATTGTAAATTTTACAATTTATGTTTTTTTTTCTTCATCAATATGTGGTAGTTACCTTGGTAGATCATGCGTGTTTATACATGTATGTTTATCCTTCTCTAATTAGAAAGCCAATCAAGTCGAGACAGGATCCTAGAGAGCAGCCTAGGCCACGCGTAGCATGTTTTTTTATGGGCCATTCCAGATAACAGGATCTCAGTGGTGAAATTGTGTGGTCTGAGGCAATAGGAAGATTCCCCTAACAGTTATCACCTGGACGAATTTATGGAAGGTTTCGCAAAATCTTCTTGGACTCGGTCGAGCACTGAGCCCGGATGGCGAAACTTACATGAAAACTCCATTCTTCGAAAGAACTACGTAATAACACTAATAACGCCTTGAAGGTTCAAGTTATCCTGTTATTTATATCGTCTCACGGTGAAAGATTCCAAAGATTAACTAAATCAAAATTAGTTCTAAACTACCAACTTGCGTACGAAATTGCACGCTAATTTCAAATCTCCATCAGAAAGTAGCTTTCCTGAATAATATCAACTAATTAAGTACCTTCCTATCAATTTATTCAATTTTCGGATTCCACGTACCTTGACACGTAAAGCATCGAATTTTGAGAGGGGGTTACAATTTTTCTTCTTCCTCGATTCCAAAGGCTTATTATTGAAAATAATAAACCAAAAGCATGTGTCTGGACATTTTCTTTGTATGTAGGGATGGCATATCGAATGAAATATATCGATATATCGATCAAATGATATATCGTCAATGAGATATCGATACCTCCGATATATCGGAGAAAATATATCGATATTTCGATATATCGGAGAAAATATATCGATTTTTCGACGTATCGGAAGATCTACTTCATGTGAAGTAGGTAGGTGAATTTAATAGTTTTAAAACAGTATAAAAATAATTTAGGATGACATTTATGGACATATCGGAGTATCTACTTGGAAAAACTTGAAGAAGTAAGTAGGTAGGTGAATAGAAAAGTTACTAACATCATTTTGGAGGAAATATTATCGATATACTCGACATATTGGAAGATCTATTTGGAAAAACCTTGTGAAATAATATTTCACATATTATGCATTAACCTACTTTCAAAAGTTACTGGGTATGAATGATCGAAATTCATTGTTTAAAAACTGGAAAAAAGTGCGAAAATGTCATTGCAATGTTAAATTAATTTATAAATTGACAGGTGTATAGGTACTGTGGACGATCATGATCCTTCAAAATTGAAAATAATTGTTGTGAAAACCTGCTTCACTTCGTAGAGTAGGTAGTTTTAAGCTGGACGAGCCTCCATTAACTTTGGCTTAAGTCAAGTATTTGAGCCTTGAGAGCCACTGTAGGTGAATACTATGAACACAATCATATCTGAGCTGAAGTCAACAGTCTGAAATCAACCCATCAGTTGGTACCTACAAAATTTGGAATAAAATTACTTGATGTTTTTACAAGTACAGGCGTCCCTTCTCGTCCATTTATTCCAATATTTAATTTTTACAAAAAATTTTTTTTTTTTACTTGAAAACAGGTCGCGATATATCGTTACATATATCGATATTGACCGATAATATCGGTTCTCTATATCGATATAAATATATCGATATATCAAACGTAATATATCGATATATTTCATATATCGATATATCGTTGCCATCCCTATTTGTATGGGGCCTTTCACTGAGGAGAATTGTGCTAGAACCCTCAAAATTGATTCAGCATTATAAATTATGAGAGATAAGCACTTTAATTGCCTTAAAAATTACAATTATAGATACGATTACTGTTGAAAATAATTGAAATAGCAAAAGCTCTTTTTACTTGCGATAAGTAAGTGATACGAAGTAAGATACCTAAGAAATAAGAAGTACGATATGACGATATGAAGATATTTCTTCAGTTTTCGATTATAGAGAAGTTTCAATTTATGAAGTGTAGGATGGCTGATTGAAAGCTGAAACAAACGGTTTGGTTAATGGTAGACGTTCATGTCGGAAATACGAAAAAGGATTGAAAACACCCACTGGCGGATTGTTGGGCCATTCAAAACAATTTCCAGGACTTGTCGAACACGTACTCCGTGATCGGATTAGGAAGGCAAAGGGGACTGCTTGAATAGCAAACGCTAGTCGAAAGGTTCTCCATTCAACGGGACCGACTTTATTCCCTTTTATGCGTCAAGGATTTGCTCACATTCGCCCGTAAAACGATCTCCCGATTGAGGATAACGTGAACCTCCATTGTGCGACACCGTTTAGCTGTCGGCCAAAAGAGATTTTCATGTCCCATCGAATCAGCCCCTCCATTGTCAGGCTTCGTTTGTGTACCTAAGCAATACCTACCAGCCTGTATCCATCGATTGTCGGAGGAAGACAGAACTCACCGAAAACATGACCCGAACTGAGGATGTATAGTTTTGTTTTGTGTTGAGGCCTAGAACTGGTGTGGACTATCCGAGTATTCATTAAATGAGAGCTAATTATGAAGCGAATAGGTACTTGAATTGAACAATACTCAAATGATATTTCAGCACAGTAACCTTCATATTTCGTTCTGAAAATACATTTTTATTAAAAGTGATCCCTTGAATATTTCTTACGACTAAATTATTATTTAAATCATTCTTTCGGTTCTCTGAGTAGTTTAAAAGTTTAAAACTCAGAGATCAGCTCGATCCGAAATCAAGAACATCAATGAAGATTTTAAGAGTGTCTCAGTCGGTGAATAAACGGGTTTTCTCCCTTTTCTCTGGCAATTATTGATCGATTTTGATGATTCCTGCGACAATCTGTAACAGTTCTTGGAACTGCTCCGCGAACGATACGTGAGGACACTCCCCTGGATGGAACCAGGCAGTCACCGGCAGTCACCTTGCTCGAGTAAGCGCCCTCCATTCTTATACATATTTTGCGGTTTTCCTTTGATACCTAAAAATTCCATTTTTATTTCATTTTTTTCGGACCTATATCAGATCAAAGAGTCAATCTATACAGGGTGTACCATATGTTATCCACCAAACTTCGGGAGTAGTTTCTACAACTAATTTGCAACAAAAATCCGACTTTTTTTACTTTTAAGATTTTTTTCGTGTTTTCGACCTTACACCATTCAAACGGTCGTAACTCCCTTAAATTAGACTCAAAAATTAAAAATAAGGATATCGTTGGAAAGAGCGTAAAATTTCTCAATACATGAGCTGTTGACCAGTCGAGAAAAACAAAAGCTAGAGTAGTATTTTTACCTCAAACTTGAAAAATAGTCAATTTTTGTTTTTGGTGAAAATGTTGATGATTTTGCCTCATTGAAACAAGGTATTCGCCGGAGGGGCTCAAAAGCTTAAAAACTGCTCCATTTCATCAGCTTTCTTGGTGGTTTCAAATGGTGTTTTGAATGGTGTTTCAAAGCGAAAAAACGTGTATTTTTTTCAACGAAGTCGACGGTTTGACGTGGGGACGTGGAGCTTGGGAGGAGGGGCGGCGGAGCAGACCCCGGATTCCTCCCGACCAACCATCAATTTCGTCGAAAAAAATGCACGTTTTTTCGCATTGAAACACCATTTTCTCCCTTTAATTCCACAGTGAAACTAAAAATTGGGTGACCGTTGAAAAGCTGATGAAATGGAGAAGTTTTTAAGCGCGAGAAAGAAGAGAAGAATCGAAAAGAAGAAGAGAAGAAAGAAGAAAAAGAAGAGAGAAATCATCAAATTTTTTGAAAAAAAAAAAACAAATTGACAAATTTTAAAGTTTGAGGTAAAAAAAACTACTCTAGCGTTCAGTTTTTCTCAATTTGTCAACGGTTCATCTATTGAGAAATTTCACGCTCTTTCCAACGGTTTCCTTTTTTTTTAATTATTGAGTGCAATTTAAGGGAGTTATGACCGTTTTAAAGGTGTAAGGTCGAAAACACGAAAAAAATCTTAAGAGTAAAAAAGTCGGATTTTAAGGGGGTTAAAAAAATGAGGAATGTCACCGTATTCTGTTTGGATTTTTCCTGAATAGTTAATGGTGTGGGATAGATGAAAATCGGGCTGATTTCGGAAAATAAGTCTCCTGTTATTTTTGTTATCAAAATTTTTGATTTCAAAACTAACCGGGAAAACGGACGTGCAGCGGGAACGCTCGCTGATTGGGCTGTTCGGATCGCCGTCTCCTCCCAGTGTTGCCCATTGGGACGACGAAATCGTGTTTTCAAAGAGAAAAATTATCAAACAAAAACAGGGGAAACCTGATTTTCCCCATCTTGCTTTTTCTATTTTTTTTCTTCAGTTTTTCGATTTCGGACTTTACTGTTTCGTGAAATTTTGCATCTGAAGACTATAGATTTCTCGATCTCAGCGCTTCTTTTGGCCATAAATGAACTATTCCAGGATGACGTCATTTTCCCGGTTTTTTTAAACATTCGTATTTTCTACACTGTTTTGTTTATTCGTAAATTAGGAAGTTTGGGCTGAAAGTTTGCCTCAGGAGGTTTTTCGAGGTGCTGAATCCGATTTTGGGGTCAAAAATAGGAAATACCGACATGGTGAAATTCCTCATTGCTATGAGACATTTTTAGTTGCAAGTTAGTAGTAGAATCGACTCCCAAAGTTTGGTGGATAACATATGGGACACCCTGTATAAACCACACTCCGATTCATATCAATATTTAGTTAATTAATAACTTTAAAATATTTTTGAATCATTGGGTTATTTTTAAGAATTGGTTATTCCATCAGAATATTTCCAACTCTATTTCAAATCTTTCAGTTTTTCAATTCCCTAGGTAGATGCATTAATACATTTTGAAAATCCTTGAAAATTTCAAATTCAAGTACAACTTTTTACTCTTCGAATTTTACTTTTGGAAATAAACAAGAGCATGGGTGTAGAGATTATACAAATAAGAAGAATTCTACAAGTGACATGAAAATTGGGTGAACATTTCCTGAGAAAACTGTTGATGAAAACTGACCAGCTTTGAGAAGGCTGTGGGATGGATGAGGCACTGGGGGTGGTGGGTGGACATGTTCCTCCTTCAGACCGAAGGGTAGGGACACGCGAGCTCCTGTTCGTAAGAGATTAGACTAACCCGGAACGGGGTAGGAACGGCGACCGACTGAGTTATTATAATATGATAAGACTTGCTAGCGTAAACAAACGTCAAGTTCGTCATTGACATTAAGGTGCAAAAATGTCTGAATCAGTTATCTGAAGGAGGGTTCACGTCATTTCCAGGTCGGAAAATGTAAGCGATTTTTTAACTTTGTAATACCCATGACGCACTGAGCGACGCCTGAACTATTCTCCCACCGAGTTCCAGAACCAAAACAAAGTCCTCCACGACGAGACGAGAGGTGTACATGAAGGTATAGTTCATGTCAAGGGAACACCGGTACCAATATTGAAGCTAAACATCCGAGCTATTGCCTCTCAACAACCTCTCTCAACCTTCTAGAAAAGGATCATTACCTCTCCAGTCACCTGGGTTTTGAACACCAGAAATCAAATTCCCACTCCCTCACTCACCTTCAACGCTTTCACCTTTTTTAGTAAAACAGTTATAAATTAAAATCATTCAGTCAGATCGACTTGGTAAATTTCTTCATTCAAAAGCAATTCTTTATTCAAAAGTCACTGTGAGCCAAAACTCAACAGTAATTATGTATTTTAAATCCGCGAAGGAGGTTTCAAGGCACCTTAAGTGATCATTCCACGAGCAGTTTCATAAATTAATTCGTTAAAAACCACGACGTTCGTACGTTCATTTCGTACTTCACGAAGAATTTGAATCTTCCACAAAAGTAAAGAAAACCTTTAAATAAAACTGCGGATTGCGAACGTTATTCATTAGCGTTTTCCTAAACTTCCTTCTTCCCATTTTTAAGAAACATTGGCGTTGGTTCAGTTGTATGGGAGACAACTTCATTTAAGATAATTTTAGAGTTCATCAAGAGAATATAAAGGTAGAACTACATATCTAACTAAAATTTAAAAAAAACTGTACATACCAGAGTAGAACCGGGTTGTGAATACAGACTGAAGACGTACCTGAAACAGAAATGAAGTTATAGGATCCATACGACGACTCAACCCATTCTGTCTGGCTCCCATTCAATAAGAATAGAGTAGGCAATAGGGTTCTTCTTTAAAGTAAGTGAGACCAAAATCATTGTGGTTGAGTGACCTCTAATATTCAAGTCGAGACTACAGATAAGTTAGAAGGACGTCCCACAGTGAGACTTGGGCGTCCTTATGCGATTGATCTCGGATAAAGTTGGACGAAACTCAACAGAAAAAAAATAGGTAGTGGGTGAGGCACATAGCTTCCTCGTATCCATAACCCGATTATATAGATGATCCGATGCATAGTAGTTGATCTCAAAACAACAATCTCTAAGTACCTTTCACTACCTTCACAGGGGACAATATCTGGACAATCCTACACAATTTCATCAAATTCGGATGAAAAATGTAAGTGTTATGGCTGTTACAAGGATTTTACTGTGAGCTCCCGCTCACTGAAAATCCACCTACTTCAGTGGCAGAGCTGGGCTAAGCAGTTAGCTTCCCTCCTGAAGCCCCTAGACGAGCAGGACGCCACCTCCACCTAGGCGCCCCAACTCCCCAGAGAGGCAAGACCAGCTGACGCCTCGAACTGGCCAATGAAAACCCTCCACGCACAACACCTCAGTGGAGGGGTGGGGAGTGACAGCGGAATTTCCAGAAGCGTCGGCAGCGTCGCTTTAGTCCCTTTTCACCAGTCAGCCAAATCAGTCGCAGTGAGCCCGACCCCACGACTTGATTCCACCACTACCCCCCCAGTCTACCTTGTGCGCACATTTACACCACGAGTCGACTCAATTCAAATCGCGATCCCCTGCTACGTCCCCGAGCTTCAGAGGAGAACGAACACCTACATCTTCGCCACGAACCCGACAGATTTCCTCAGGGCCCTGTCCGCGTGAGTGCACAAACTAACCATACTTTTTAGATAACCTTTGGCCAAAGTAGTGAAAGTGATAGAGTAATGCTAGAACTAAACTGAACATAAAAACGATATAACCTTTCTTGTACTGAACTGCCTCTATAATATTGACCTGGAACTTGAACATTGCTTGATGAGAATTGGTATAACGGAATGTAATGAAAACACACGGATCCATTTTATAAAGCTTTATTACCATTTTGTGTCACGAATGTGTCATACTTGATTCGCCCTTCAGGCTTTAGATTTTGCGTGCACAGCACGACTGACTGTTCCTATTAATAAACCAAGCTATTAGTTGTAACTTTGCATTTTTCCTTGACTTTTCCCTGGTTCAGATAACTCATAAGAGGAACGTGCATCGACACACCTCAGGTTCTCTTTTGCAAATTCCCTTCAGGAATCATCATTAAGCCCCTCAGGCCAGACACACTCGTGCTCTGTGACTATTTCATGCGCCCTTCAGGCTAACACATTTTTGACACGTCTTCGCTTCAGAACTTCTAAATTGACTGCGCCTCGCCACAGATAAATATAAATACCCATTAACTTCAAAATTAGTCATAAGTGTTTTGGTATTTGCATTTTCTTTCCCCCACAGAACTCGTGTTAAAGTCGTCCATCGATTAACGACATAGTCGTCACTCATTGGACGATACGCTCACACTTTGAAGTCAGTGGTAGGTTTACACCCTCCCCCTGTCCACAACGTGTGAGCACACAACAGCCTTGCGGATTTGATTACAGAGGCGAGATGCGTTCGCATCACTGGCATCCAGTTCGCAAGGACCAGCTTACATTACGTTTGCGCATGCCCAGTGGCTACTATCAGTCCGAAGGTGGTGATTTTCATAGGGGACCATCTAAATACTGATCTGTAACATCCCTGAAAATTTCGTTGAAATTGGATGGGAAATGTAGAAGTTATGGCCGTTACAAGGAATTCACGTTTGCGCATGCGCAGTCGCTTCTATCAGTCCGGGGATGATGATCATAGGGGACCGTCTACACACCAACCCGCACAATCCCTGAAAATTTCATAGAAATCGGACAATAACTTCGTATAGTTATGCCCGTTACAAGGTATTCATGACAGACACAGAACCAAAATTGTTCAGAAAGGTCTAAAACGTAAAACGCGAGTGAAAATTTTGATTTTGGAGAACTTTTTTTTCATCCTTGAAAAGTGAAAATACCTTGGTAGACTCGGAAGCAATAACCAAACACTAATCCGTTTTAGACCATTCTGAATCCAAATCCGCGAAAAAAAAAAACTAAATAGGTGAATTTCTGTGTGGGTGTGAGTTACAAAATCTTGTGTCGTCTGCCCAAGCCTTAGTTTTTGTGGTTCTTTTGGTTTATTATTTTCAATAATGAACCTTTGGAATCGACCAAGAAAATATTTTTCTAACACCCCCTCAATTGTTGGTTTACGTTTTTAAGTTACATAGAATCCAAAAATCGAATAAAAATGTGGCCGTCCGCCCGCTGTGCGAGGCACTTTCCCCACTTAGCATTGACCGAGTTTGATATAATGGGTAAAATTGACCATGAGGTCATGAAGCAAAACTCAATACAAATCGAAGAAATGAACAGCGATCGCATTTTAGTCAGATAAATTTGAATGGAGATTTGACCTCTTTTGTGATTCACACTCGTGATTCTGTTTTATCAAAGGAAAACCCTTAAGTACTCGTAGGGAGCGAACGGATTGTCCTACAGAGCTCCGGGTGGTCTCAACAATTTTTTTAAATTCAATACTATCTGAAATTGGTGAAAAAACGATACCTTTATTTCGAGAGTTTTCGAGCTAGGGCACTCTTGAAAATTTCAACCCTCAATTTTCACCCCTTAGAAGTGACTGACATCAACCAAAAGCTTCGGGGCACAACTAGACCCCAAATGGAGCCCATATACCAAATTTGAACCAAATCGGTCCAGTGTTGCTAAGAAAAGTGCCGCGTACGGCGTACAGGCGGGAAAATTTTTTATTCGATTTTCGGATTCTACGTACCTTGAAACGTAAAACATCAAATTTTGAGGGGGGGTTGAAATTGTTTTTAAACCAATTTTTTAAATTGTTTTTTAAAACCAACACGGTGTAGCGTCATGACCTGTACATGCTCTGTACCCATGAACGATGTACGAATCCCCATCTTGCACGTTTTGTTCTATCATTATTAGTTAAGCCAACAAAAACCTATATAAATAGTTGTATTGACCCAAGGTGAGTATAGGAGAGGTGTGGTAACGCAGCCAAGTGGGGGAAACGTGACGTCACCAGAGTACCGACTGCCTCGCCGCCAGCAGTCCCTGGTACTTGACTCTGGCATAGATTGTTTCTAAATACAAGGTATACAGGGTGTCTACCATTTGGATGGACCAAACTTCAAGGATCGATTCTACAACTCAGTTGCAACAAAAAATGTCTCAGCAATTTTTTCTTAACCCACTCAAAATTCTTTTTTTTCCACTTTAAAGTTTTTATTCGTATTTTCGACCTTGCAGCACTAAAATGGTCATAACTCCCTTATTTTTCATGCTACTTCGAATCTGAGTACACCGTTGGACAGAGCGTTAAATTTCCTATTCATTTAGTGGGAAACCCAGTTTCTTAAAGCCATTTGTAAAAGTAAAAAAATAAATCAAAGTCAACATTTATAATTTTTTTCGAAAATTGCCATTTTTCAGGCTAACGATTCCCCCGTAAAAAATACCGCTATCGTGGTGCACTCAACGGGAAAAACTACCCCAAGATCTCACCTTTCCAACGGTATGTCAGTTTCAAGGTTTAAGAGGAAAGTTTCTTTGAAAAAATTGCGTTTTATGCGAAAAAACGTGCTTCTTTAGGCATATTCCGCTAGAGAGTCGACCAAGTATTAATGTCTTCACTTTTCAAGGATTGCAATAAAAAGTCCACTAAATTAAATTTCCACTCGTATTTTACGTTTTGGACCTTCCTGAACAATTTTGGTACCGTGTCTGTCCATCTGACAGTCGGTCTGTCTGTCTGAAAGTCCTTGTAGATGGGAAAAGCAATATGAAGCAACGGTCCGATTTCGATGTAATTTTCGGCGATATTCTCCATAAAAATCTAAGTCAAAGCATTATATTTTCAAAATCAAATTCAAAAATTTTATTTTTTTAAATAGGAATTACCATTTTTTGGTTTATTATTTTCAATAACAAGCCTTTGGAATCGAGCAAGAAGAAAAAGTTAAACCCCTCTCAAAATTGTTTTATTGTTTGCCCGTAATTAGTAGCGCCTGGCCACTCAATGGCCAAAACTACCCCGGGATCACATCTTTTCTACGTTATCAGTTTTCCGTTTAGTTAGAATAAATATCATGAAATTGACTTTTTGTAGCAGAAGAATAACTTGAAGAGTTTCATTGACAATAATACTTTTTTTAAAACAATTATTGACTTTCCACCCCGATATGAGTGTCCTTCATTGTTCCTACCAACACTTTCTACCAACGTTACAATGACAATTTTTTTCCGTTGAGTGTCCCACGATAGCACAACTTATACCAGGTTAACAATAAACCTAAAAAATGGTAATTTCTAAAGAAAATTAAAATTTTTGAATTTGATTTTGAAAATTTAATGCTTTGACTTTGATTTTTATGGAGAATATCACCGAAAATTACATCGAAATCCGACAGTAGCTTCGTATTGCTTTTCCCATCTACAAGGACTTTCAGACAGACAGACCGATTGTCAGATGGACAGACACGGTACCAAAATTGTTCAGGAAGGTCCAAAACGTAAAATACGAGTGGAAATTTAATTTAGTGGACTTTTTATTGCAATCCTTGAAAAGTGAAGACATTAATACTTGGTCGACTCTCTAGCGGAATATGCCTAAAGAAGCACGTTTTTTCGCATAAAACGCAATTTTTTCAAAGAAACTTTCCTCTTAAACCTTGAAACTGACATACCGTTGGAAAGGTGAGATCTTGGGGTAGTTTTTCCCGTTGAGTGCACCACGATAGCGGTATTTTTTACGGGGGAATCGTTAGCCTGAAAAATGGCGATTTTCGAAAAGAATTATAAATGTTGATCGTTTTCGACTTATTTCACATTCAAGATTTTTTTCGTGTTTTCGACCTTACATCAATAAAATGGCTATAACTCCCTTAATTGATGGAGTAAATTCAAATTTGATTATATCATTAGAAAGAGCGTCAAATTTCCTATCTCCCTGATGGGGTTTTAGAAAATTTCAAATGAAACGAACGGGTGTAAAATAAACCAAAAGTAAAAAATGGGGAAAGTTTCGAAAATTTTCACTTTTTTCAAAGTTTGTTTCTCGAAACGTCGTGAACGGAAATTTCCATGCTGTAGGCCTAAAAGTTGCATGTGAATCCCAGCTTTCTAACGGTGTAGTCATTTTTTTAAAAACACCACTTATTCAGTTATAAAATGACGTTTTTAGGGCAGAAAACGATCATTTTAGGGTGTAAATCGGCGTTTTTCACCAGAAATGCTTTCCTACTTAATAAATAATTTGACATGAAATTTTACGTAATTTTGACGCTGAATCACTTTCCGATCTCCTCGACAAACAAATACCTAGTACTTTCAAGCCCTTTCCGTTGGGCGAAATCTCGTTAATCGTTTTATCCAAAATTGTCATTAAGGGAGGTCTGGGTTATTAATGACTCGCACTCCTTCCACTTTGTTGACTTACCTAATTTTTGCCCTCTGTCTTGAAAATATCGTCCCGATCATTTGCGGAAAGCTTTATCTTTTCGATAGATAACAAATTGGGAGTCGAGGACTCAGTTGTTGTACCCTGTTCAACCGAGAAAGGGCTTGAAAAGTACTATTTGTTTGTCGAGGAGATCGGAAAGTGTTACCATTCGATTCAGCGTCAAAAAGTACGCAAAATTTCATGTCAAATGATTTATTAAGTAGGAAAGCATTTCTGGTGAAAAACGCCGATTTACACCCTAAAATGATCGTTTTCTGCCCTAAAAACGTCATTTTATAACTGAATAAGTGGTGTTTTTAAAAAAATGACTACACCGTTAGAAAGCTGGGATTCACATGCAACTTTTAGGCCTACAGCATGGAAATTTCCGTTCACGACGTTTCGAGAAACAAACTTTGAAAAAAGTGAAAATTTTCGAAACTTTCCCAATTTTTTACTTTTTGCTTATTTTACACCCGTTCGTTTCATTTGAAATTTTCTAAAACCCCTTCAGGGAGATAGGAAATTTGACGCTCTTTCCAATGATATAATCAAATTTGAATTTACTCCATCAATTAAGGGAGTTATAGCCATTTTAATGATGTAAGGTCGAAAACACAAAAAAAATCTTAAATGTGAAATAAGTCGAAAACGAAGCCTCTAAAACAAAATTGCTAAGAGACATTTTTTGTTGCAAATTAGTAGTAGAATCGAACCCTGCCCGGTGGTGCGCTCGTAAGGGTGAAACCCTGTACTCTGTTTGTTCTGTTTACATTTCGGTTTTTGAGGTTGAACGCAACTTCCTCCAATTCAGAAAAATTAGATGACGTTGAAGTATTCTACAGCATGAGAGATTGACCACAAACGGGCAAGGAATGAATGAAAAACGTCTGAAACGCGAAATCAGAGTGGAATTTATTGTGAATGGGGTATTTCGGTGGGTCGGAAATTCAGGTTTTTGACCTCAAATTTGGATTCAGCACCCTTGAAAACCTATATACTACAACTTTAAGCCCAATGATACTATAACATGTGGTAGAAAAATTAATTAAAGAGATCACGCGTTTGAAAAAGGCGGGCCGCTATAAATGCACACACACTAGGCAAGGACTACACTGCGGACTACGCCGCTCGCGTGTGTGAGTAGTATTTTGTAGTATCCAAGACGTCTTCCAAGGGTTTCTGTGCATGGATACTTTTTTCAAAGACTAGCTACGTCACGATTGGTTAGCTACGTCACACCATTCAAATCTTCAACTTTCCTTAGCTTCTCTGATTTTTTAAAAACATTTTCTCAACGAACAGACCCGATTACCGTTATTCCTGAGCCATACTCTTTTGAAAAAAATAAAAAAATTGACTGAAACACCCCATTTCCATCAAAATTAGTCCATAATTTCCTAATTATGCCCAGGAAAACAAATCATTAAAAATTCTCCAAAACGAACAATTTGAGAAAATAAACTAAAGTTTCAACGGCTAAAACTCTAACAATTTGTAGATATTAGATAATTTTGAAGTTCTGTCGATTGAAAAATTGGCCACAAACAGAAAAGAAAAGTTATTGAAAAGACTGAAACATTAAATTCGAGTGAAAATTTGAATTTGAAAAACTGGTCCATAATTTCCTGGTTTGATGGACAAATAAGAAATCAGAATGGGGTATTTCAGTCAATTTTTTTTTATTTTATTTTTTTTTTTCAAAAGAGCATGGCTCAGGAATAACGGTAATCGGGTCTGTTCGTCGAGAAAATGTTTTTAAAAAATCAGAGAAGCTAAGGAAAGTTGAAGATTTGAACGGTGTGACGTAGCTAGTCAATCGTGACGTAGCTAGCCAACTGTCTTTGAAAAAAGTATCCACGCACAGAAACCCTTGGAGGACCTCTTGGATACTACAAAATACTACTCACACACGCGCGCAGTGTAGTCCTTGCCTAGTGTGTGTGCATTTATAGCGGCCCGCCTTTTTCTAACGTGTGATCTCTTTAAAACTTTCACTGCTGGCGTGGATTCATCCGCGCTTTTGGGCCCTTGCCAACTACTAGAGCGGATCCATGCGCGCTCCGCCCTGTTATTTAAGCTGTCTTTCAAAGGCTGTGGAAGGATGTTAGTAGTTGGTTCAAACCTTGTTTCTGGCTTTAGTAGTGGCAATGAACCCAAAGGGCAATAGTTACATTTCAATCGAGCAGTTAGTGGCTAAATCATAAGGTTGAGCGCGGATGAATCCGCTCTAGTAGTTGGCAGGGGCCCAAAAGCGCCGATAAATCTGAGCCAGCACATTAATTTTTCTACCACATGTTATAGCATCATTGGGCTTAAAGTTGTAGTATATAGGTTTTCAAGGGTGCTGAATCCAAATTTGAGGTCAAAACCTGAATTTCCGACTCACCGAAATACCCCATTGTTCAGGATGGTCCAAAACGTGAAACTGCAGAAAGAAAATTTATTCTGGAGGAAATTTGAACGGGGAATCTTTTTTTTTTGAAAGAGGGTTCTCTGATATGGAAGAAAACTATAGTGTGCTGCTCAAAAACGCATCCAAAAATTTAGAGAATATAAGGAAGATGGAAATTTTAAATGTGCCGAGAGTCTATGACTTGACGTGATTCCCCTTACAACAGCAGCGCTACCTCTAAAAGCGCACATGAAACAACTAGGTTACGTGATCGAACACACGAGTTCGCCTCGAACTGGCTGAAAGAACCTATTGGTTTATCAAGCATTATTAGTCTTCACCGTCTCTTATTTAGTATCTATATTAGTTAGTTTTGATATTTGAATCACATTATTAGAGTGGATCGTTTTATGTGGCCACGAGAGCGCCTACTACTCTACCTGTTGCCATTTTCTGACACTATTTTGCCAAAACTCCTTTTGCGCCTCACCTGAGCACAATGGGGTAGTTGCATGGGTCGGAATTTCGTGTTTTTGACTTCAGATTCGAATTTAGCGCACTTAAAAACGTTGCAGTACCAGTTTTCATTTCGAAATCCCATTTAGTTTAGCATTATTTCAATAAAGAAGTACCGTCCTTTTTAGTGTTGGCGGGCCACTCCTCTTACGTCATCCCTAAACGAGAATCTCACGATAGTGTGCGTTGAGATCACTGCCATCGAGGACAATTCGAGTCAGAAACATTGAAATATAGTTGCAAAATAATGGTGATGATTAAAAAAACTTTGAAATATATTTTTCAGGCTTTACGTGTTTGAATTAATCGTTTAATTAAATTGAAAGTTTTGAAGCATATTTTGATATTTTTCTTGTTGTTGCGTTGGCGCTAAAACCTCGCATTACTTTTACGGTCATGGAGTTATCAGTGTTCATAGAGTTATCAGTGTACATAGAGTTATCAGTGTACATTTTCTAGTACTCTGTGGTGAGTTCAGTGAGGTCTGAGTTCATACCATTGTTTATACCGGTATTTACCATAATTTATTAGTTGGATGGTTTGGAAAAGATAATGTTCTCTGTAAAGTTTCAAGAAGCTTTTAATAAACGCTTGCATACGAGTCTGCAACACATGTCTTCATTTTTTCCTGCTACCTACCCGATAATCTGCTTTCAAATGTTGTTGACAGTTCTTTTAACTCAGGAGTATATCTCAGTTTCTTCCGTAAGTACAGCGGTTTTGGCAGTATATAATTTATGCAAACATTTAGGGCTTTCCAACGATTTTTCTACGAACACGAATGACGAAGATCGGTGGGAACGACTTGGTTGTAAGTAGAAATCATCAGAAAACCAACCTTAACTTTTTTTCGTTCATGTGTATTGAAATAAAATGTCAATATGCCAAAAAGGAGAGCCATCGACTAGAGTTTCGAGGTGGCTTCCCTGGAAAATATTCCGTATATCGATATTGGCATGTTGCACGATTTTTACATCAATAACAACAAGTTCGTCAGCGCCGAAATAAGAGGAGCCTAGAATGTGAGGTAAGTTGACACTTTTATAGAAAGTAAAAGGTCAGTTGTTTTCTTGAGTGTAGTACTTCTTCATCAAAATGGTTGCAGTAGCTCATTTATTGGAAGTTTCATTGTAGGGTCATTATCCTGTACAACGTAGTACCAATGAGTGTTTGTAAATTGTTAAATAAAAGGAAGTTGGTTATGTCCAACTAGCAAATCTAGCAAATTTGCGAGGTTGTGGCTCGAGTATTACCAGAACACCGCGTTTCTTCACATCCATATAGGGTTTCAGTTACAGTGGAGGGAAGGAAACGAAATCTTGGATGCAACATGTTTCGATTGCGCTGCTATCAACAGACGAACGTAAACAAACAGAAAGCTCAATAACCTTGCGTCAGGGTAACAGTGGTGTAGCGGTCTCTTGGCCCCCTTCACAATTGTGACGTAGCCCCCACCCCGCAGCGTCCAAGCCGTGTGTAGGTTTTCCCGCCTGAATCCGAGAATCCTGTACTTTGAAAAAATCTCTAAATTTTTAGGAAGCGTTTCTGGGAGTTTTATTTGCAGATACGTACTTCAATAGAGATTCTCTACACAGAAAAAATACAAAAAAATATCATGCAACTACCCCATTTTGCGGGCGGAACCCTGGGGAGTGATGTGATCAGGTTTTATCGATCTTCGTGGTGTTTTTTGACACCGCTTCGTTTGTTTAGGCATTTTCTTCTACGGTAATTGTTTTCTCTTGGGTATTCCTGGTGTTAAACGTTATTCTAGGGCCCTATTACACGATTTGACTTGAAATTCCAGAATGTAAAATTGAGGCAAATTTCCTTTCTTCTGATTCTTAATCTTGAAGAGTGAAAAAATTTGCATCCGCTACCTTGGAAGATTTGGAAGCAAAATTATTCAAAACACCTACTCTAAAACTGAAAATTTCAGTACAAATTGGCAAAAATGTCAGCAAAACCAGACCATGGTTTCTTTATCATCCCATTACAAGGAATCAACGAATCCCATAATCTTACCCAGGACTCATGCTCTACTTAATACAAAAAATTCGAGAAATGAAATTGTTTCATATCACCATTTTCGTTGCCTCGAATTCTAAAAGTTTGTGTCTGGAAATTGACCAACAGGCTAGGAATGAAATTGATTAAGTTCTCACGCACGAAAGTTGAGCTTTCTATCAAAACCCGTTCATGTATTATGTACTAACTTTGCCTGAGATAACAATTCAAGTAAATTTTACATGAATCTTCCCAAAATTCCATTGCAACTTGCTGGTTGAAGCGAATACAAAATTTCTAAAGCGGGGAAAAGTGGTACGTCGAACAGAACTGGCCAGCCAGAGGACTCTGGTGACGTCACGCCTCTTCCCAGCTGTGGAGCATGAGCACACCTCCTCTCCTATACCCACCTTGGTATTGACCTACAACATACCTCCCATCGTATGTAATTTGGACTGAACTTATTAGTAAACACAGAACCGTAGCTAACACTACTTCTGTGACATAACTCTAAACTACCAACGCAAAGACAGTGGATAATACCTTTTTGTTAAGAAGCACTGACATCAGACGTGAAGATGGTCTCGTAGGAAGTTCTGAAGACTGAAGAACACTCAGACGTGAAGATGGTCTCGTAGGAAGTTCTGAAGACTGAAGAACACTCTTTCCTTCAAACATCAGGTAATTCTCACTGAAAAACGATAACTTTTTAGTTTGATGGAATATGCATTGATGTCGGCATTTTCCTGCCTAAGTTTCGATTTGTAAAAACCAAACGAATTGGTTAGTAGATACTGAGATTTTGATTCTAGATACGAAAATTCTATAGTGAAACTTCAAAGAATGTTCAAAAAGTGAACTTTACTTGATTCATTAAAAAAAAAAGAAGTAATTGAAACAATGAATGAACTATCTAAGAGTTTAATAAATGGATCCAATATTCCGCATCACTATTAAATATAAAGTGAATATAGGAAGGCTCGACTAAGAACAGTGAAACACAACACCTATCGAACCAATATCAAAACAAATTTAGAACGTGAAATCGACAAAATATGGAGGAATGTTCATGGTTCAACACTAAAGCTTTCTAAAATATTAACAAAACGTTACCTCATACGAAATTGCAACTCATTAACAAAAAGAATACATGAAAATGAATTTGATTGCCAAGAAATTAACCAAAATTAGCGACCAGAGTGTGCTACGAATGGCTGTTATACACTCGTGATCTGAAATATGTGACCAGAGTGTGCTACGATGGCTGTTATACACTCGTGATCTGAAATATGTGACCAGAGTGTGCTACGATGGCTGTTATACACTCGTGATCTGAAATATGCGACCAGAGTGTGCTACGAATGACTCTTATACACTCGTGATCTGAAATATGCGACCAGAGTGTGCTACGAATGACTCTTATACACTCGTGATCTGAAATATGTGACCAGAGTGTGCTATGAATGACTCTTATACACTCGTGATCTGAAATATGCGACCAGAGTGTGCTACGAATGACTCTTATACACTCGTGATCTGAAATATGTGACCAGAGTGTGCTATGGATGGCTGTTATACACTCGTGATCCACGATTAATTGAGAAGTGGAATTGGAATAATAATTCAAGTTGAATGCTCATCAGTCTAAACTACTTATAGTTATTTCAAGTAGGTACCTGAAGTTAAATAATTGTAACTATTGTTACGTTGAACAAGAAAAACAGATCAGTTTCATGAAAATTCCTCTCATGAATAGAAAAAAATATAAAATACATGACAAAAAACAATACAAACGTATGAAGAATTAATATTCATATAAGCCATGTGTCCCAACTAAGAGGGGCAAATCATACAAAAGTAATGGAACTGACGGTGAGAAAAAAGTAAGTTGTTGATTAATATTTAAGGATAAAAAAGCATTGAAGATGTAATGGGCCAGAGATGAAATTGGGAGAAAACTGAGAAACAAGATATTTGAATGAAAGATTTCCTGACTGATTTATAGCATGTTGTTATTAGATTAGCATCAACAGAAGATCTGAAAAAGTGGGGAACCACGGCTCATGTATATGTTGATCAATTAGGGCTCATATTCGAGATGCTTGGCACACTTCCTCAATAATCTTTTAGATAACACAATATACAGGTAACAGTCAAATGAAAGATACGAATGAAGTTCAGCATTTTCATTTAGATAGCCCCACATGTCGAATATGAGCTGTAAGATAGGCGATTATATGGAGAAGTTCAACTGAGTTCGGGAAGACCTTTCTGGTAGTCAACCTGAAAACAGGGAAAAAACTGTCAGTGTATGATCACAGTAGAATTTTACAGTACAATTTAAAACAGTGCGTCAACTTAGTGGAAATAAGGTCTGGAACGATTGAAATAAGTTGACAAAAATCGTGTTTTAAATGCATGTTGGAGAGATGTCTGAGACGGGAAGTACGATGTACAATACTCAACTAGATACCTTGGACAGACGTCTGGCAAAGACGTGGCACGGATGTGATCCTGGCAATGAACACAGAAGGGGCAGGTGTTCCAAAATACCCTCATGGATCTTGACGGAATAGGGTTTACTTGGTTTAACATGAGTACCGCGCATTCTCTGCTCTAAAGCACTGAATGAACGTCTGGCGGAGACATGGTGCGGACCAGACACAGACGTGACGGTGATGTGCCTCTTACAATGCACACTGAAGGGGAAGGACAGTTAAGAGGAGGATGTCAGTAATCTCTATTCAATGTAAATTGATAATCATCACTCATTTTGAAGGCAAGGGACGAGTGGGACGCCACTGGCATGTACATTCTTGTATGCCATGAGAGACGGTGAAGAGATGTGGCAGGGGCGAAAGGACGGCCGCCTACGCCAAGTCTCTTCTGTGTGCATCGGACAATTGGTTTACCTGGCGAGACTGTGAAGAGAGGCGGAAATTACGACGGTCTGCACCATGTCTCCACCCAAAGAAGTGGACTGCACACAGAATGGACATCGGACGGAGATGTGGCCTCAACCTTGGTCACTTCTGCGTCTCTTCACTGTCAATCCAGGTAAGCCAATGGGCCAATACACACAGAAGAAACGGTGCGAGGGCGGCCTTCCTTTCATCCCTGCCACATCTCATCTCTGTCTCTCATGGCATACAAGAAGGGACACACAATGGCATTCCACTCGTCTCTTGCCTTCAAAATGGGTGATGATTATCAATTTACATTGAATTGAGATTACTGACATCCATCCTCTTCAGTGTGCATTGTAAGAGGCACATCACCGTCACGTCTGTGTCTGGTCCGCACCATGTCTCCGCCAGACGTTCATTCAGTGCTTTAGAGCAGAGAATGCGCGGTACTCGTGTTAAACCAACTAAACCCTATTCCGTCAACATCCATGAGAGTAATTTGGTGAGCTTCAACTAAACACCATTATTTGAATGTCTCCTCCTGAGAGGAGAAAATAAATGCAAACCAGCGCTTTTAGAGAAATACTAGATTGGGTGCAGATAGAAGAGTTTTTCCAATACTTGAGACATTCTCACGAACGGATTGGTTACAGGGGTTTGCTTCAAGGTGATTTTGAGAGAAACTTTAAATTTTTCAGAAATTTGTCTAACTTTTTGATGTGGATCTACTTCTAAAAAGCTAGATTAGTACCCATTCTTTTTAATTTAATCTTATTTAGTTGAAGTTTTACCTTCACATGCTTTGAGAGCTGCGATCTTCTTGTCGGGTTCCAGTCGCACTTTTCGTCCAGTCAATATCTCCTCAATATAACTCATCTCATCAGCTCATAAGGCTTTCGTCATGTCGTAAGATTCGATGGAGAACTGCACCTGAACTCAAAAGAGAATTGATTACTAAAAAGGCAAGGTTTCTCTACTTACAAAAAAGACACGTACTGATATCCCTATTCATAGTACTTCAAACTATTAATTCATAAAAAAAGCTGCTTTCTAAAGTACGATCAATTTTCTTAAGAAAAATGAATTTTTGAAAATATAGCAGCAATTAACAGATGATAGAGTTTTCATTGTTTCTCTAAGGAAAAAGGTTCTTAAGAATGACTGAAGACTTATATCGGTTAGTGAAATTAGGTGAGAAAAAATAGATTAATGTGCCGTACTAAATGAGGATTTCAATAAAAACGGAGTTGAGTAGAATGTTGTCTATTTCCACGAAAATAATGAGTTACAAGTTAAATCGATTTCGACGGTTAGGTCATCATCAGTAACAAACAATAACTGTAACAGTTATTGTTTGTTACTGATGATGACCTAACCGTCGAAATCGATTTAACTTGTAACTCATTATTTTCGTGGAAATAGACAACATTCTACTCAACTCCGTTTTTATTAAAATGGTTTTCCACAATCTCATCGCGAGTGATTTTATTCGTATGAGGATTTCAAATTAAATGAGTAAAATTCTGTCATTTAGAGGTTTCAAAGTTGAATGGAAAAAGAAAATACCTAACATTAAAGCCTCGTTGGGTTCCAACAAGAAGAAATCAACGATTTGAATGAAATTGGGGTTTACAAGCTGGAATGTTCACGTAGACTTGAGCACTGTGGTCAAATTGGTTTCGCCTCGAACAGATAGACACGAAACCTAAATTTCTCAGGAAGCTCTGAACGCAAAATGGCCACCCTATGAATGTGAATCGTACCTAGATCAGTCCTATTCTAAAGAGGAGATTGAAAGAGTATCGGTTTCCAAGGTAAGGAAAAGTTGGTGAAAATTCGAATCTAAATTGAAATTAGGATAAGATTCAAGGAGTGGTTCCAAATCCAAACTTCTTGGAGTCTTGACATCTTCCCAGGGAATGGCAACCTGAAAGTAATCTCACATATCCATCGTTCTTCGCAGGCTTGGAGGTCTCACTCTGAAAACTAATCTTGTTAGGCATTGAAAATGACACAGTAGAACACTATAACTGGGATATCAAGACATTGATGACGTGCAGCGTATCTTTCTGAAGTTTCGAACTAGTAAGTAGTTGGTTGATAGCTTGAAATCCCCCAACTTGATTGTATCACTACGAGAGTTTTCCCTCGTACGATTAGGCCTCATTGAGATTGTAAATATGAAGTTAGGTACAAAATTGACAAAATATCCTTAACACTACATTTTCAAACCCAGAAAATAAATTTAAATTAATTTTTTCCATACGTTATATGCAGTCTCAAGTGTCAATTTTGTCAAGATCCCTCGAATTTACAAAACAGCTGATAGACCACATCATAAAAGATAGCCTAGCTACATTAAATTGGCAGAAAGAACCTTTAGCCAGTACTAGGACATTGGTGGTAACTAACTCTAATAGAATCAATCAGCATGAGTGAACTGTTACGTCATAAAATCAACTTTCATCAACCAGGGAGCGATCTCCAAACTTCCAACTATACTATACAATCCCTAGTCCACTTGAACTAAGAAAGTGAATGGACAGAGCAGAGGTGCGGAGAGATAGCTGATCACACACACACCTCCCCCCACCATGCTGGAAGCCATTTTAGTCCTACTGACTGCGCCAAGTTGTTAAGTCACAAAAATTAACTTCTCTCGACTTCCGACAACTATATTTACAATCCTGAGTCGGGCTCGCTACCATTTGAGCCGAAGAAGTGAATGGACAGAGGTGCGGAGAGGCAGCTGATCAAACCGGAGCATGGCTAGTCAGTCATGAATTAGGAGTGTATTTCTTGGTAACGTGTTAGCCAGTGGAATCACGTCTTCTTTAGATTGAGAATTTCTGGGTGGGAGTAACAACTCTGCCAACACAAATTATGTACTTACCTACTCCTACCAAAAAATTCATGTTCTCGCGAGGGCCTGAATCAACAAGCACATAACTTCACCACATACAAATAACTCATGATTGAGAAACCAGACCAGGTAAATGCAAATTCTTTCAAACTCAACTCTATTATTAGGAAAAAGGGGCTTCCTTGCAAAATAGGGCTATTTGCTGTTAATTTTCGCCACCTAGCTAAAATATAACTTCATAAAAATCACTAGAAAATTCATCGTTCAATTATGAGTGGAAACTTCTAGGGATTTTGGGTAATTATAATTTTTTCGACTTGCACACAAAAGTAACGGAAAAGAGCATGATTTTGCAAGAAAGGTACAATTTTAATTTAAGGAATTTCTTGGTTTGGAGAAGATGATGAATCAAATTAAAATTGTATATAATAAATAAAAATATAATTACTAGAATAGGGCAGTAGAAAATAGGTAGGCAAAAAATCAGAAACTAAAGTGGGTCACTGCCAAGATAAGGGTTAAAAACCGACAAAATTGCAATTGAGCAAAACTACTGACAAGAAAAAAAATCATCTTGAAATACTGCCTACTACTAAAATATCTCCATAGAAATGCTTGAAGAGACAAACAGGGCTAATTTTGTCAGCGTAATCTACCTAGTGGAATTGTGGCAGTAAGGCACAGAAATTTCCTGAAAAATTGAGCTATTAGGCAATAAAGTAGTGAGTCAAAAAAGTATGAAGTTCATAACCTTGTTTGTTGGAACGCTGAGTGTGCAGAAGGTGAAGTGAAGAGTTGAGTGTGCAGAAGGTGAAGAGAAGACTTGAGTGTGCAGAAGGTGAAGTGAAGACTTGGGAGTGTGCTTCATGATTTGACGAGTCCACACTGGTCCATGGGCCACCAGCAACACCAGCCGCTGCAGTCACCTGTGAAATAGAAGAGACTTCACTAAGTACATAGGAAGGGACATCGCGAAGAACCAAAGTCATTGTATAGAGACAAATTTTCTAGAAACCAAGTAGACAGTACTCCAACTACTTACAAGTAATGAGCTCAGGAGATTACCAAGATCTCTCAAAGCCATGAGAGGATAAGGTTTGTGGGAGAATTTTCAAACTACTAGCAAACCTATGTAGTACAACTCGCGTTCAAGCCTTCAAACAATAGTAATTGAATCCATTACATTGTTTAAAATCAATTGGCGAGGCACGGATAGGTTAAGGAGGTACACTTTGAATGATAAACAACGAGTTTGTAGTCCAGGCAACTATGCGTTCTGTGAACTTACCTACCTAAAGATGATTTAAATAGATCTGGCTAGACGATTTTACCATCTTTAGGTCAAGCATGGTCAATAACTTCTATAATTATACCCTCTCAACAGCCCCTACCAAACACGAGAAATAACTATCACCAACCGCAACACACCTCATTGAATAATATTTGAAATTGGTCAAAAAGTCACTGAAATACTCCCAAGAACGTTCAGTTCATTGTTTCTGGAGGATCAACGGTAACGGGAATTTTCGCTTATAGTGGTTGGCAGCACTGACATCCTGGGACACCACACCAAAAATTATGGGAAAAATGGCGACCCCACAGAAGAATCTTCAGAAGGATCTGATCCGGAGCACATAAATACTGAGAAAAGTTCAAGTTCCAATCAAGATACAACCAACCACCACTTATATTACAGCACTTATTAATAACAAAAAATACTATAGACTGGGTAACACATCTATCATCCGCTTTACTGTTTGTGAGAAAAATAGATTCAACCAACGCTATCCCAAAAGCCAACCCAAGCCCTTGAAGCAACAAGTGTGAAACCAAATATTCAAACCTTCAGTTATGCTCAAAATTTTGCGTGGAGTTTATTCATCGCGCTAATGAACCCGTAGAAGTGGTCCTGGATCGAATTCTCGTAGGAAGGTGGTGACTGAAGGGTTCGATGCTGGAGAACTTTATTCACTCACAGAACTATTACACTTTTCACTCACGAAACTATAACACTATTTACTTAAATCGAACGCAGAGCACATGACGCTCACGACTAGTGAACACACACTAACAAATTGCGACAAATAAATCTAAATATTCTAGAAATTTAGCAGGGAAGCCGCTCACAACTAGCCACATCACAAACCCAAATGACGCCATAATCCCCTAGAAGCGGACCAAGAGACTGGCCGAGTGGAGGGGAGAAACGTTTGCAGGATTATTGGGATAAACCGAATGGTGAAGTATCCATGTACATCGGTCGACGCCAAAAATCTAAAATCCATGTACACCAATCAGGCCGGAAGGGAACAGGAGACAGTGGAGATCGGTCGCGCCGGAGTGGGGATGACGAAAAGGGAAACACATGCGGCCCTGAAGTGTGCACTCGAATTTTGACTCAGCACGCGAAATCAAATCTAAATGCTGCACACAGCGGTGGAACTGAAACCTTTCAACTAGTAAAAGCTGAATTCGTGGAGATTCAAGGAAGGTAAATTAGCTGTTGGGAAAGAAAAAGGATTCTGGCCTTCAGTCGATTCTCACACTTTAAAAACCCTAATTGGACCGTGGTGTTGCCGAAAAGATCACAGGAACTCCACGTATATCCCAAAGTACCATCGGAGTAAATATTAAATTGTAATTTTAAATTTTATGGACAGCAGAATTTTTTGTGGGCTACTGGAAGTATCGAAATACAGTCGAAAATTTTCAAAATTTTTGTTTACATCATTTATGACTTCAGATAACTTACAAAAAACGCTGCAAAATATTGCACAAAGGTTTATTATTTTCTGTATAGATCATCCTTCTGTATAGATCCCTCCCTACCAACCGTAGGTACCTACTACTTACTGTGGCATTTTTGAAAATTTCAAACCCTACAACCTACCAAATGGAAATGAAGTGTTGAAATTTTCAAAAATGCCCTAGTACGTAGTAGGCACCTACAGTTGGTGGGAAGTGATCTATACAGAAGGGTGATCTATACAGAAAATAATAAACCTTTTTGCAATGATTTGCAGCGTTTTTTTTTTTAGTTTTTACCTACCAACATTTTTTTACCTAGGGTAGGGTGGGGCAAAGATCCGCAATTTTAGGTTTTAACTTTTTTTTCTCACCCAATAAGTAAAAGGTCCCACATGTTTTGGCTTCACTGGAAAGCCTAATTTATGTGCTACAATGTACCATTTTATTAGTAGCGAAATAAGCACCATTTAGAAAAAAAAGGAAAGGTAGACAACCTTGCCTTTGCGGACCTTTGCCCCACTGTTTGGTGTAAACGTCCGCAGATGCGGGGCAAATGTCCATTGAGACGAAATAAATAGAAAAATTAACTTTGAGCCGTTTATTTACTGACAGTTACGAGTAAAACCATTCCAGTTCACTGACTGAATAATAATTTCGGGTTGTGCTGGTGTTTTTTGGCTCATTTATACTAGAAACGACTGATCCCCATTCATAATCGAGAATGTCCGGCCAGTCGGGCCATTTTCATGATTTTCCAGCTTTCACCATTGACGATACAGTGGCATGGGTTTTTGAAACTTAAAAATTTGAAAAAAAAATGTGAAAAATTAGAACAGTGAATATAAATACACACCTTTGCCCCATTTTGTTATTGTCAACACAAAACTAACCTAAAAACAAGAGATTCGCATTTGGCCAAAATATTGTCCTTAGATCCCCTTTCAAAACCTGAATTATGGAATTGAACCAGTATAGAAGTCAGCAAAGCGTACAGAATATACATTTTCAACTGAGGATGACCTAGGGATTATTACATCAAAACAAGTAAAAAGCATTCTCACCTCATTGTTATTGTTGTGCCAGTCGCAAGCCAACTAACTCTTGTGAGTCGTCTGCTATCAATGTTGCCAACATAAAAATGTGTCTAAAACCATGACAATATTTGGCGGCCATTTTGAATTGGGGGTGTGGATCATTTCCCATTGCGGATCTTTGCCCCACCCTACCCTACCTACTTTTTTTTAACCTATTTTCAAAAAAAAAAATTAACCCCTCAAAGACAAATTGTCTTTTGAGACGGAGGGGGCACGCCATAAATGAAAATAAATCAAATGTTATGGGGAGGACGCCCAGGACTCACCTGACCCCGGCCCTAGGGATGAGGGATGATGAGGAAGGTGGGGGAGGGAGACAGGGATGAAGGGAAGTGCCTCTATAGAAAGACCACCAATTGAGATATGAGCCTGGCAGGACGCGGGTGGTGATACCACGGAGTACACCTACCGAGATGCTCAATTCAAGCAACTCCGTGGCACTTTTCCCACACCACATCCCGCGCCATGACAATGTTGCAGCCATCGCCCTGATGTCGTTGGGTGCCACTCCTTTTAGCTCCAACACTGCTTGCCGTAAATCATCTCTATCATACTTTCTTATCTTGGCCCGCCAAGTCTGCTCCGTGTCCAAGCTGCCATCGACGACTTGGACATCCAGGATAATGCAAGACTGGTCGGGCTTCTCACCCTGGTCACTTGGCAGGTACTACCATTGGTAGGTACTACCTACCACACCATACTGTCTTCACACCTTCACAACCAAGTTTATTAGAAAGAACTAAACGCTTCACACTCGATTCGAAAAATAGACAGCTTCATAATATGAAAAACAGCTTCATAAAATCTCCATATTATGGAAATTTGATTACTGGTTGCTCAGAATGCAAGACTGAATACAAATCAAAGAAATGAACAGCGATCGAATTTTAGTCAGATAAATTTGAACGGAGATTAGACCTCTTTTATGAATCACAGTCGTGATTCTGTTTTATCGAAGGAAAACCCTCGTACTCGTAGGGACCGAACGGTTTGTCCTGCAGAGCTCCGGGTGGTCTCAAAATTTTTTTTAAATTCATTACTATTTAAAATTGGTAAAAAAAACGATACCTTTATTTCGAGAGTTTTCGAGCTAGGGCACTCTTGAAAATTTCAACCCTCAATTTTCACCCCTTAGAAGTGACTGACATCAACCAAAAGCTTCGCGGCACAACTAGACCCCAAATGGAGCCCATATACCAAATTTGAACCAAATCGGTCCAGTGTTGCTAAGAAAAGTGTCGCGTACGGAGGGAAATTTTTTTATTCGATTTTCGGATTCCACGTAACTTGATACGTAAAACATCAAATTCTGGGGGGGGGGGGGGAAACATTTTTTTCTTGCTCGATTCCAAAGGCTTAAATTTCAAATCGGAATTTAAATATAGTTAAACTGGTGACACCTTGGGAAATAGCTGTGAAATACTCAAGATAATAATAAGAAAAAAGGATGTTAACAAATATTTTGAAGATTTTCTACTGTATTTCGAGACTTCCAATAGCCCACAAAAAAATCTGCTGTCCATTAAATTTAAAGTTGCATATTGACTTTTACTCCAATGACACTTTGGGATAGCTGTGGAGTTCCTGAGATGTTTTCGGCGACACTAGTGACACCTAGGTCCAATTAGGGTGCTGGTTGACGCTTTTTCGAACATTCAGTAAAGAAGAAGGGGAAATTCACTTCCATTTCTGTGGAGGCCAGTGTTTTTTATTGTTCAAATGATTGATGATATTAATTAATTTTCCATATTACACTACTAGAAGGTAAATGTGATTGCTTTCTTCGATTATTAAAACTTTGATTGAAAGTGTGCCATGAGTTTTTCCATATTTTTCATTACAGTGATGTTAACGTTCCAACATTTGCGATATTGCAGATCGTGTTTTGATTAATTTTGCGCAAACAATTGGTCCTACTGGTGTTCTCATCCGATTCTAAAATCAAACAATATTTTAAATTGAAGAGAAAACTCTCATTTCATTGAAATAGTTGCACTCGAGGCATTTTGAAAATATCATGCCCTATTTTTCAATCCATAAAATGGAATAAGAGCAATCAAGTGTTTTGGGGCTCAACTAGACACAAGTTTGAGCCCTTATATTGATATGCAATCAATTTTGGAATTCCGCATACCTTGAACGTAATACCTAAAATCAAATTTTTGAGGCATGTTAATTTTTTCCTTTTCGAATCTATTGGTTCATTATTGAAAATAATAAAATTACGTGCAATAATCTGATTTTCGAGACTCTGATCTAACGTTATGCCCTTGGATTTTCTTAAAAAACAAGGCATAGTCTGTTCATTTTCCACCAAGGGTTGACTGGGACCATGAACTCTTACACTGTGCATTAAGAATGCATGATAATAATAATTAACTCATTCAATTAAAAAATATGCCAAGTTGGGTGGGCAGTATAGTTTCCTCACATAGCTTTTGCGGTATAACAAACAGCAATCATTAAGAAATTTAATTGTTTCAGAGAAGAACAATATTATATTTGAATAACAATATAACTGAGTTGTGTTGTTCACTTCAAGAATTATCCATCTTCTGAAAATGTTTAGTTTTGATGGAAACAGTCAACTTTGTTCTGTTTGATGGAAACAGTCAACTTTGAGATTTTTATACCTTGATGGTATCATTCAGCACTTGAAGCCGAGTTAACCCATCAAATTTTAGAATGAACACACAAGATTAGGTTGGCCTCACAATGGAGCTGACTACATACGACTATCGGTTAAGGAAGACCTAACCTAGACTTGAGTCCTCACATTTGGAGCGACATACTGTTGCTAACCAGTAGCAGTAATGTGAAAATTAGGAGAAAAAACATACGTTCAAGGAGAACAAAATGAGTGAATCAAATATCATGAAAAAGAGATATACCACTCAATGGTTGTCTGAAAATTTTTTGATTTCTTTCTTGTGAGTTTGAACACACTCAAGTATATTCTGGAAAAAGTAGACTCTGAGTTAACGAAGCACTGCAGGACACCTCTCGAAAGAAAATGTTGTTTTTCGATTACTGAGACTCTCTTCTCTCTCATGAAAAATTGAAAATCGTTTGTTTACAGCTACTTTATTCCACCCTAAACTTTGTTGTGCTGCTCCCATTTTTATCAATCTTGTGTTTTCCATGAAAGATTTCAATGAAATTTAATTGACCTCGTCAAGACAAAAATGCAGTATGGGACACTGCATAAACGAGATGTGTTGTTCGAGTATCACATTGGGTGTGCGCCTGGGTAGGAAAAACTGTTTATTGTTATTTTTAATCTAAGGTAGACCTCATTCTGAGAATTTTGGTACCAACCGCGACCTCCTAGCGTTTGTAAATCTTTTCCTATGAATTTTTAAAGTTTCGACCGTTTATGACGTCACAGTGGGCTGGGGGGTCCCGCCCAGCCGAGAGGGGCGCGTGACGTCATAAACGGTTGAAACTTTGAAAAATCATAGAAACAGATCTACTCACGCTAGAAGGTCGCGGTTGGTGCCAAAATTCTCAGGATGTAGTCTACTTTTGATTAAAAATCTTTAACAAATCAAGGCGCACACCCCCGCATTAGGCGCATTACTACTGCCATTTTTTTTTTATTGCAAGCCCGACATAAGTATTCGTTAGTTCATTGAAATTTGAATCTACATTCAATCGCATCTCGTTCATCAAACTTGTAGCTTTTTTTATTTTTATGTGGAGTTCTTATTACTCAATACACGTCCTAGGATTGTTTGTAGTTTGTGATCATACTACCATCTCCGACCAAACGTCGTAGGTAGTTGGTTCCAGAACGTCCAGCCCTACTTGTCAAACCGCAGAACTTACATTGAAAATTATCATACCACAATTTGAAAAAAAAGAGGTGTTGATTTAAAATGGATATAGTAAGTATTCAGTTCTGAAAAGCAACACCCATTTCCTATCAATCTGCTTGAATTAATTGACAAGATTGTTTACCTGATTCAGCAGTCTCAGAGAGGTTCTCGGTGAAATTTCAGCTTTGTGGAGCCACCAGGAGCAAATCGATCACTACTTTCTCGTCAAATAATAAAACTATCGTGACGAAAATTGAAAAAATAACCTCTACTGTAAGATAATTCTATGTCAAAAGAAACAGCACAGTGAGTTTCATTTTCATTCTTGCTGACCACTCCTAGCACATCATAACTAACTTTCCACTAGGTACTTGGGGAAACCAACTCCGTTTTATTTTATTTCCGCATCCATAAACAAACCTAGATTCTGGTTTAGGACAAGGAGAGTAGAGGAGAGAAGGTGGGCTCAGGCAGCCTGGCGGGGGAAACGTGACGTCACCAGCGCCCCGACCGCCATCTGCACACTGTCTCTGGTACTTCGCTCGTGGGTTGTTTATAAACAGAGCCCTTCAAATGCCATATTGCCATGGCGCCATACAAAAATGCCATATTCTGCCGAGTTTTCGGTAAAATGCCATATTCTGCCAATTTTTTGGAAAAATGCCATGTTTGTGCCATGTTTTGCCAAAAATCTTAAGTTGAGTTTTGCTTATTTTGAAATGACCCCCTTGGAATGTCCCCGAGGCCATTGTAGAGGGATTAGATTAAAGGGGGCTGCAGAGCCCCCTTTTGGAATGGGGTGCAGAAGGTCTAGTCCAGTTAATGACCTCAGGAGCTGAACTTTCTAATCGCGATGGGTAAAACCCAACGGAGTAGGGAGTTTGCTAGAGAGGTCACTACGGCCTTCCTTCAAGAGGGGATTCCTCTCCATAAACTAGAAAGGGGACCCCTGCGCGAAATATTTGACAAGTACTGCCCCAACGTCAAATTGCCGAGCGTTAGCAGCTTACGACGAATGGTACCACGGTTGTGTGAAGAGGTAAGTTCAAGAGCTCAAATTATCAGTAGAGCTTGATTGTGTAGTTAGCCAAGCATTTGCAGAGACCTTGGTGAGCGGATCATATTAAAACAAATGTATTTTCTTTCTATCTTAGAACCTGGAAGGGATACGAAAAGACATAGGTGACTCTAGGATCTGGCTGAGCGTTGACGAGGCAACTGACCCACTCGGCCGATACATTGCTAACGTCGTTGTGGGGAAACTACAAGCTGACAAAGCCCACAAGGGTCACCTGATCCACGTGGCTCAGTTGGAAAAAAACAACAGTTCAACTATCGTCCAAACTGTTCAAGAAGCACTGAGTAAGTTCATAATTTTATACTTTTATGCTATTTTTAATGTATGCTATTGGCAGCACAGGAACCTGGTTCCTTCAGAAGCTACAGTTTATTTTTATTTGGTCGTTTTTGTTGTAGGAATTCTCTGGCAAGGAGCCCCCAACACGTCAGGACGCCTGCTACTCCTCGTGACAGACAGCGTCGCCTATATGCTCAGTGCAGGCAAGACGCTGAAAGACATCTACCCCAAGCTCATCCACGAAACGTGTCTGGCACATGGTCTACATCGAGTGGCTGAAGCTGTGCGAGAACAACATCCTCAAGTCAACAAACTAATCTCTGTGGGGAAGAAAATATTCCTGAAGGCACCGAGCAGGGTCGCAGTCTTCAGGAAGCACTTGCCAGGCGTTCCTCTGCCTCCGGAGCCTGTGATCACTCGGTGGGGCACTTGGCTGTCAGCTGCTTCATATTACGTCAAGCATTTTGAAGGGTTTAAGCGAGTAGTCAAAGAGCTGGAAGACGATTCTGCTTCGGTAAAAACCGCCAAAGCGCTGGTGGAAATTCCTACCCTCTTCCCTCAGCTTCTTTTCGTTGAGTCCAATTTCAAGGATATTCCGGGTATAATGGGGTATTTCGGTGGGTCGGAAATTCAGGTTTTTGACCTCAAATTTGGATTCAGCACCCTTGAAAACCTATATACATCAACTATTAGCCCAATGATACTATAACATGTGGTAGAAAAATTAATTAAAGAGATTACACTTTTGAAAAAGGCGGGCCGCTATAAATGCACACACACTAGGCAAGGACTACGCCGCGGACAGCCCCGCGCGCGTGTGTGAGTAGAATGTTGTAGTATCCAAGAGGGGTTTCTGTGCATGGATACTTTTTCAAAGACAGTTGGCTAGCTACGTCACGATTGGCTAGCTACGTCACACCATTCAAATCTTCAACTTTCCTTAGCTTCTCTGATTTTTTAAAAACATTTTCTCGACGAACAGACCCGATTACCGTTATTCCTGAGCCATACTCTTTTGAAAAAAAAAAATAAAAAAAATTGACCGAAATACCCCATTGAATCTTTTCAGTCGGAAAGCGTGGAGCTGCGAACAAGTGTCGAGAAAATGAAAAGTATTTCGGACACCGTTTATCCGGGAGCCACCGGGAAGAAGATCGAGGAGAAAATCAAGGCCGTCCTCGGCAGGAATTGCGGGTGGGAGGAAGTCAACAATATTGTTGCCATTCTGTCTGGTGAGGAAGCCACTATGAAGGAAGGCTGGGAAGCTGCTGATGTTCTCGCTATGAAATACGCCCCAGCTACATCAGCTGATGTTGAGAGGACTTTTTCAAAAATGAAATACCTCCTCAGTGATCGACGGCTAGGATTTTCCATGGAAAGCTGTTGTTCTTCAATAATAATAAAATATAAAATTTTCAAATGAAAACAATCATTTGTGTAAAACTTTGTAAATAAAATAAATAATGTAAGTATAAGTAACTTGTATGTTGTACTTTTATCCTCTCAGAATATCTGTGGTGGGCGGGGAGGGTTGAAAAATAAGTGCCATATCGAGCCGAATAAGTGCCATATTTGGGCCAAAATAAGTGCCATATTGCCATATTTTTAGGGCCCTATTTCGCAAAAATAAGTGCCATACTGTGAAGGGCTCTGTTTATAAATACACGATAAATATTTATTACCCTTTGCTCTGTTTGCATTTAGTTTCTGTAGTTGAATGCAACTTTCTTAGATTCAGAGAAATTGGATGATTTTGAAGCATTGCCTATTTAAAAATTGGCCACAAACAGGCAAGATACTGAAATTTAATTTTTTAATACTGAAAATTTAAGTTCGAACGAAAATTTGAATTTAAAGAATTGCCATCTTTTCGAACCGCGCTTAAGACAATAAAATTTCTACCAAAACTGGCCCATGTAATCCTAATTTTGCCTGGAACCACAAATTGTTCAAAATGCTCTATAAATTGATAGTTGATTATTCAAAAATTGGTTGAATGATTCTGTAGTGTTGTAGAACACAAAAAAATACCATAAAAAGTAAAAAAAATGAATTAATAAAAAAAGGTCCATAATAATATTTTGGTTTTGCCCGAGAATCCAAGTCGAAATCTTCCAAGTGGGTATCCATAGTACCCCTTGTTTTATAGATGATCACGAGCGCAAGAGGATAAGTACAGAAGATAATATCAAAACTCCAATCTTCAGATACCTAACAACTACCCTACAAATTTAATGATTACATGACGATTATATTTATAGGGAACCATCCAGTCTCAAACACACAATACCTGAAAATCCTATCCAAATCAGATGGAGAATATAGAAGTTAAAGCTGTTTATTGGGGACCATCTACAAGCCAACACACATAATCCCTGAACATTTTTCATCAAAATCGGACGGTAACTTCTTATGGTTTTGCGGACCAAAATGCAGTAACACAGACATTGCACACTGATACGGAACCAAAATTGTTCAAGAAGGTCGAAAACGTAAAACGCGGAAAGAAACTTTATTTTTATCATCCCCTTACCCGGAATCAACCAGGCAACACAATATTTACACAATAATTTTACCCCGGGCTACAACTTATTCAAAATCCTCTAAAACGAAAAATTCGAGATAATAATTGTTTTAAATTACCATTTTAATTGGCTCGAATTCTAAAAATTTCTAACAAGAAATTGACCAATAGGCAAGGAATGAAAATGATTTAGAAAGCTCCAAAGCAGAAAGTTGAAATTTTCATCAATACCTGTCGCTACAGCGAGAGTATAATACACAATATAATATAATTAAAATACAGTAGTTTGTAAGGGAGGACGAACCCAGGAGAAGGAGGGGCTTCCTAGAGGTACGGTGGTGGGGGAAGACACACTGAGGGATGCGGGACAGGCAGGCCAACGTTGTTGTTCTCTCGGAGGCAACCAGGGAAGGTATCTGTGAGTAACTACACGTTATACTTATTCGATCGATCGATTATACCTATACCTTCTGTGTCAACAAGCTCTCCCCTTGTCTTACACTCTATACCATACACACAATACCTTATAAGACATGTTCTAGCTTATACAGAAGCCTATAACACACTATATACCTATACCTTTATACTGCAGCACACATATGCTATACATGTACTCTACACTTACACTATACATCTAAACCTTCATACTGTGGCATTATACTATACCTATACTGTTGTGCAAGTGGTGTACAACTTATACTTCCCATATGACCATGGCGGATGGCATATACTATATACCTACATCAAACCCACACTGTGGTGTGGTTTATACAATACACATATATTATACATATATGCTATACATGTACTGTACACTTATACTATACACATATGAGGAGGGACTTATCAAAAGTGAACATCTCCACTTTCAGAGAAATTTCCAGAAGAGTCAAAAAACATGTACTGTTTGCTGCGTAAACTTTTAAAATGAAATCAACATACCAATGTATCTCATCCTCATCCTTTACTCAAGTCCTTTACCCACGTCGTTATATCATTGAACCTAACCTAAGTTACAGGGGAAAGTATTTTGGAGATGTTCAGTTTTGATGAAGACACTGGGAGATGTTAAGTTTTGATATAACCAGGAAAACTTGGGAATTTGAAGATGAGTGAGGACAGATTTAAAATGAAACGGAAGTAATATTTATTATGTAAAAATACCTTAGGAACATTATAGGTATACTCTGCCCTCCTTACTAAGAACGTCTTATGTCCATTTTTGCACTTTTTGAGATGAGGACACCGTGTTGTAGCTCTCGATCAGGTGCACCTTTTGAGCTAAGCTAGAACGCCCTATGTCCACAGAAAAGGCTTTAATAATCGATTTGTCCTATGTCCATTTGTCAAGTTTCACATACCCATCCTAGGCTAAAACGTCCTAGTTAAGTCCTACTAGGCTTAAACGTCCTATGGAGAGGAAAATCAGGGACATAAGACGTTATAGCTTAGTACACAGCATTAGAAAAGTTGATCGTACTAGGCTAAAATGTCCGTTGTGAGAATATCATGGACGTAGGACGTTCTAGCCTGTTCAAGACCAATGAAATGTATAGAACAACAACAATACTTATCAGATAAGAATACAAAAGAGCGGTAAGTCATCTTCTCACTAAGGTAAACACCGGCCCTCGCGTCCTCTGTCTTGTGCAAAACGTAATCTAGTGAGTTTTTGTGATTTATTCATCCACGGAATGGATCCTAGTCAGAATGCCAAGTGGGTGTGGCTCACAGCTTCCTCGTATCCATATCCCGATTATATAGATCGTCCGATGCATAGTAGTTAATCTCGAAACACAAATCTCCAAGTACCTTTACTACCCTCATAGGGGACCATCTATACGCTAATCTGGACAATCCTAAAAAATTTCATCAAATTCGGACGAAAAATGTACCTAAGTGCGTAGTGATTGGATCAAAAAATTGTTTAGCTTGAGTGGGAGTCGAACCTGGGGCACCTGGGCGGGAGTACAGAGCATTGCTCACTGATCTGTAAAGGGGTTGGTTAAATGGGTTTTGAGAATCTCACGTCACACGCGAGAGCGACAAATGTACGGCTGTTACAAGGATTTTACATTTGCGCATGCGTAGAGGCTATTGTAGATTTTAAGGTCTTGATTTTCATTGGGGACCATCTACAACCTAATCCGCGTAATCCCTGAAAATGTCATCGAAATCGGGTAGAAATTGTGGAAGTTATGGCTGTTACAAGCAATTCACGTTCGCGCATGCGCATCGGCTACTATCAGTCCGGGGGTGATGATTTTCATAGGGGACCATCTAAACACTAATCTGTAACATCCCTGAAAATTTCATCGAAATCGGATGGAAAATGTGGAAGAAACCAGCACGAAAACAAACTAAGAATGTCAACAACACACGTTTCACTTCTCTGTTGTTAACATAAACGCGTGCTGCAACGCGAAGTGGCGTGGCGCGTAGCATTGTCGTCGGACCTGTTGAGTAGCAGAGAAACCTAGGTATTCGACGGTACAAGGGTATGCTGCTATCTGGTGAGTGACGGGGAAACAAAAATCGACAAAACAAGTACATTCGAAGACGTTTGGAGATGATCACTTTTGAAAAAAACCAAATGAAATGGGTCTTGCCTAACATGAGGAGATGTTCACTTTTGATAGGCCCAAACTTGCTTTCGTTGGGGGGATTTTCGGGCATGGAGATGTTTAGTTTTGAAACAAACACACGTTTTCGATTGACTATTTCGATAGGAAATAACCAGATTTGAAAGATATGGTTTGGACAACTTCTAGAAATCACGAGCGTCAGCCCGAAACAGTGAAAAAACGATTTTTGACCAGAAGTGGAGATGTTCAGTTTTGATAAGTCCCTCCTCATATACGTGTATAATATAATATATTACATGTCTGTATAATATATATTACATATATTATATGTCTGTAGTATAGTATGTATGTATGGTATATGTATACCCATATACTATACACTATACCTTTATACTGTGGCACTATACTATACCTATACTGTTGTGCAAGTGGTGTACAACTTATACTTCCCATATGACCATGGCGGATGGCATATACTATATACCTACATCAAACCCACACTGTGGTGTGGTTTATACAATACACATATATTATACATATATGCTATACATGTACTGTACACTTATACTATACACATATACGTGTATGGTATATATGTCTGTAGTGTAGTATGTATGTATGGTATATGTATACACATATACTATACACTATACCTTTATACTGTGGCACTATACTATACCTATACTGTTGTGCAAGTGGTGTACAACTTATACTTCCCATAATATGACCATGGCGGATGGCATATACTATACACATCTAACCCACACTGCGGTGTGGTTTGATACAATACCAATACTATACTGGGCGCCTTATATACCTATACATACTTATACAGAGGTCAGGGGACGGATAAGGGGTCGTTGGGGAGTCCGTCATACACAAAAAGCCCAAAGGGGGAGAGCTTGGATCTATGTTGACATTTACAATACATGTGATACCTATTTATACCATTTACATACATGTGGCAAAACATACATCGATTACATGAAATATTATGTAGGTATTTATGATATTAATTATTCGATTACATGGAATATTATGTATTTATGATATTAATTCGTACGGCAGACGGCCGTGACGACATGGTGCATCGGCCGGGAAACTCGGCCTTTTCTCGTTTATTTTTAAAAAATCTTAGTGCACTGCGTAGTTCCGATTTGTTTGTTTCAAGCGTCGAGTTAAAGTCCAAAATTGTCCTCGGGTTGGGTTCCGCACCTTGTAGTTTGTCATGACACCCCCCTCCCGTCTATCCCTCGACAGGTATATTTCTCGCTCTCGCTCACCGAGTGGAGCGAGCGGGGAAGGTGGGTGACCAAGGCGGGAGGGGAATATCGGGGTATTCAAGGAACGTACGCGATTTCGTGCTTTCTGGACTTATTTTATTTACCTTCCCGAGCGAAAAAACGGGGAAGTCCGTCGAATTTGATAATATTGTTGTAAAAATTTTTTTTTTTGTTCATTAATCGTTTATAGCATGATATACCTACATACATGATACATCTCTCTGGAGTTGACCCCTCCTTCCCCCACGTCCCTCCCGGCGGGACCCGTCGTTACCCCGCGTCCCACCCTGCGGGACCCCTCTTTCCCTGCGTCACACGCTGTGGGACCCCTCCGTTGTGGGGCCCCTCCGCCCCGACGCTCCTCCCGGCGGGACCCTCATAGGTAACTGTTTGCAAATACCTAATACTGTTTGCATAAACCTTGCCCCTTACACGTGGTAACTCCTAGAAATTTTGTTTTGGTTCACAATAGGATTACTCTCGTCAACCTCTTTATTCCATTTAACAGTTTTCAGAGGGTGGAAGGAGAAATTTTTTATTTATTTATTTTTTTCACACATCCATACCTACATGAATTGTTCGTTATGCAATTTGGAATATTTGACCAGTGGTATACTTACACAAAGATTATCTCCTCCTCTTCCTCATGTACTATACATCCATACATGAGCATATTATCGATAATCCTCATATATGTATGAGGAAATTTAATATTATGAGGAAATATACTTAATATATTTGAATGCATGTTATGCATTCACATATATATATTCGTACATGAGCCATACACTAATTTTCCTCATTTATCCAACGTGTGAAAACAAAAACAAAAGAGAGGAGGTGCTCCTCTGTTACAGATATTGAGTACCTAACTATTCCATGGATGGATTACATTATATTGAAGAGGCTCGAAACACTAGGGAATAGAGTGCGTGATGGTATGGAGGCTTGTCAAGGTTTCCTACGAGATACAGACACCATGGAAAAGAAACATCATGTTATAATCCAAAAATTAAAATGGTCAGTGGATCAATTGAATGGGGAAATACAAAATGTTCTCGCCACATACACAGAACCCTCCACAGAACTGGCCTCCGAGATGGAATTGCAGTTGGAGGCAGAAGAGCTTTTGGTGGAATCAGATACATTACATCTAAGCGATAAATCTCATGATGCGAATGATATTCCCACACCACAATATACATCCTTGAACAGCCGTCTTCCCAAACTCGAAATGTTGAAATTTGACGGGAATATACTGAGGTGGCACGAGTTTTGGGATAGGTCCTCTTCAACAATCGAAAACAGAACCCACATGAGCAATGTCGAAAAATTGTCGTACCTTCTCAGTCTTATGGAAGGAGACGCCAAGAGAGCGGTGGCATGCTTAGACATTATAAATCAAAACTACAAGGTGGCTGTGGATCGTTTAACTGAGCGATTTGGAAAAAAGGGCGTATTGATTGATGCTCATTATGCAGCACTCCAGCAAATAGGTACCAAAATCCACACAAGACGTAGCTGATTGTCGACGAACCCTTGATGAAATAGAACGCCACCTCCAAACCCTACAATCACTCGGAGAAGATACAAACCACAGACAATTAAGAGCAACCATACTTGACAAATTTACTAAAGCAACCATATTTGATTTACGAATGGCTATGACGTCAGATGATCATACTGTATCCGAAATACGATCAATCCTTGAAAGAGTAATCTCAGCTAGAGAAGCAGCGCTGAGAATGGCAGCCATCGATAACACAGATCATACAAATTCAAATAATAACCCAACATATACTATTGAAACTCTGTTTGCTGGATCCAGTCCTCAAAACAAACAACGAAAACCTATCAACCCCTCAATTGCGTCACCCTCATAGAAGAGGAATCCTCTTCGAGGTCCTTCAAGATATCAATTCAAAAAAATTGATAGAAATTCTAAATCAGGACAATCATCCAATTTTCGGAATTACAAACGCCCAGCAGAGCAATCATACCACAACCAAAGCAAATCAGCTAAGTCCCGTCGTCTGAATTGCAATTTTTGTTCAGGCTCACACATACATGAGAAATACGACCGTTATAAAACTAGTGAAAAAAGAAAGACAAAATTAAAGAACAACTGTTATTTTGTTGTTCTTTTGTTTGCTTAAGAGAGTCCCACATGGTGTCGTCATGCCTAACCAAAAACTGAATGAGATGTGTCCACTGCGGTTTTAAGGGCAATCATAACCGTAGCCTTTGTGAGAAATTGAACATACACAAAAAACAAACTCACTCTCATTTCTCAAATATTTCATCGGACACTATACTGCAAACGGCCACTGTTTCCCTCGATTCTGGCAAAGGAATATCAATAACAGGGCGTGTCCTTTTCGACACAGGGAGCCAAAAGACATATATAAGGTCAAGTGTAGCAAAACAGCTGAAATTGGAACATACCAAACCAACAGCCTTAAACATTTTCACATTTGGATCAACTAAACCAAAAACCATCAGCACAAACCTCGTGACGTTTCAGTTAAGTACTCACAAGTCACCATTCAACATTTTAATACAAGCTCACACTCTACCAACTTTAACTGGAGTGATACCCTCATATCTAGAAATGAAGACCACCCTGAGACAAATGTACCCAAACATTCATATTGCTAATGATGTGAATGCCAAAAGTAGTATTGATGTTTTTATTGGAAATGATTATCAGTATCCAATCGTAATTGCCAACAGAATAGAAATTACACCAACACTATTCCTAGTGGAATCACTAATTGGATGGATACTCTCTGGAGTTTACAAAGAAAATCAGAAACATACTGAAGTCCTGACTAAACTCATTTACGTCCAAGCTGGACCCTCTGAACAATACAAGCGAGTCTTTGACTGTCCAGACTCTGCACTGAAAGATGATAATTTATAAAACATTTGGGAGCTGGAGGTAATTAGAATAAAAGATTCTCCAAAATTACTTCAAGACGAGGAAGTGGTTCAACATTTCAACAATCCAACTATACTTCAGAACAACAGGTACCTAAAAACGTCATATGGCCTTGAATACAATATCCTCCAGAACTTCCAGTAAATCTAGGACTTGCTCTTGGTCGACTAAAATCATTGATTAAAAGACTTGACAATGATATGATCAAAAAATATGAAGAAGTCCTGCATGACTAAATGAATAAAGGCATCATTGAAACCGTAATAGAACCTAAGCATCCTGCCACACAACCAATTCATTACCTCCCACATCACTGTGGTTCAACAAGAAAAACCACAAAACTTAGAATCGTATATGACTCTTCATCAAAGACAAAGGTCAAAACAGCCTAAATGATCTCCTGTACAAAGCTCCGTTTCTATTACACGACTTGACATCCATTTTGATTCAATTCCGACAAAACCCAATTGCTATTGTTGCTGACATTGAAAAGGCGTTTTTACAAGTCGGACTCCAAGACCAGGATCGGGATGTTACACGGTTTCTTTGGCCTCATGATACAACCCAACCTCCTTCAGACAAAAACTTAGTACACTTCAGAATTTGTAGAGTAGGTACTTACCTACCGTTTGGGGTCATCTCAAGCCCGTTTTCTCCTTGTAGCTACTATACGTAAACACCTCTCACAAAAGGGACAACCTCTGACTGATAAAATAGCTTCCTGTCTGTATGTAGACAATCTCGTAACTGGTGTATAAAGTCCACAAGAAGCCAAAGAACTGTTCGTTACATGCAGAGAAAATTTCAAGGAATTGTCCATGAACGTCCGAGAATGGAACTCAAATAACCAAGAGTTTATACAATCCATCCCGACGGAATTAACAAAACCAAAACGTACCATTTCTGTGTTAGGCCTTCAGTGTGATACATGGCAAGATACCTTGACATTGCAAATCAAACCTGAAGTAATTTAAAGCAAGATTTCCACCAAAAGACATTTACTTCGAATAATTGCGTCTGTTTTTTTGATCCTTGTGGTCTAGTTGCCCCATTGACACTACCGACACGTTTATTCTTCCAAGATTTGTAGGAAGAAAAATTGAAATGGGATACCCCATTGTCTCTTGATCATCTGCAGCGTTGGAAATTATGTACGAGTATCGTAAGACGTTTTTACACAAATTACCACTACTTTCAACCCCACGGTCCAACGTTACTCCAGACATAGGTACCAGCAAACTGTAAATACGAACTACATTGCTTCACTGATGCATCTATAGAAGCTTATGTATCTGTTATACATATGAGGATTTCTAATCAAGAGACTCACACTACAAGCTTTATTATTTCCCGTTCCCGACTAACCCCTCTGGAAAGAAAGGAAAGCCTTACAATACCTAAACTCGAACACCTTGCTGTAGTGATCGGAAGAAGACTCCTGCAATATGTACCTACAGTCTGCATCCATTTTACCAATACATGCTCAAAACCTTTGGAATGACAATCAGGTGGTATTGAGCTGGCTCTGATCGAGACGCTTTCTTCCACACATTATTAGTAAGCGAGTCATGGAAATCCAGAGTGATGGTGATGTGCAGTTCCAATTTGTCAGATAAGAGAACAATCCAGCTGATGTTGCGACACGTCAACTGAAGGATGATACCTTGCCAAATTTATGGATTAATGGCCCATCCTTTTGCATAAACCACAATGTGGTCATGTCATGATGAGTGGCCTCAACACGACCTGATGTGGAAGGAAACAACTACTACTGAACATCCCTCACGTCATGATACTACTCAGAAATACAGTGCAACTACTACTTCCTACACATCAAACGATCAAGACTTTAATCTTCCTGCAACTGGAATTCAGCTAGCGGTAGCGAAGGTACAGGTGAGGAGGAAGTAGGGATGGAGAAGGGGTATCTCCCCTTGATGGGGAGAGAAGGTTCCCTTGGCTTGAACCAGCAGTCACAAGAAGAATCTTGAGGTGGTGCGTACCCGAAACCATGATAACCTCATAATGTGACTGATATTTTGTATACACACAAACTATCCCAATCTCCCTATCCCTATTATACATACTTGTTTATCTATATATTATACAAACTGGAAATGTACACAAACTCACATAATTATACAAACTTCATGTCTGGGTGTGTGGCGCACACCTATACATGGTTATACATTCACAGTGTGTGAAATACCCATACAATCACAATAGGTGATTCATACAAACTGGAAATCTACACAATCTTACCTTTATCCATACAAACTTGGTGTCTAGGTGTGTTGCAGACACCTAGACATAATTATACATAACGCCACTGCGGGTGGCTTATACACATCCATACTGCCACAAGAGATGGCATATACATACCGCCACTGTGGGTGGCTTATACATACCTATACTGTACTCACATACCAGTAGAGAGGCATGAAAACACGTATAGGGGATGTTTGGAGCCCGTCAGGGGAAAACGATCCCCAAGGGAAGAGAGAGATTTGGATATTATGTACATGTACCCATACAAATGTATGTACACATACGAATTTATGTATACACAAAAATTGACGTAATTTACTTATAAAATGTATAATACAATAGATTTGTATGGCCAGGGCGGCAATAACAACATGTTCAATGTGGTTATACTGTTTCTTTATCTTGAAGTTATACTGAAGGCATACTTTTCGTTGTATAGTTAAAAATCATTAATCTTGCTCTATTTCCAACCTTCTGCGTGGGAGTGTCGCTACAGCGAGAGTATAATACACAATATAATATAATTAAAATACAGTAGTTTGTAAGGGAGGACGAACCCAGGAGAAGGAGGGGCTTCCTAGAGGTACGGTGGTGGGGGAAGACACACTGAGGGATGCGGGACAGGCAGGCCAACGTTGTTGTTCTCTCGGAGGCAACCAGGGAAGGTATCTGTGAGTAACTACACGTTATACTTATTCGATCGATCGATTATACCTATACCTTCTGTGTCAACAAGCTCTCCCCTTGTCTTACACTCTATACCATACACACAATACCTTATAAGACATGTTCTAGCTTATACAGAAGCCTATAACACACTATATACCTATACCTTTATACTGCAGCACACATATGCTATACATGTACTCTACACTTACACTATACATCTAAACCTTCATACTGTGGCATTATACTATACCTATACTGTTGTGCAAGTGGTGTACAACTTATACTTCCCATATGACCATGGCGGATGGCATATACTATATACCTACATCAAACCCACACTGTGGTGTGGTTTATACAATACACATATATTATACATATATGCTATACATGTACTGTACACTTATACTATACACATATACGTGTATAATATATATGTCTGTAGTATAGTATGTATGTATGGTATATGTATACCCATATACTATACACTATACCTTTATACTGTGGCACTATACTATACCTATACTGTTGTGCAAGTGGTGTACAACTTATACTTCCCATATGACCATGGCGGATGGCATATACTATATACCTACATCAAACCCACACTGTGGTGTGGTTTATACAATACACATATATTATACATATATGCTATACATGTACTGTACACTTATACTATACACATATACGTGTATGGTATATATGTCTGTAGTGTAGTATGTATGTATGGTATATGTATACACATATACTATACACTATACCTTTATACTGTGGCACTATACTATACCTATACTGTTGTGCAAGTGGTGTACAACTTATACTTCCCATAATATGACCATGGTGGATGGCATATACTATACACATCTAACCCACACGGCGGTGTGGTTTGATACAATACCAATACTATACTGGGCGCCTTATATACCTATACATACTTATACAGAGGTCAGGGGACGGATAAGGGGTCGTTGGGGAGTCCGTCATACACAAAAAGCCCAAAGGGGGAGAGCTTGGATCTATGTTGACATTTACAATACATGTGATACCTATTTATACCATTTACATACATGTGGCAAAACATACATCGATTACATGAAATATTATGTAGGTATTTATGATATTAATTATTCGATTACATGAAATATTATGTATTTATGATATTAATTCGTACGGCAGACGGCCGTGACGACAATACCCGTCCATATGGGATTACAAGTCGAACAAATTTTTTGTGAATTTTCCCAAAATTTCGTTACAACTTGCTAGTTGAAGTACCTACAAAATATCTAAAGCGGAAAAAGCTGTAAAGCGAACAGAGACTGGCGCCAGAGGACTCTGGTGACGTCACCCCACTTCACGGCCATGGAGCGTGAGCACACTTCTCCTCACTCACCTTGGATTTTGGATTTTTAATATTTAAAACGACTGAATTTAACTTTATAGCTAAGCGAACGGATCATCACATTGCAAAAATGCGAGTGGATCAGTTTAGCGGCATTTAAAACGTAGAACGCACACAATCGGGGCGCATATCTCAAGGCGTTTTTTCTCTCACAAGCGATGCGATGTCTCTAGTGTGCATTTGCCTTAATTAGCATTAGCTACGAGATGAAACGCAATGACATGCAACACCTCATAATAATTACAACTTCTTCAGAAAGATGCAGGATAGCCAAACTGTCACACATGAAGAAATGGGATCAATTAATGTAAAAGTATAATATACTTATTACATTAATATATTATTAGTATATAATTATTAGTATAATATATTATTACCATTAAACAGGGTAATGGAGACAACTCGATTACTTTGGTAATAGAACACGAAAATCTTCTCACTTACCATGTACAATAGGTACATCCACAGGCAACGCAGAAGCAGAATGGTTTTCAAAACAACCGTACCCGATGTTCCGTGTTTTTATTCATTTCTCTTCCAAGGTCCATGGAATAAGGAGCTCTGAGGGCTACCTCTTATTCCATGCCCTTAGGAATCGGTTATGGTTCGATCTTTCCCCATGGATACTTTGCACGGTGTATACCATCCATGTTGTTCGTGTAGCTTCATAGATAGTATACACCATCCTCGGGTAGCTTCCTCCTGGCTGGGCGCAGCGCCTCGGAGGAGAGATTTCAAGCAATCTCATTGGCCGTTCCAAGTCACACCACGTTGGTCACGTGACTTTGAGGCAGGGACAAAATTTAATTCCCACAACCCCTTGACAACAACATTTTCCCTACTCGTACGATGTTTAGCGCTGATGAGAGGTGGATCTTCTTTGTTGAGATGAAATATTTGTGGCAGACTGAGCAAACCCTGTTGTTATGAATATGAGGGGTTAAAACGATTTCTTTTTAAAACGCTGCAAATTATTACACAATGGTTTATTATTTTTCTATATAGATCGCTCGTCTACAAAATCACCAACCATCCAATATAAAGAAAAAAAAGAAAAAAAAAATCAAAAAAAAAAAAAAAATTCAAAATCACCAACCATCGATCGCATTTCGGTCAGCTCTAATTTGAACGGAGATTAGGCCTCTTTTGCGATTCACACTCGTGTTTTGATTTATATATATTATATTTCAATATAAACCCTTAAATTTTCGTAGGGAGCGAACGGTTTGTCCTACAGAGATCCGTGTGGTCTCAAAAAATTCTATAGAATCTTAAATTGAAGGAAAAACAATACCTTTATATCAAAATTTTTTGAGTTAGGGCGTTTTCAAAATTTCGGCGGACGGACGGCCAAATTTTTATTCGATTTTAGGATTCTATGTACCTTGAAACGTAAACCATCAAATTTTGAGGGGGTGTTAAACATTTTTTTTTCTTGGTGGATTCCAAAGGTTCATTATTGAAAATAATAAACCAAAATTGGTAGGTAATCTTTTAAACCCTATTTCAGCCAAAAATTTCTTCACAAACATTGTTGCTTCCGAGTCTATCAAGGTACCTAGTGGAAGCATTGTTTTTACATTTCAAGGTTGAAAAAAATGAATCGGTATTTTTAAAAGGGCGTAGGTAAGTCCACAAAAATGTCATTTTACTTTTTCTTCATCATTCTGTTTTAAAACCCTAGGCGCATCGTTTGCAATTGAAAGGACGTGAGAATGAGGTCCTCCTCCTTTTGAAAATCCACAATTTTATTCAATAGCGACATAAAGGAAGTTTTTTTTATTTCCCACAAGTTTGGTTGCAAGGACTTACGCCCTTTAAAAAAACCAATTCAAATGTTCTCCAAAATCAATATTTCCACTCGTCTCACGTTTTAAAGCGTTCTGAACCACTTTGGTTCCATGTCTGTGTGTCTATCATGAATTCCTTATAACGGGCAAAACTTTACGAAGTTATGGTCCGATTTCGCTGAAATTTTCAGGGATCGAGCGGAATGGAGTGAAGATGGTTCCCCTATGAAAATCATCGCCCTCAGACTGATAGGTAGTAGCCAAATCGCATGCGTGAACGTGAATTTCCTTGTAAGTGCCATAATTTCTACATTTTTGATCCAAATTCGATGAAGTTTTCAGGAATAGGGTGTGCGCCTGGGTAGGAAAAACTGTTTATTGTTATTTTTAATCTAAGGTAGACCTCATTCTGAGAGTTTTGGTACCAACCGTGACCTTCTAGCGTGAGTAGATCTGTTTCTATCATTTTTTAAAGTTTCGACCGTTTATGACGTCACAGTGGGCCCAGGCGAGAGGGGCGCGTGACGTCATAAACGGTCAAAACTTTAAAAATGATAGAAACGTGAATGTGAGGGAAACCATTCTGAGGATTTTGGTACCAACTGCGACCTTCTAGCGTGTGTAAATCTTTTCTTATGAATTTTTAAAGTTTCGACCGTTTATGACGTCACAGTGGGCTGGGGGTCCCACCCAGGCGAGAGGGGCGTGTGACATCATAAACGGTCGAAACTTTGAAAAATCATAGAAACACATCTACTCACGCTAGAAGGTCGCGGTTGGTGCCAAAATTCTCAGGATGTAGTCTACTTCCGATTAAAAATCTTAAAAAAATCAAGGCGCACCCCCCATTATGCGGATTGGGACGGAGATGTTTAACTATTAGGATACTGCAAGGTAATGGGGAATTTCACCGAATTCTGTTTGCATTTTTCCTGAATAGTTAATGGTGTGGGATAGATGAAATCGGGCTGATTTCGGAAAATAAGTCTCCTGTTATTTTTGGGAGACAATCAAAATTTTTGATTTCAAAACTAACCGGGAAAATGGACGTGAAGCGGGAACGCTCGCTGATTGGGCTGTTTGGATCGCTGTCTCCTCCCAGTGTTGCCCATTGGGACGACGAAATCATGTTTTCTAAGAGAAAAGTTATCAAACAAAAACAGGGGAAACCTAATTTTCCCCATCTTGCTTTTTGTATTTTTTTCTTCAGTTTTTCGATTTCGAACTTTACTGTTTCGTGAAATTTTGAATCTGGGGACTATAGATTTCTCGATATCAGCGCTTCAAGCGGCCATAAATGAACTATTCCAGGATGACGTCATTTTCCCGGTTTTTTTAAACATTCGTATTTTCTACACTGTTTTGTTTATTCGTAAATTAGGAAGTCCGGGCTGAAAGTTTGCCTTTGGGGGTTTTTCGAGGCGCTGAATCCGATTTTGGGGTCAAAAATAGGAAATTCCGACATGGTGAAATTCCTCATCGGAGATTGTTGTTTTGAGATTAACTACTTTGCATCGGATTATCTTATACAATCGGGTTATGAATACGAAGAATCTATGTACCTAACCCACTTGGCAGACATTTATCATACAACATAATTGTTAGACTCCCAATAGCTCACTAAAACTGGGTGAAAACAGCTCTGTTTATTAAAACTAAAATATAAAATTAGTTACTCCGGTGACACCTGGGGACAGCTATGGAATTCTTGAATTGTTTTCAGTGACACTAGTGATACCATGGTCCAATTAGGGTTGAAATAAAATAAAATATTATGACCATAAATACCAACTGAAAATAACAAGGTTTAAAATTGGATACCCTCTAGAAAAAATTGGCATCGTCCTTCTCAAAGAAATAACATCTCCTCTCGAAGCTATAAATTTATCAACACGGTTTTATAACGGTCTCTGATCAACGCAAATGAGATGAGATGGATGGAGAACCACCGTGCATCATCGTCAAGCAAAAATTTGCCTAATCAAATCAAAGAACCTGAAAAGACCTCCGTGACTTCCCAGCACGCAACTCTTCCCGGAAAGTCTCATGGTTCAGAGCTAACTGGATCATCACATTACCGAAGTAGTAACTTTTCATTTTATAAATCGACACCCGAAATTAACTTGACCATCACCGAGCGAATTTGATTTGTTGATGACGTTCTTTTCATATGGATAATTTCTCACTTCTCGACGTTATTAATAAATTGGAATATTTAATTAAATATTGATACGATAATGGGGCATGTGATGCGCTCCAAGTTGTGAACCGGATGCAATAATTCACGGCGGTAATATTATATTTGCATTATGAGCCCCAATCCGGTGGTCCCGCGACGGCTAATTTCGTTTAATTTTTATTTGCCGAAGGAGAAAAAAATGACTGAACCGACTATTTGACGAAAATACGAGATTTTTATGGACGTGGTTACGTTTGGCGGGATTTACGATGTCGGTTTTGGTGGGAAACTGTTGAGCGTGGGCTGCGCCTCACAGCCAAATTGTATCAATCACCGCTAAGCACTGGCCATCAGTCAGACAGACTAGACCTCTTTTCAGGTAGTAATGTATTCTTTTAGCGTAATTATATCCAGCGGAGGGTTCTCGGAAAACAAACAGTTGTCGCGGTGACTGACGGCCGCTCGTAAATCTTGAGTTTCGTTCCTGAGATTTACTTTTTGATTAATTTCCGGAGGAATAATTTATTAGGTCGATCAAAAGCGTTGCTCCTGGATGTACTTCGTGGTACGTCTTCATCTAATTCGCTCGAGATTTCTATTACCGTACTGATTGTACGAATCATTGGAATTACCAGCCGTCACAATTATTATTCAATTGTAATTCATCATAAATTAGAACAGAAGTATTTGCTCGCACAAAGATGTAATAATTTGAGTGAGAAATTAGATATTACGGTGCGTTGGGATTTCGTATTTTGGTTTATTTTTTTCAATAATGAACCTTCGGAATCGACCAAAGAAAAATTGATCTTCATGTTGGTTGGTGGTAACAATGGCAAAGCCGTGTTCTCTGCAGATGAGTGATCTATATAGAAAAAATTTACCTTCGTGTAATAATTTGCGATCGCAATCGATTCAAAAAATAACTTGGAAAACGATGTCTCACATGCCTATGACAATGAAAACTAAGAAAACCCCATTTCAACTCCGAAACAAACGCAATAGTATCCTAAGGAAGTTACATTTTCCAACTGTGTCCTCACGATCTGGCTTTGAGAGGTGAAAAAATGGCAATTGTTGAGGGAAAGAAAGGTTGCGTCTCCTCTTAGGTCTAGGCAGTCAAGTTCTTCAGTGGTCACTCTTTTGTAGGTACCTACTCAGGAGGATAGGTATAGATTTTCTTGAATTTTTCAATTTTTTTCTTCTTATTTCTTATTTATTGCAATTAATACAGTTGTTCCGAGTTAGTTATAGGCATTTCAGTAGGGTAGTCATTTCGATAAGAACTCAGTCAATATAATTTTAATTAGGATTTTCAGTAAGTAAACATTACTAATTTTCTATTTATTTACTCCTAAGCGTCAGTTAGTTGCTTATCAGTTCCTACGGTACAGTTACGAAGTATCAAACTTCTTCTAGTATAATAAATTGCCCAAATCAAAGTACCTTGTAATTTATCAGGTTAACTTTAAAAAAAATCAATTACTGATTTAATTTTGACATTTTCATGTCTTTGCTTTGGCACATGAACTGAAAAATCGTCACGGAAACTAAGCAAATCTTGCTCACGCGACCAATAAATAAAATAGACTCACTGTGTTGCGTAGAGAACAATCTACAACCTTACATTTTGCTTTGGCACATGAACTGAAAAATCGTCACGAAAACTTTGATGCTTGGGTACATGAACTAACAACCTTACCTTGTTGTGTAGTGGTTGACATGAAAATGTCAAAAGCAGACTCGTATGCAAGCATTTAAAATTTCGAATCGAGTGTGAAGCGTTTAGTTCTTTCTAATAAACTTGATTGTGAAGGTGTGAAGCAGTATGGTGTGGTAGGCAGTACCTACCAATAGCTGGTTGGTAAAAAACGCTGCAAATCATTGCTCAAAGTTGATAATATGAAATTCCACCGGAAATAAGGGTGGTAGGTAGAAAATGGATTGTGTTGGGTTGTGCATTGTATACCTTTTTCGAGTCAAATTCAAGGTTTTTCGAGTCAAATTCAAGGTTTTTCACATCAAATTAAAGGTTATTCGAATCAAATTCAAGGTGTTTCACATCAAATTAAAGGTTTTTCACATCAAATTAAAGACTTTTCACATCAAATTAAAGGTTTTATATTTCAAATTAAAGGTTTTCATTTTCAAATTAAAGGTTTTCATTTTCTAATTAAAGGTTATTTAGTAAGCGATTTCGAACTATAAATATTACATAGAACAACGTTTTCAAGAGGTGGTATTGACAAGAAACAATTGGGAACAGAAAAAAAGTATGAACTGTAGTTTGACTTTTCACAATAAGTTCAATGCAAATCGACGCCTGCTGCTGCCTCTGGAAGAATTAGCATCATGTCCATGACGTAATTTGCGCAATCGGTACTGGTGACTGTTGCTACACCTTGACTTATTACGTCGCACAAACTAAGATCATTACGCCCTTCGCTGAGAACATTTCTGGCAAATAATTTTACTTTAGAAAATACCTTCTCGGCTGGGTTCAGCTGGGGTGAATACGGAGGGAGGTACTTCACATCAACGCAGAGTTCTTCAATCCGACGTTTCACCATATGAGCGTGATGGATACGCGCATTATCCATAATTAAGTAGGACCTGTTTGTGTCGGGGAGCTTTGCGACTAGCTCTGTCAAAAATATACAGAATTCACTTGCATTGCAGTTCCCAAGTGATAAGATTTTATGGTGCACAATGCCTTGGTTATTCATGGCCACGATCAGAGTAGTGTTTCTCCCCCTCACGGTTGGAACAGGAACCACAGCGCGTGAACCCCTTCTTGAACGTGCCTGACTTCGGCGAAGGTGCAAATTGAAGCCGGACTCATCAATGAAAACCATGTGTCCTCTCTCCCTTGGTGCCCACGTATTGAATCTTGTGGCATATTCCTTCCTTTGTTCTTTCGTTGCGTTACAATTCATGCGATCAACTTCCTTATGTGATTGTTTCAGCGTAATTTTCAACGAAGTTAACCCTTTGTTGATGGTCGTTATTGACAAATTTACATTTCTTGAAGATAGAACGCGCTGAATTTCCTTCAACGTGCGTGCTGGATTTTCTTCGGTTGCAACCTCAATTGCCTGAAGCACCTCGGGTGTTAACAACGTAAGGCGTGAACCGCCTCTGGGTCGCATTACCAGCTCGCTGTCATTTCGCTTGTACTGCGTAACTAGGTAGTAGGCAGTGTTTACCTTCAAACCTGATATTGTAGCAGCCTCTTTAATGGACCGACCCTCCTCGAACAACCTCAGAAATGAATCGAAAAACCTTGAATTTGACTCGAAAAATCTTGAATTTGACTCGAAAAAGGTATAGAAAGGTTACTGTTTTTAGAAAAATCGAAGAAAGAAAAGCAAGGGTAATTCTGCTGTGGAACAGATAAGGCGGAAACAAATTGCTTTACGCAGGTAGTAAAAGGAGGCTCTGGGGAGGTGCCTCTTCAGCGGGAAATTTCCCGCAGTTTAAAGTATGTAAGGGGGCTCTGGGGAGGGGGCGCCTTCAGCGGGAAATTTCCCGCAGTTTAGTAGTAAAAGGGGGCTCTCGGGAGGAGGCGCCTTCAGCGGGAAATTTCCCGCAATTTAGAAGTAAAAGGGGGCTCTGGGGAGGGAGAGCCTTCAACGGGAAATTTCCCGCAGTTTAGTAGTAAAAGGGGGCTCTGGGGAGGAGGCGCCTTCAGCGGGAAATTTCCCGCAATTTAGAAGTAAAAGGGGGCTCTGGGGAGGGAGAGCCTTCAACGGGAAATTTCCCCGCAGTTTAGTAGTAAAAGGGGGCTCTGGGGAGGGGGCGCCTTCAGCGGGAAATTTCCCTCAATTTAGAAGTAAAAGGGGGCTCTGGGGAGGGGGCGCCTTCAGCGGGAAATTTCCCGCAGTTTAGTAGTAAACGGGGGCTCTGGGGAGGGGGCGCCTTCAGCGGGAAATTTCCCGCAATTTAGAAGTAAAAGGGGGCTCTGGGGAGGGAGAGCCTTCAGCGGGAAATTTCCCCGCAGTTTAGTAGTAAAAGGGGGCTCTGGGGAGGGGGCGCCTTCAGCGGGAAATTTCCCGCAATTTAGAAGTAAAAGGGGGCTCTGGGGAGGGAGAGCCTTCAGCGGGAAATTTCCCCGCAGTTCAGTAGTAAAAGGGGGCTCTGGGGAGGGGGCGCCTTCAGCGGGAAATTTCCCGCAGTTTAGTATTTGCTGAGACTTCGTCAATATTTAGGGACACTGAATTCAATTCCCTCTTTGTGGTGATATCCATCGGCCTGCAATGACCCAAAACAATACAGAGGTAGGCAGGAAATAATTGGACGAAATGATAAAAATAAAAATAAAATAAATAAATAAACGGAAGTGAACATTGGAATCGTGAAATTGGCCTTGAATAAATACTTCGTTACAGTAATCCTATGAAAATATTACACTTACTACAATGTAGATTATGGATTTTTCAGAGATAGGTATCAGCATGAGAGTCTAGCCCCCAGCAATCCTCGTCGGGTTTCAGCGCTACCTCCCGCCATTTCAGTGAACTACCATTCCTGATTACTATGACTACCATTCCAAAGATTGTTGTGTAGTAATCGTTTTCGTTTCTCATATGCGTTTTCGTTTCTCTTATTGTTTCTCTCTGAGAGTTATGGACCTGAAAATGATGCCAAGTGTCAAAACGTGCCAAAATTCATTCAATTTCAAAGCTGATCTCCAAAATCGTCACTGGTTCATGTTATAGAAATATCGGAAACAAAGAAGATTACGAGACAACAATCTTAAGAATGGTAGTCATGGTGATCAGGAATGGTAGTTCGTCGGGAGGAGGTAGCGCTGAAACCCGACAAGGATTGCTGGGGGCTAGACTCTCATGGTATCAGCAGGATACAAGCTTACTAAAAACGTTAGTTTCATTTCCAAAAAATAGTAGTACCTACTTAGTTATTATTTTTTTTTACATTTTAGGTATTAATTTGCCTCATAGAATCGAAAAGCTTTCACTAATAACACTAATAACATCTGCCAAGTGGATAGATAGATAGATAGATAATCTTTATTCTTTGTCTACAAGGACATGAATGCGTCAATTAAAATACAAATTAATTAAATAGAAGAATAATACATAGGTAATTAAAATGTAATAGTAGGTGCATATTATAAACAACGTTTTTAAAATGAGGAACTCGTGTGCTTTTCGTTACTTTCATAATGTAGCTCGCTCCATGTATATGAGAGGGATATGAAGATGAAAAAATGTGTGGACCCAGCCGGGCGGCCCGGCCGGACCCGGACCCACCCACCTTGACGGCTCCCATCACTAGGAGGCAACCCTAACGTATTTATACACTTCATAACACGCCAGGCGAGCCGCCCCCGGGCTGACCAGACCACTCGACATGAATCCCCCTATCCGCACAAATAAAAAAATTGATACAAAATCTCGAAATTGATACAACAATAAAAATTAATAACTTTGTAACAATAATCAACAAGTTAATCCCAAGTCACATGTATGTCACAGTTGGTAGAAGTATCACAGGCGGAAATATAAAATGGTCAAAAAATCACAGGAGCATCACACGAGTATCACAGTCAACATAATAAGAGTTTGAATAAATTAATTAAAACATACACCCACTAAAACATATGACTAAAACATATTACCCACACCTAACCTCATTACTCGTGGAGTGTAACAAATCTCATTCTTTGCTGGCGACTGATTTAACTTGTGTAATAATTTTTGGAGTTTTTCATTTTTGTTTAATCCTCTGTGACTGGCCAAGACGAATATTCTCACCTGACGCCCCTGCCCTCACCATGTGGATGAAGTGAATTAAAGTAGGTTTGATCTCTACAAGTTTGATTTTGTGCAGAGCATTCACTGTCCGTAAATATCACGATTTTTGAGTCTGATACAGGTGAGAAGACAAATCCATTTTGACCGTTAGTTGACGCCAACCCAACCGTCACCTTGGGTGCACGTGTACGAGGGAAAACCACCAACGGTTTTATTGTGAAGAATACCTGACAGCACTGCAGGGAAGAGACAAGGCGACATGAGAACTGCAAATCACAACCTTTTGCAAGAGTGTACTGTCTCGTACACCTATTTGAATGAGGGATATGCTAGTTACCCATAAATCCCTCCTACTTCCGTACATCAATACCTGTCAGAATGTCAAGAGAAATATTCAGTGTAAAATATATTGCAAACTTGTGAATACACTGGCGAAGCAAAAGAGGTAGAAAATTCCAAGCTGCTCTCACCCTGTGTGGCCATAAAGCTCCTTGACTGCCGGCAACATAAAATAAACAGTCGAGGTAAAAAGCTGTAGGTACTGGTTTATAGTATGCATGAACCTCAGCTCAGCCGGCTTATTGTTTATAGTTGATAAATAAAACACCACACGCCCCTCCAATCCGTTTTAATAAGGTCCTTGAACGGCGCGGGGGTGAATAATGGGTTGCATTGATAAGAAATCGATCTATAACCGATTAGGTTCTTGTAAATAGACGGAGGGGAGCTTCGGTTTTTATACTGGTGACAGTTGAGCGAGACTTAAGCGAATGTTTGCCTATTGTTCCCTGGAGGCGTGAAAGGTAATATACGGAACTGGCTTCGACTTGCTATTCCACGTCCGTTTTCTCAAGGTGTGTATTTGAATTGACAAGGCTTTGTAGGATGATTGCGAAATACTGTAGACAATTATTTATATGCGCCATCCGGGAAGTAGGTACCATCGGAGGACTTTACGACGGCATAACAATTCATTCATGTAAAACTTCCATTTCTTGGCATTTTCTTCTCGTCATATCGACGTCGTTACAGCAACACCACACAACTCATTTTTTTGAGTTTCCGGGATTTTGGTAGCATTGATCGCAGAATTTCACCTCATTTAGGAGATAATAGTAAACATACAGTGTACGACTGTACGTATGCTATATTTGTAGTCCATGCTAAGGTATAGCGCCTGGAAAAATGACAAACGAAACAACACACCACTTCAAGGTGACACCAACACCACACAACTTGGAAAAAACTGTTGGTCTGAAGTAGGATCTGTTATGAAAATAAAATAATAATCTTATTACAATTATTATTTAAAATAAATATTAAAATTATCATAAATTATTAAAATAATAATTGTAATATAGGTACTAGTATACAAGCACCAATTGTTGACACTATTACTAATGTGGACACTTCAATTTTGAAATGTAAAAATAAGCTGTTGGGCCACATTTTGTTGATAAGAATATAGTTATGATACACGAATCGTGTAACTCGATAAAACTCGGCTGGCTGAAATTGAAGCTGATGACAGTTGAAAGTTACTCCAGCGACAGCGACGCGATCCTTGTCCCGCAGGTTTGTGAAGTCAACAAATTAAGTTAAGACTTTTGAAGTAAAATTTTGTGAGTAAAATTATCATTTCACATCGTCTGCTCTATTAATAACACAAGAAAGAATGTGTAAGCATTAAAATCCCAAATTTCAATAGGAAAACAGGGTTAAATTCGATGTCATCATTAGGGTCTCATGAAATAGTTGTGTGTCCTAATGTTGACACCTGTTGATTTGGTTGCTAAGGTGATATTTGGATTTGAATAATTTTGTTGTATATCACGACTTTCGATTTAAAAAAAATTTAAAGTAGGTAGTGGAACCTTAAGTTGACACCGTCTGATCACAATGTTGACATTAGGAACTGCAGATGTCAACATATGGAATTCTTGAGGACAAATGTGTCAACAATGGGGGCAAAAAACCATGTTTGAAAAAATTCATTTGTGATAATATAAAAAAATATTTTGGTAAGTCCAATACGTCCAAACTGTTCGCAAGGAACTTACAATTCATAATAACTACATTTTCTTGAACACTTTTGTCGAAGGCAGAATTGAATGCTTTTTCTTTCTAATAGTTTCAACAATTGGTGCTTTTACCCTACTTTGTTGTGATCTGATTTAGTTGCTCTTGTTATAATCTCCCTAGTATTAAATATGTCTGCCACTCGCTACTGCCCTCATGTCAAGTTATGAATTGTCTTATATCAATTGTATATTGTTCGAGTTAACATCCATCGTATTTTTGTTCTATCACGTTGACAAACAACAGGATCCTCAACTTCAGCTCCCTCACATTTTGGTTCCTCAGCTTGACTTCTACACTTGATTGATTCACACAGCTTAATTCCTTAACTATGTTTTAGAGATTCGATCCCTGTTCCTCAACTTCCCGTATTTTGGGAGAGAACTTGAAATAAAAGTGATTGCTGCGTGCGTATATTTTCTATTATTTATTCAAGAAAGTATTATTTATCATGTTCGAGTTACTTTTATCCACAGTTCTTTCTAAAACTTAAAATTAAGTTGAATGCAAATCGATTCCAATTCTACATTTAAATTTTAATATCATTTCAATTTATGAAACATGATCGTACAATCAAAACAGGTAACTCAGCACAACCTGTTAGGTCCAACCTTCTTACCCCGCACAACTCACACAGATATCGAAAAATTGATATAAACCAATATTACTACTAGCTTAATCTTATGAAGAGGGGCAAAATGTAACCTGATAGGTAGAAATCATTGTTTTACCACAGTCTTCCTTCAAAATTATTGATAATCACTGATTAGGTCACATGAAAGAAGACTCAAAGTAAGTTGTGTGGTGCTGCGGTAACGACGTAGATTTAACAGTCCCTTCATGGTATCGACTATGAATCTCTCATTTCAAATAGCATGCTGACTAGCCAAGCATTATTTTGGTATATTGGGGAGTGCGCCTGATTTTTTTAAAAATTCTTAATCGAAAGTAGACCTCATCCTGAGAATTTTGACACCAGCCGTTCTCTTTTTGGATGAGTAGATATACATAAACATTCGAAACTTTGAAAAATCATAGAAAAAGGTCATCTCACCCTAGAAGGTCGCGGTTGGTGTCAAAATTCTCAGAATGAGGTCTAGTTTAGATTTAAAATAACAATAAACAGTTTTTCCGACCCATGCGCACACCCCATTTATGTTTTCCGTTATTTGTTAATTTTGAAAATGGTCATGTGATTGAAACATTACGTCGTTTTACACTGGGAAATCAAAATATGTTGCCGTCTTCTCACCCATAAATAAACCCTTTGGCCGATTCCCGACGATAATATTGTGGACACCATAAGGGATGCCGCAGCTGCAAAAGTTGGAACTGGAATAACGAAGCCTAACGAACACTATCGTACAGCGTCTCCAGATTACACCTAATGAAGAGTCCAACAAACTATCAGCTCGCTACCTCCGACTGGAGTTGGGATGTGCATCTGGCATTCTTCAGATACGAGGGGCGTGCCAGAAATGGTAGCCGCCACCTTACTTGGCGCTCTGCAAGTGTGAAGTAATGGAAGGATCGAAGAGGTGGGGGCAGATAAAATAATAATCTACGCCCACGTCCGACCGCTAATCTCACTCAATTAGCCGTACATGGATAACCTTCTCGGATCCGGACTTATCCGGCACCCTTCCGGATTTGGGAGGGAGAGGGTTTTCCTATTCGCTAATAGGAAGGAGGTAGATAAGGGTGGGTTTACCGTTCAGATTCGAATTAGGTTTGGAGGGCAATGGATAACTTCTGTTGGAATGATTTTCAAACCACATCTGCTTCGTCGGAAGACATCAATCGATGACCGCAGTCAACTTGGAAGGTACGCGTTTGTAGAAAATAGCGTGGTTCTAAGACGGATTTTGGTTTATTGTTTTCAATAATAAACCTTTCGAATCGACCAAGAAAATGACCCCTCAAAATTTGTTTGTTTACGTTTCAAGGTACGTAGAATCCAAAAATCGAATAAAAATTTGGCCGTCCGTCCGCCGTACGCGGCACTTTCCTCACTTAGCATTGACCGATTTTGATGAAATTTGGTATGTTGGCTCCAGTCTAGTTGTGCCACGAAGATTTCGGTTGATATAGGTCACTTCTATGGGTTGAAAATTTGAAAACGCCCTAAATAAAAATAATCGATATAACAGGGTGTCCAGCGACCTGGAAAACCGGGAATAGGTACTCAGGGAATTTTACTCTACTGGAAAATTCAAAAAATACTCAGGAAATTTCTTTTTTTTCTCCGAAAAACCCTGGAAAAAGCCCTTGCGCCAAACCTTTTAGTGGGAAGTTCCAGCAGTCTGAGGGAAAAAGTTTTAGTACGGAAAAATACTCACACATGAAAATTTGTCTTGGTTTCGACTTATTTGACTTAGGTTTCGACTATTTCCATGAATTTGGGGTAGAAATGAGCCTTCGAAGAGGTTGTTTCTCTCGAGTAAACCAACTAGTTTTGTATTTTTCAACCTTCTAGATAGAATTTTTTCAAGCATTAGAGGTAGGAATGAGCCTTTGAAGAGGTTGTTTCTCTCGAGTAAACCAACTAGTTTTGTATTTTTCAACCTTCTAGATAGAATTTTTTCAAGCATTAGAGGTAGGAATGAGCCTTTGAAGAGGTTGTTTCTCTCGAGTAAACCAACAAGTTTCGGTGTTTTCGACCTTCTGTATCGACTATTTCCAAGAATTGGAGGTAGAAATGAGCCTTTGAAGAGGTAGTTTCTCTTGAGTAAACCAACAAGTTTCGATGTTTTCGACCTTCTGTATCGACTATTTCCAAGAATTGGAGGTAGAAATGAGCCTTCGAAGAGGTTGTTTCTCTCGAGTAAACCAACTAGTTTTGTATTTTTCAACCTTCTAGATAGAATTTTTTCAAGCATTAGAGGTAGGAATGAGCCTTTGAAGAGGTTGTTTCTCTCGAGTAAACCAACAAGTTTCGATGTTTTCGACCTTCTGTATCGACTATTTCCAAGAATTGGAGGTAGAAATGAGCCTTTGAAGAGGTAGTTTCTCTTGAGTAAACCAACAAGTTTCGATGTTTTCGACCTTCTGTATCGACTATTTCCAAGAATTGGAGGTAGAAATGAGCCTTCGAAGAGGTTGTTTCTCTCGAGTAAACCAACTAGTTTTGTATTTTTCAACCTTCTAGATAGAATTTTTTCAAGCATTAGAGGTAGGAATGAGCCTTTGAAGAGGTTGTTTCTCTCGAGTAAACCAACTAGTTTTGTATTTTTCAACCTTCTAGATAGAATTTTTTCAAGCATTAGAGGTAGGAATGAGCCTTTGAAGAGGTTGTTTCTCTCGAGTAAACCAACAAGTTTCGATGTTTTCGACCTTCTGTATCGACTATTTCCAAGAATTGGAGGTAGAAATGAGCCTTTGAAGAGGTAGTTTCTCTTGAGTAAACCAACAAGTTTCGATGTTTTCGACCTTCTGTATCGACTATTTCCAAGAATTGGAGGTAGAAATGAGCCTTCGAAGAGGTTGTTTCTCTCGAGTAAACCAACTAGTTTTGTATTTTTCAACCTTCTAGATAGAATTTTTTCAAGCATTAGAGGTAGGAATGAGCCTTTGAAGAGGTTGTTTCTCTCGAGTAAACCAACTAGTTTTGTATTTTTCAACCTTCTAGATAGAATTTTTTCAAGCATTAGAGGTAGGAATGAGCCTTTGAAGAGGTTGTTTCTCTCGAGTAAACCAACAAGTTTCGATGTTTTCGACCTTCTGTATCGACTATTTCCAAGAATTGGAGGTAGAAATGAGCCTTTGAAGAGGTAGTTTCTCTTGAGTAAACCAACAAGTTTCGATGTTTTCGACCTTCTGTATCGACTATTTCCAAGAATTGGAGGTAGAAATGAGCCTTCGAAGAGGTTGTTTCTCTCGAGTAAACCAACTAGTTTTGTATTTTTCAACCTTCTAGATAGAATTTTTTCAAGCATTAGAGGTAGGAATGAGCCTTTGAAGAGGTTGTTTCTCTCGAGTAAACCAACTAGTTTTGTATTTTTCAACCTTCTAGATAGAATTTTTTCAAGCATTAGAGGTAGGAATGAGCCTTTGAAGAGGTTGTTTCTCTCGAGTAAACCAACAAGTTTCGATGTTTTCGACCTTCTGTATCGACTATTTCCAAGAATTGAAGGTAGAAATGAGCCTTTGAAGAGGTAGTTTCTCTTGAGTAAACCAACAAGTTTCGATGTTTTCGACCTTCTGTATCGACTATTTCCAAGAATTGGAGGTAGAAATGAGCCTTCGAAGAGGTTGTTTCTCTCGAGTAAACCAACTAGTTTTGTATTTTTCAACCTTCTAGATAGAATTTTTTCAAGCATTAGAGGTAGGAATGAGCCTTTGAAGAGGTTGTTTCTCTCGAGTAAACCAACAAGTTTCGATGTTTTCGACCTTCTGTATCGACTATTTCCAAGAATTGGAGGTAGAAATGAGCCTTTGAAGAGGTTGTTTCTCTTGAGTAAACCAACAAGTTTCGATGTTTTCGACCTTCTGTATCGACTATTTCCAAGAATTGGAGGTAGAAATGAGCCTTTGAAGAGGTAGTTTCTCTTGAGTAAACCAACAAGTTTCGATGTTTTCGACCTTCTGTATCGACTATTTCCAAGAATTGGAGGTAGAAATGAGCCTTCGAAGAGGTTGTTTCTCTCGAGTAAACCAACTAGTTTTGTATTTTTCAACCTTCTAGATAGAATTTTTTCAAGCATTAGAGGTAGGAATGAGCCTTTGAAGAGGTTGTTTCTCTCGAGTAAACCAACTAGTTTTGTATTTTTCAACCTTCTAGATAGAATTTTTTCAAGCATTAGAGGTAGGAATGAGCCTTTGAAGAGGTTGTTTCTCTCGAGTAAACCAACAAGTTTCGATGTTTTCGACCTTCTGTATCGACTATTTCCAAGAATTGGAGGTAGAAATGAGCCTTTGAAGAGGTAGTTTCTCTTGAGTAAACCAACAAGTTTCGATGTTTTCGACCTTCTGTATCGACTATTTCCAAGAATTGGAGGTAGAAATGAGCCTTCGAAGAGGTTGTTTCTCTCGAGTAAACCAACTAGTTTTGTATTTTTCAACCTTCTAGATAGAATTTTTTCAAGCATTAGAGGTAGGAATGAGCCTTTGAAGAGGTTGTTTCTCTCGAGTAAACCAACAAGTTTCGATGTTTTCGACCTTCTGTATCGACTATTTCCAAGAATTGGAGGTAGAAATGAGCCTTTGAAGAGGTTGTTTCTCTTGAGTAAACCAACAAGTTTCGATGTTTTCGACCTTCTGTATCGACTATTTCCAAGAATTGGAGGTAGAAATGAGCCTTTGAAGAGGTAGTTTCTCTTGAGTAAACCAACAAGTTTCGATGTTTTCGACCTTCTGTATCGACTATTTCCAAGAATTGGAGGTAGAAATGAGCCTTCGAAGAGGTTGTTTCTCTCGAGTAAACCAACTAGTTTTGTATTTTTCAACCTTCTAGATAGAATTTTTTCAAGCATTAGAGGTAGGAATGAGCCTTTGAAGAGGTTGTTTCTCTCGAGTAAACCAACAAGTTTCGGTGTTTTCGACCTTCTGTATCGACTATTTCCAAGAATTGGAGGTAGAAATGAGCCTTTGAAGAGGTAGTTTCTCTTGAGTAAACCAACAAGTTTCGATGTTTTCGACCTTCTGTATCGACTATTTCCAAGAATTGGAGGTAGAAATGAGCCTTTGAAGAGGTAGTTTCTCTTGAGTAAACCAACAAGTTTCGATGTTTTCGACCTTCTGTATCGACTATTTCCAAGAATTGGAGGTAGAAATGAGCCTTTGAAGAGGTAGTTTCTCTTGAGTAAACCAACAAGTTTCGATGTTTTCGACCTTCTGTATCGACTATTTCCAAGAATTGGAGGTAGAAATGAGCCTTTGAAGAGGTTGTTTCTCTTGAGTAAACCAACAAGTTTCGATGTTTTCGACCTTCTGTATCGACTATTTCCAAGAATTGGAGGTAGAAATGAGCCTTCGAAGACGTTGTTTCTCTCGAGTAAACCAACTAGTTTGTATTTTTCAACCTTCTAGATAGAATTTTTTCAAGCATTAGAGGTAGGAATGAGCCTTTGAAGAGGTTGTTTCTCTCGAGTAAACCAACAAGTTTCGGTGTTTTCGACCTTCTGTATCGACTATTTCCAAGAATTGGAGGTAGAAATGAGCCTTTGAAGAGGTAGTTTCTCTTGAGTAAACCAACAAGTTTCGATGTTTTCAACCTTCTATCACGTCTTTCAGCTCCATCATCAGATCATCCCTTTGTCACGGTAATTTTCATTCGATTTATACATGCATGCAAAATTTCAGCTCAATCGGAAACTGGGAAGTCGATCAAATTTAACTTGCAAGATTTGATTACTGACAGACAACGGGACAGGTGAATCCAAATAAAAGCATGTTAAAGATCCAAGAGTCAGATCATATACTCCTGCTCAAAATTAGAGCACCACCATCTATATCTTCGTTTGTCCCCTTCTTTTCTCCCTTATCAATTTTTTATCCATTTGCACACATTGTTTGCAAACACAGAACGAAAAAAGTAACCAAAAAGGCACAAATTTGAGAAAAAATATGTTTTTAATAAATTAAAGAAAAATGCACTTGTAGTAAAATTATAAAAATTGAAAATGTGAAAAAAAAGTTTGAATTACGCCAGTTCAGCTTTTCAATACTTGGTATTACCTTCTCTGGCTCGGATGAGGGCTTGGAGCCTCTAATCAAGTTTTGGATATCCTCCTGGGGGATATTGTCTCACTCCTGTTTCGCTGCTGTTTCCAGCTGCTGAAAAATGTTTAATGGTGGATCTCTGGTTCGAATTCTTTTTTTCAGCACGTCTATCGGATTCATGTCTGGGCTCCTTGGTGGCCAGTCCAGGATACAAAATTTATAAGGGAAGAAGGAAAGAGACAAACGAAAAAATGGATGGTGGTGCTCTAATTTTGAGCAGGAGTGTAGTATAATTTACCCAAGTTTCCAATATGGGTCAAATGAGACGGGGAAAATGGATGAAAGTGGATAGAAAAGCAAGTAAACATTAATTTAATTGGTTATTTCAGGAATTCCTCAAGTCCAATTTCTTGCATTTTGAGATAATCGAGAAAAACTTACGAGTGGCGTTAATTATTGTTTTCTAAGGCCCAAAAAATTGGTAAATATACTACTCTACGTATTCTATCGGATCACTTAGATATTTGAGCGATATGATGTAGGAGGTGGAGAGGATTTTTCGTAACCTGCACGTATGAGGTTTCTATAATAAATTTCCATAACACACACTAGTTTTCAATTTATTGAGACGTTACTCATTAATATTATATAAAATCTCTAAGGGTAAGTAATTAAAAGTAAACAGTTCATGAACAGTTAAACGTTGTTCATTGAATAGCAACGTAACAATAAAATAAAATTGTCAAAAATAACGTTACAAATATCGAAAATTTGAATTAAATTTATGTACTAAACAGAATCGCCACGTGAGCGAATTTTTGAGTTAAATGTATTAAGCTGCAGAATGGCCATGTGAGCGAATTTTTTAGTTAAATGTATGTACTGTATAGAATGGCCATTCGAGCAAATTTAGGTTTACTATTTTCAGTAATGAACCTTTGGAATCGACCAAGAAAAAAAAATTGTAACCCTCCCTCAAAATTTGTTGGTTTGCGTTTCAACGTACGTAGAATCCGAAAATCAAATAATTTTTTTTTTTAGTTCTAGTTTTTTTAGTTCGGAAGATTCTATACTGAATCGAATTCTAATTTTGGACTTTCAGGAGTTAAGAAATCGTTGTTTGAAATAATAGTAGTAAAAGTAGTAGTTTTAATTAATAGTAGTAAATAATAATTTCATGAAAATTTCAATCCACTAAATTCGTATAGTATTGTCTCATAGTCAGGCATGGGTGTTAATTCAGTTAGCTTTATTGTAAAATCGGCAATTTACTTGAGAGCGATCTACATCAGTAATACAATACTGACCTTGAAACGTGTCTCCCTAATGAACTATAGGAGCAATTAGAATTAACTTGGCAGGAAACCGTTTAAGGTTCGCGGAAACCATCAAAGGAATGTGCAAATGAAGCAGTAAATTCTAGTGAGTGAACTCCATCATGGAAATATTATTCAACTTTGGAGGGAGAGGAAGCGGGAGGTAAACTGTTATTCAATTAGGAAGCGTGAACGACTCTATTAAAATCCCATTAATTGATCGAGTCAACAAAGGGCAAAGAGGAAACGAACAAATGAGCCAAGTTTAATGAGACAGAATCGCGATTCACTCGAAAAATCAATCTAGCTCTGCCCTGAGGGCCTATCAGTGATCGATCACCTAGTTTTGAATATGTATGGGGCACCGCACAACTTATTACCTACTGGTCAACTGGTATATGATGTACGTCAAAACGATCTGTCGTGACCTGATTTGATCTTTAGAGAAACGATTATTAACAACGAATCGAATCAATTCTTTAGCAATGTGTATGATGTATCTATCGACCAGAATTATGCACTAAGGTATAAATAAACAAATAAATAAGTTGAATAAATTAGTTGATTCCTTACGAGGTGCACCGATCATTATATCAGTGAGATTTCAACGATATTTCTGTCAACACGCGTATGAATCAAGTCGATTACTTTTAGAATATTCATGATTTTATCCGCATGAATATACGAATTACATAATTTTAACTTTCCTCAACCCACCTAAAAGGAAATATTGTAATCGGCAGGAAACCCATTTACTTTCAACACTACTTTCGAATCAATAAGACGTCTGATCAGCTCTTTCTCAAGCTTTCCGACTAAATAGCTTGAAGGGTTTTCATGAAGTGAGGGGTGGACTGGAAGGGGAAATGACAGTGGAAGAGTGAAATTTGGCCCTTTTGCTACTTATTTAGCATTCAAATCGAATATTAGAAAATAGTTCGAGAATCGTTTGTCGTGTCCGAAAGAGGACATGATATTAATTCGCGTTCGGAGGGATACCTGCCTAGGCATACACAACACTCCCAAGAACATTTTTCTTATAGGGATCCCTTTCGAGATTTCGCTACGTGCATACTTTTAGAGGGATATATGCCTTCCGTGCATGAGTATTCAAAATGAGGTCTTGATTTCCATCTGCTGAATGATATCTCATCCCACTGGCAGGTCCCTCAGCCGTGACGTCATCAGTACTTGTTGGGCGAACAATCACGTCAAGGAGGTCCTCATCACTCACGTCATCCTTAGAAATTATGAACTCATTCTTATATCAGGAACGTAGGAGTCCTCAGGGTCTGATTCTGACTCGATGCATCGAGGCCATCAATGTTCTTCTCCTCTGAGATTGATGACGGAATATTCTTAGTCATTTTCTGAGAAGAAAATCCCACTATTCGAATGTTATTGACTTTTTAGTGCCTTATCTTAGGCTATACGAAATAAAAAACTTTTTGAATTTGAGTTAAAAGAATATCCAATGGAGTGATAAAAATGAAAGTATCAGCTCTGATTTGTTGTGACATGAGTACGAGTATACAGGGTGTAAGCCTAACTGGTCTGCCATACGGTACCAGTCGATTCTACAACTAATTTGCAACAAAAAATGTCCCTTAGCGATTTTTTTTAAACCCTTCGTTTTCGAATTATTTTAACTTTAAACTTTTTTTCGTGATTTTGACCTTATGTCATTTAATTGGTAAAACTCCGTTAATTAGCTGTGTAAATTACCTACAATTTAAGGATACCGTTGGGAAGAGCATCAAAATATTTCCTATCGGATAAATGTATTAACTTTTTTTTGAGTCAAGGTTTGAGACATGAAAACGTCCTCTAAAAAGAGAATTTTACGTAATTTTGGAAACCTCGCATTCTTTCAATCTCAAATTGAACTACGAGAACCCATACTTTTTCAAGATGCAAGAACAGTGAAAACTGAAGCGCCAGAATCTCAGCTTTCCAATGGTATAATCAAAACATATTCTACAACCGTATTTAGGGGAGAAATTCGGGTTTGAACGCGGAAAAACGTGCATTTTTCAACGAAATCGGCGCTCCGCCTAGTCGATCTGAGGGGTCGGACGATAGCAGTGGGTGGGCGGGCGGCGCAGTAGACCGCGAGGCCTCCGGGAACAAGAGGCCAGAGCGCTGATTTCGTTGAAAAAATGCACGTTTTTCCGCGTTCAAACACAAATTTCTCCCCTAAATTCGGTTGTAGAATATGTTTTGATTATACCGTTGGAAAGCTGAAATTCTGGCGCAGTTTTCACTGTTCTTGCATCTTGAAAAAGTATGGGTTCTCGTAGTTCAATTTGAGATTGAAAAAATGCGAGGTTTCCAAAATTACGTAAAATTCTCTTTTTAGAGGACGTTTTCATGTCTCAAACCTTGACTCAAAAAAGTTAAGGCATCTATCCGATAGGAAATTTAATGCTCTTTCCAACGGTATGCTCAAATTGTAATTTACACAGCTGACGGAGTTATGACCAATTTAATGACATAAGGACAAAATCACGAAAAAAAAGTTTAAAGTTAAAATAACTCGAAAACGAAGGGTTTAAAAAAAATCGCTATGGGACATTTTTTTTGCAAATTAGTTGTAGAATCGACTGGTACCGTATGGCAGACCAGTTAGGCTTACACCCTGTATATCTCTTTGCACTGAGTACCTAGGTATTTGCCGCATCGCTACATTCAGAATATTACCATAAAGTCATGAAAAAACATCCGGTTTCACCTCAAAAGAGATATTTGATATTCATGTCAAAAGAGAAAATATAAGTGAATACAACTAAATAACGACCACAATGATAATAATAAAAAATTAAATAATAACGAATTTTTTACATAATGATAATGACAATGAAACAATCTGTAGTATGAAAATACCAATCATGCGACATGGCTTAAATGAGAAAAATTGCTTAGGTAGGTAATTTATTTGAGAATCCGCTAGTTCACTAAACCGCTAATTTCACTCTTTTCGCTGTCCGCTAATTTCACTTAACGGGACATCTCATGTTTTAGGCGTTAAAGAAGACTTTAGGGACCTGAGCCTTTTCAACTATTGAACCCCATTCAAAGGATACATGCCTAAAAACGCTGAATTATTACATAAAGGTTTATTATTTTTCTGTAAAGATGTCTCGTTTGCGAAGAACACGGCTTCTTCGTTTGCCTGCCAGGGCCAGGGATGTAGGGTGATGGTGGGGGGGGGGGGGGGTTCCATGGCTCTTCTTGATCTTTCTGGGGATTTTAGAATTCTGATGAATATCACAATAATTGGTCATCTAACGACAGATGATCGTCCGGGTGGTTTCATCCGTTTCTAGTAAGAACACTATCTTAAATTATTGAAAAAAGGTCATGAACATTCAGTGATTAGGTAATTAACAATCCTCATTAGGCGAACGGTTGGTCCCGCAGAGCTCTGGTTGGTGTCAAAAAATTCTTAGAAATCGTTGCTATTTTAAATTAATGAAAAGGAATAGTACCTGTATATTGAAATGTCTTGAAATGTTTCCTCCCACGTTTTACCACTTAGAAGTGGCTGATTATAACCAAAACCTTCGGGGCATAACTAGACCCCAAAGGGAGCAGATATACAGAATTTCATGAAAATTGGTCCCTGGGAACCTAGCATAAACCAAAAGCATGCAGTTCGAACTCCAGTTAGAGGGACATAAGCCTAAAAGCATAAAATCCACGTAGGTACTCAGGGGATGATAGTCAAAAGGCTGAGTATGTTCTGATGAAGAGAAACGTACGGCCGCAAGTGGATCTCAGATGGTCCCTCTGTTACTCCAGATATCCAGCAAGCAATGTCCAAGGAATAGAGAGGGCCATAAGCCCCTTGCGGCTATGACATGAATCAATCAGGCCGATAAGGATTTTGTCCCGACTGAAGTGTAAAAACAGCATTTTGAGACCAATGCAAGGCCTTTAAATAAAAAAATTGGTAATACCAGTCTGGAATCGTTGAAGGATGACTGGTGTGAGTGTAACAAAACCATGAACCTACAATTTTGTTATTGCAGTGCTTCAACTTTGGCAGAAACCTCGACTCAAAATTTGAGGACAAATTTTGCAAATTCACTGTCGATATTTTGCACAGAGTACCGGAGACATAGATATTTTGGTATGCTTTGCCTCGATCATATGATGGTTGAAAAAATGAATGTTCAGTCATCGATTTTGCACCCCCATGATTCACTTATGTGGAATGTGTTGGTGGTGAGGGAATAGACTGAGGAGAGCTGAAATCGGAAACATGCTCCTATCTCTGGTAGCTACAACCGCGATTTACTCCTGAATTAATTGAAACGGTAATCCATTCCACACTATTCATAAAGGGTAATATTTCCCCCCTAACATTACATTCCCGGTCATACCCGTCTGACAGAGGTCACGTCCACTTACAAGGAGTTCTCACATTTTTCTCCCACCTCTGCTCGCATTTGAAATATCGCTCGCTCGGTGTATAGCTGGGAATAAAACTGTTTTCTGAGGCTCCGACGAATGAAATGAAAAAAACAAGTCGGCGTAACCCGTTCAAAGCCTCATTATTTTTGACACATTGCCCGTTTGGCAGATCGACTCGTTGGAAGTTATTAGAAGGTGCACCTGCGAACGTGCACTCCAACTCTTGCAAAGCGAACGCTAAACTTCGTCGTCCGAACGATTATATTTTATTCTCTTGTTTAAATGAATAACGGGGTTCGAGCCTTGAGATTGTGATTCCACCTCTGCAGGTGTAGGCCACCGCGGGCGCGGCTATTAGTCCAAAACTGTTCCCTTCGTTGCATCAGATAAGCCCATTATTCAAAATCCCCATCCAAGTCGTGTATTAATAATAAATTGTATTTTCAAAGGACGTTTGTGTTGCTCGCGCGATGCTGTGAGCGCGATTACGTTCTAGCAAACCCGTTAACGGATAAAAAATTAAATTTAACCATAAACGTTTATATAAATCAGTTTTTACGTTTTTTTTCGCAATAAAGGCATTGTTTTTTTATCAATTTAAAATAGTATTAAATTTTTAGAATCGAATGAGACCATCCAGAGCTCTGTAGGACCAACCGTTCACTCCCTACGAGAACTGGAGGTTTGGTCTTTCGATAAATCAGAATCGCGAATGTGAATCGCAATATAGGCCTGATCTCCGTTCAAATTTTAGATGACCAAATTGCGATCCCTGTTCGCTTTTTCCAGTTGTACTCAGTTTTGCGTCCTTAGCAAAAAGTAATCAAATTTCCTAATTAAGGCCCCCAGACGCCCTATTTTTTCGAATTAAGTGTGAAGCGTTTATTTCGTGAAAAGAAACTTGATTGAGAAGCGAAAATAAGGTTTGTAGGTAGTGACAATGGAGAGTGAGGAAAACAGAAAAACAACCTCCTCCCGAAGCAGCAGATCGCCAGTACCTACTCCATGAGAGTTTACCTCCATGTGCTGCTGTGGAGGAACAACATACTCGGTCCTCAGCAGTGGGGTTGGAAGACCAAGAACGGTCTTATTCCAGACCCAACGGTCCAATCCCCAGCACCCCAAGAACTGCTCAACAACATACGAGTATATTGCACATGCAAAACAGGATGTCAAACTGCGATGTCATTACTAAACAACTTTTTGCAGCTTTTGTGAATAAAAAAAAGAAAAAAAAATTCGGTGCTGCGCGCCTCGGCGGGGGCTTCGCCCCCTGCACCCCCGGATGATTTCCGCTTAGAGCCTAATGGCTAAAATGTGACATACCTTGAAAAGGTTTTTGCTCCCTCTCCCTCTTTATCTTTCTTCCACTGTAATATTTAAGGTACCTCCTTATTCATAATAACATCAGGTTGTCAAGCATATTTGTCGTCAAGCATATGATAAATCATAGCGCTACTTTCCTGTCGCTTTTTCCTGTCGCTTTTTACTGTCGATTTTTCCTGTCGTTTTTCGGCGGGGGGTCTCATCGCTAAAACCTTTTCAAGGTTAAAACAGACGTAGTGTTTTTGTTTTTGATACCTATCATTTACTCATCATAATTTGGACAGCCATGGTAATGTATTTCATTTCCTGACCAATAATTATGTGGTAGTTGCCTGTAAATTCGAATACCAATATTAAGTAGTTTATTTTAGGGTTCAACAGTCATGTTATTTCAAAAAAAGAGTCTTAGCAAAGATTCAGTGTTTGACTACATTTGGGCTATTGTGAGTATCTTTGCATGGGAATGAGCGAATTTGAAAATTTAAGAGCTACTTTCACGCAGAAGTCCATGCCCTACAACTTTCATTCTATGGAATTTTTGATTAGAGGAGCCATTTTCCGATCAGAGTCATTTGAACGTGAGCATAACACACATCTTTGCAAAGTTTGTAAAAATTGACAATTTTTGACAACTGACTGTGACTAAATTGCTCTGCAGAATATGACGTTCCAGGAGTCATTCGACGGGAAATTTAGTGCTCTTCAATTTAGTGTTTGTAGTGAAGTTTTCCGTAGAATGAACCAATTTTGAGTTATATGCCAAAAACTGAAAAAGGGCAAATTTTCCCGGTTTTTGGCTCTCACAAATTAATGTTCATATTGTGTCTAAATTTCACCCTATTTTTTGAGCTTTCGAACATTTGATCCTTCGAACCCAGCTAGAATTAAATTTTGCTAATCTCTCGTATTTGTCTCATAAAGTTTTGCTAAATCTTTCGCAAATTACTCGGGTTTACGTAGATACTTGAAACGAGGTGACAAAGTTTCTGTTTCTACACAGGTAACTCTCTGCACCTTTATTACTTTGATTGCCTAACCTTTTTTCTTTCATATTATTCACAATCTTGAACCTGTTCCTGCCTCAACATGGAAAACAACGAGTTGAAGTTAGAATCGCTCGCTGAAAAGAAGGAGTATTCAATCCGCTTTTCTGAAAAAACAAAATCCTACTGCAAATGATTATGAATCGTTCATTTCACGTTTTAAGCGAGTTGATGAAGATTTTCAATCGTTTGACACAATATGTGACGAAATCGAAGAATTGAATTGTCAGGTCGTTGAAATTTCACGCATTGATATTAAAAAATCATATATGGAAGGCGAAAAAATGAATTTCATGTTCTGTCAAAGGCGAGGGTATGGAAGATCGACCACGACACCCTTCTCCTTCACCAGTCGTAATTACGCAAGATCCCGGTACGTCCAAGGCATCTCTAAAAGTACCCAAAATCGACCCCTTTTGATCGCGAAATCGATAAATGGTCTGATTTCTATGCTATATTCGATACGTTGTCCATAAGAATTCTACATATTCCAAAGTATGGAAGTTGGATAATGGAATTCTGTTCATTTGCGGGTCTATTATGTAGGTAAAAATTTATCCGTAATTTTTGGGAGCACAAAGCCCGCATTTTTCCGTAATTTTTGGGAGCATGAAACCCGCATTTTTCGCATTTTTTGAGGCCCATCAAAGGAATGATCAATACCGTTTTTTTTCGATGGAGAATACATTTTCTAGTTCTAAGACCTTGGCGTTCCCCAGTTAGAAAGCATTCAATTATAGATTATTCAAATACTAGAAATCTACATTTTTTATTTGATTTCAATAGCTTATTATAAATATCAATTTTTTTATAGCCGATAGTTACTATAATCGGCAAATCATGAAGATTGGACCTACTTCTTGGAATCATGGTATTTTTCACCCAACATTGGCAGCCAGCCAAAGCTCAAAGCGACCACGGGTCATGCAAACCACCTTCGAACCAAGAGAATAAATTACCGACAGAGCAAAACTCTGAAAAGTCAGAAATGATACGGATATATTAAATTAAAGTGCTTTTTATAGAAAATAGGAAAAACTCAATTCAGTAGTATCAAGTATCAACACTTACCGAGACACGCCCTTACTTACAGTGTGTTTCGAGTCACTAGTAAGTAAACACTTTCTCAGTTATTTGCGAGCTTTTCCAAAAAGGTGCTATTTGGGGGGTAACCGATGGTTATACGTGGCCATTGTCTCCCTTGCGGGAGGGGATGCGGAGAAGCTGGTCAAGGTAGGGAAGATCCAAATTGGATGGGTAAACTGCCGAATCCGAAGAAGGGTGGATGTACCCCGATGCTTTAGATGCATGGATTATGGGCATCTGGCCAGAGATTGTAAGGGCCCGAATCGGGCGACAATCTGTCTAAAATGTGGCGAGACAGGGCACAAGAGAGCTGAGTGCACGAATGATGCTGCATGTCCCTTGTGCAAAGAGCTGGGCGTCGCTGATAGCCACGAGGCTGGCAAAAAAGGTTGTACTGGCTTTCGGAGGGCCCTAGAGAGGAGGATGAGAGGAAGGATATGAAGTTCCTTCAGATCAACCTCCACCGGAGTCGAACGGCTAGCTCCCTCAAGGAGCAAATCGTCGTGGAAAGAAAGGCAGATGTTATGTTGATTAGCGAACAGTACAACTACGAGGATAGGGGGGATGACTGGTTTGCCGACTCATCAGGCACTTCTGCCATTTGGGTGGCAAATCGCTCGTCTGTCCCGGTGGAGGCGAGGGGGGCTGGGGTGGGTTACGTCTGGATCAGGAGTAAGGGCGTGACCTACTTCAGTTGCTATCTGACCCCCAATGATCCAATCGCCAACTTCGAGGAAAAACTAGGTGCTATCGAACATGAGGTGCGCAACACCAGAGGAGAGGTACTAGTTGCGGGTGACTTCAATGCAAAAGCACTGGAGTGGGGGGAGCCGAGCCCAGACAGCAGAGGGAATAGAGTGATGGAAATGGCGTCAAGATTGGGGTTGACCATCATGAACCAAGGAGACGTGCCAACCTTTCGAAGAGCTGGATGTAGAGGGACCATACCCGACATTACTATGGCCTCCGATAGCCTCGCAGCAAAACTTAGCAAGTGGAAGGTACTGGAGGATTACTCCGCCAGCGACCATCAGTACATTGAGTTTGAGATAGGTGAGTACGTGCCCAGTCTGGGAGAGGCCCCCCCTCCGCGCTGGAATGTGGAGCGGCTGGATAAGGATCTGTTCCGTACTATGATCCATATGAGTAGAGGCACCCTCGAGGGCATTAAACACCGCATTGTGGGTGGACCCATTGCTATGATGCTGGTAACAGCTACAATGGGCCTGCTAACCAAGGCATGCGAGTGCTCTATGCCAAAGAGGAAAGCCATGCGGGATCGTCGCCCTGTTTATTGGTGGAACCAGGAGATTGCTGACCTGAGGAAGAACTGTTTTCGACTCCGGAGACTAGCTCAAAGAGCCAGGCCGAGGGACTATTATGATTTCCAGCAAAAGACCGAGCAGTACAGGGCAGCAAGACACGCACTAAAAGTGGTTATTGCCAAAAGTAAAGCCCAGAAATGGAAGGATCTGTGTGATGAGGTCGAGAACGACCCCTGGGGACTTGGGTATAAGATTGTGCTGAAGAAACTCAGGGGGATGGACTTAACCTCGACAATGGCACCGGAAGTGAAGGACAGAATTGTGGGGGAATTGTTCCCTGAACACGAGGTTGAAGACCGTCCACCGGTCGAGGTCACCGGTGAGATCCCTCTCTTCACTAAAAACGAGGTGCTGTGTGCAGCAAAATCTATGCGCAACAAAAAGGCTCCAGGTCCAGATAGGATCCCTGTAGAGATACTGAAGATTGTTGTCGATGAACAGCCAGAAATATTGTTGGACATGTATAACGCATGTTTGAAGGAGGGCATCTTCCCGAGTCAGTGGAAAATTGCAAGACTAGTCCTCATTGGAAAAGGGAAAGGTGATCCCAACACTGCGTCAGCTCACAGACCTCTGTGTATGCTGGACACTGCAGGGAAGTTGTATGAGAAGATGGTGAGGCTCAGAACGCTGGCTGCGATCGCAGAGGCTGGGGGCTTGTCCCCGAAGCAGTATGGTTTCACAGCGGGAAGATCAACTGTCGATGCAGTCTGTGAGGTGGTCTCTGCAGCCCAGGCTACGCAGACGGGTAACCACCGGAGCAGAGACATCTGCATGGCAGTTACTCTAGATGTAAAGAACGCCTTCAATTCGGCAAAATGGAGTGACATCCTGGCGGCTCTCAGGGACTTTAGCATCCCAGGGTATCTTTACCGGGTCCTTCAGGACTACCTGACAGATCGGTGGTTGGAGTACGACACTGTGGAAGGAACGAGGAGGAAACGAGTCACCTCGGGAGCTGCCCAAGGCTCAGTCCTAGGGCCAGACCTCTGGAATGTCAGCTATGATGGGATCCTTCACATAGAAATGCCAGAAGACGTCTTCCTTGTGGGGTACGCTGATGATATAGTGGCGGTTATGAAGGCTCGAACCACCGAAGCCTTGCAGCTCAAGCTGAATCAGACCATGAGAAGAATACTGGAATGGATGGGATCCCGATCCCTGTCACTGGCTATTCAAAAAACGGAGATTGTCCTTCTAACCCGGAAGAGAATAGACAGAAATATCCAGATGCTTGTCGACGGCCAGAGCATTATCACGTCTGACGTAATAAGGTATCTGGGTGTCATGCTGGATGTGAAACTGAGCTTCTGGGCGCACATATGTAAGGCAGCTGATAGGGCGGCTGCAGTGGTGGGGAGGCTGGGCCGTCTTATGGCTAACATAGGTGGCCCATCCTCCTCCAAACGCAGGCTGCTCATGAGAACAACCGATGCCATCTTGTTGTACGGTGCTGAAGTATGGGCAGACGCTCTGAAGTTTCAAAAATACAGGACGCGTATTGAATCGGTGCAGCGACGTGGTGCACTAAGGATATGCAGCGGCTACAGGACGGTTTCAGCCCCTGCAGTGCAGGTTGTTGCCGGGGTCACACCAATTGACCTACTGGCAGACGAGCGCAGGAGGATCCACCTGAGGAAAGCGGAGAATGCGCCAATGGTGGTTAAGAAGGAAGAACGAGAAGAGACCATGAGGAGGTGGCAAAATAGGTGGAGGTCTGAGAGTCGAGGACGATGGACTGCAAGGCTGATTCATGGTGTCAAGGAATGGACAGAGAGAGTGCACGGGGAAGTGAATTATTATCTTACACAATTCCTTACCGGGCACGGTTATTTTCGGTCCTTCCTGAAAAAGATTGGGCGGACCACGGATTCGCGGTGTCTGTACTGCCAGCAGCAGCGTGACCGCATCACAGACGACGAGCAACAGGATCAAGATGGAGTCGCAGAAGGCCTGGAGATCGAGGAAGACGATGTGTACCACACATTCTTCCAGTGTCCTAGATGGGAGAGAATGCGGAGTAGCCTGATTGACGAAGTCGGTGAACTTCAGCCAGAGACCATCGTTAATAAGATGATGGAGACAAAGGAGAACTGGGATGCCATCAATACCTACGTCATCGCAGTTCTCAAAGAGAAGGAAAGAAATAGGGATTGGGAAGGCCTAACATCATAAACGCCCCATCCCCTATCGAAGCCAAGGAGGAGCCTAAAGACATTAGGCCTCACGAAGAGGAAGCCCAGCAACAGCCGGGCTGAAAAAGGGGCTGTCCCGAAGTAATGCATCAACTGTAGTCCCGGGGCAGTCCAGACGAACAGAGGAGGTTTTAGTGGGTAACCAGTTGCTTATAGCGGCCGGACCCCCACATAAAGGGCGGTGAGACAAACATCCCTCTCCCGCTGTCAACCAATAAACGGTTTCCTCCTCTATAAAAAAAAAAAAAAAAAAAAAAAAAAAAAACCCTATACGTTTACTTACTACAATACTGATGAAAATAATAAGACTGTGAATCAAGCTCGAACGACCTTTAACAGTGAAGAATTTTACAAGATGGTGGGAAAGTTCACGGTCAGGTTATACGAGTACCAGATGTTGCCGATGAATGATTCCTCTATCTATGATGTGTATCAAGATTTGTTTTTCTCGATCAATTTGTTTGCCAATCTGAGTCAATTTGCCAATTTTGAGACCTGTTTGTTCCTCGCGGGGAAACTGATGTAATTGTGGAGAATCGAGAGGTCAATCTTGGTAATGATACTACTTCTGGATCGGTGAAAATGAGGTGATTAGCTCATATTTTTCGAAACTGTTCGAAAAAAACGCTCCAGCCGTGCAGATCGTGATTCGGAGCTCCAATTTGGACGGAAAACTGGTCGGAATCCGAAGGTGGAAGACGAAACTTTCGGCAGAAGAGATTTTTTTAAGAGGTTATAAATCCGAGTTTTTACTGGTGGGTCGTTACGTATGATGAATCGCCTTTCAGGTGTAGATAGAGATCTATTCATATAATGGAACAACCGAAAGACCTTCGGATAGAAAAAGCAGGCTTTTAGGCAAACAACTAGTGAAGGTGTCATAAGTTCCAACCTCTCTGTTCACCATTAACTAACAATAGATGAAACATCCTGGTAGGTAACTACATTCAAACAAATTCGTGGTAGATTTTAACGAAAATTCTGATGTCCTGTCGAGAATGAAGCTACTCAGAATACTGACTAGAGAAATTGTTCAAGAAGGAAATCTGCATTGAAGAGAGAAAAATACATGTAGGTGCGTATAATTATCTCCTATTACTCCAATTGATTGATTGATTGATAACGTCTTTATTAAATATCTGGCGAGTTTTGGTCGCACACGACCACTCTTCCAACTAACCAGAAAATTCTTAGAAATAAATTAATTTAAGTCTGCGATACATGTTAAATGAGTAAAAATAACAATCAACTCAAATGACGAATTATTAAAATAAATGAAGTAACTTGCCACGTTAAAATGTTTAAAATGATGAAAAGTGCCAGATAAGTATTTCGAAAATAAATGGATTTTCAATTTAGTTTTAAAACAACTTAGGGTGCTAACCTCTCTAATGTCTTGAGGAAGCTCATTGTACCAGCGTATGCTTTTGCTCAAGAATGATTCCTGTCCTACATTTGTTCTGTATAGCGGTAGGCGGTAGGTGTTTATTCTAGTTCCAACATCGTGTATGTCAGAGAACAAATTGTACTTTTCTACAAGATAAATAGGCTTTTGGTTAAGTACAATGCGTTTCATGTGAGACAGAACGCAGAGCTTGATCATTTCTTCTACTTTTAATAACTTGAGAGTCTTACATTTATCGTGAACGCGATCATCAAAATTTAAATTCAACGCGAATCGAACCACACTATTGAGAGCTCTTTGAAGCTTTAGTCTATTTTCGTAGTTCACATCACACATCACTGGTTCACACATCACTAGTTCGCACTCAAGGCTATAGTTGAAGTGCGGGGTAATTAGTGAATTTATAAGTGTTTTTTTTTCAGCGTAAGTGACCTGGAGACGAGCAATTTCCTAAATCCGTAAAGTATTGAATGTACTCTACCGCATATATTACTGGTTTGTTCATTCCAAGAGAGATTGTTTTGTAAAACAATCCCAAGACATTTTACTGATGGCTTGTAGTTGAACGGGAAACTATTAATTATTAATTTAGGAACATTATCGACAGATACATTGCTCAAGAGTCGAGAATGGGCGATTATCATGGATACACTCTTTTGAGGGTTCACTACCAGACCATGTCTGTCGAACCATGTTGTTAAATTTCCGAGATCATTATTTACCAAACTTACATTTTCTTCTAATTCTTCCAACTTTGTAGACTTATAAATATTGAGGTCATCTGGTCATCTGGTCTTTTGGTCTTCTTTTACAGTATAGAACAGCATCACAAATTTTGTTCAAATATCGATACCTCTGCGCCCAAAGGGCCAAACTGCTTTTTCTTGTTCAAAGGGCCAAACTGAAATCGGTTTCAAGGTCAGAAGTCCGAAGGGCCAAACTGGAATTTAAACGAAAAGTGATTAGGGCCAAACTGCATCCATCTACGTGATTCATAGGGCCAAACTGCTGATCTTACCAACTAAAACGCAGCCACAAACTACTCTGATTGCTATTTGCGTGTCAGAGACAAATATAATGGCACAGAACCACAACAACTGACTAGAAAATCGATCTCTGACCCTTTATTATGTTCACGTCCACTACCTACCAACTTGTTCCATCCTGTGTTTTTGTTATATTATATTCAATAATGAACCTTTGGAATCGACCAATAAACCATTTTTTTAACCCCTCCCCCCCACAAAATTTGTTGGTTGACGTTTCAAGGTACGTAGAATCCAAAAATCGAATAAAAATTTGGTCGTCCGTCCGCCGTACGCGGCACTTTCCCCACTTAGCATTGACCGATTTTGATGAAATTTGGTATGTAGGCTCCATTTGGGGTCTAGTTGTGCTCCGAAGATTTTGGTTGATGTCGGTCACTTCTAAGGGTTGAAAAATAACGGTTGAAATTTTGAAAACGCCGTAACTCAAAATATTCTGATGTAAAGGTATTGTTTTTCCATCAGTTTTTGCGTTCGAGTCCACCAAGGTAGGGGAAGCTTTGTTTTCACTTTTCAAGTTTTAAAAAAAATGTTCTCCAGAAACAAAGTTTCCACTCGTTTCGGACCTTTCTGAACAATTTTGGTTCCGTGTCTGTCTGTCTGTCCGTGTGTCTGTCTGTCTGTCCGTTGTCGCACCCATAACTTCTACATTTTTCATCCGATTTCAATGATAATTTCAGGGATTGTACGGAATAGCGTGTAGATGGTCCCCTATAAAAATCATCGCCCACAGACTAATAGTTGCTACTGCGCATGTGCAAACGTGTATTTCGTTGTACCAGCCATAACTTTCACATGTTCAAACGTGAAATATTTGTAACTGTCATAACTTCTACTTTTTCATCCAATGTCGGCGAAATTTCTCAGGATTGTTCAAATTGGAGTGTAGATAGTCCTCTATGAAGGTAGTGCAAGGTACTTAGAGATCGATGTTTTTTGAGACTAGTACTATGTATCGGATCAACTATACCTACAATTGGGTTATGGATACGAGGAAGCTATGTGCCACAACCACTTGGCAGGCGTTTCTTTTGATTGTCTTTAGTACAATCTATTCTCCCTCCACTCGTTCTTTTTCGAATGTGGTTTTGGAAAAGGTGATTTAAAACGATGGCTAGAACTCGAAGGGGGAAGCAAGGGAAAGTGTTCTCAACCAGATCTCAGCTCATGGTTTTTCGGGCCCTACAACAACTGAGAGAGGTCTAATATACCTTCATACCATTATACCTCATTATATTATAATGATTATTCGAATAGTTTCGATTAAATTGACTAGAATATTTTTTATGACTTATGGCTCTTGAATCAGTAAGATTTGGCAGAATTGAGTTCGTTCTTTCAAGTCCTGATGTTTGCTTAGGTACAGACGATTCAGTTAAACAACTAAATCAATCAAATTGCATTGAATCAATTGAGTTGAAGTCTGAACACCAGAAAGATAGGTAACTTGTCAAGTGTAATGATAATTTTCGTGCCGTCCAGTTGTGTCAATGTGACCACTCCTGCTTTTCCCTTCAGTTTGTGTACCAAAGGGGCGATTCCTCACCAGTACCACGCAGAATACTTCCAGATGAAGAATAAGCTCAACATACGTGATGAGCTCATTGAGACAAATGAAGAGGACAATGCTGAATAGATGACGATAAAATCAATGATTTTTAGATTTTTTCAAATGCTATGCTGTTCATTTACTATTGGAATAATTAAAATTTCGTTATCCGTGTTTCAGAAATTACTTAATTTCTGTGTTTTGGTAATAGAATGGCACTATTCAACCATACCTACGTGAGTTAAAATCGGGGTTTCAAAGAAAGACGAAAATATAAGTGATTGGACAGGTACAAAATACCCAGAGAGTTGTAAAAATGGGTAGTTAATTATAATAATTTATTAACGTTTAATTTCAACCGATGTATTAATTGAAGAAGAAATTGCAGATTGACCAGAGCAATTTCCAGTTGAAGGAAAGTCGCAAACCTTAGGGCCAAACTGGCAGTTTGGCCCCTTGTCGCTCACAGATCTCAAGGTCAAATTATGCCCATAGGGCCAAACTGGACCTCTTCCCAGTTTATCTTTTTTTCTTAATATTACAAATTGTGGATGATTAAAAAACGGTTTGGAATTCAATCTTACATAGATTTTGGACCAATTACAAAAAAAAACCTAGCTGACTTCATGTACACTGGCCTCGCTACAATCGTTCGCGTTTTAGAAATAGTAGTTCCGGGAGCAGTTTGGCCCTTTGGGCGCAGAGGTATCGATATAGTGCAAAAATGAGATAGTGTCCAGCTTGTGGGAACCTCAAGTCAGAGAGGCCAAAATTACATTCTTCGAAATTGAATTGTAACATAACCCATTTTAGTTTGGCACTTTTCACAGAATTAGCTGACGTAGACACAACCAATAATTGGACAACAATTATTGTCCAGGACTGCTCTCGTTTCATTCAAAAGTCCACAATCCCGATCATGTTGTTGCAAAACTGTCTCGTTCCAAACTTTTTTTCAACTAGCCTGCTTACTTCCCGTTCCATTTTACGTTTTCATCAAGGCTACAGACCTTTGAAAGGCACAAGGAAATTAATCTCGATAAAATAAATTCTTCGTATTTTTTAAATATTAAATATTAAATATTAAAAAATATTAAAACAGCAAGATACAAAGTGTCGTCAAGTTTTAGAAATCTCTCAACGTACAAATACCTCAAAACGATGGACTAAAGGCAAGTTGCATGCCTACCTAGCAGTAAAGAATCCAGCCAGCTTCTAAAAATCTTTCAAGATACAAACATTTCTGTGGGAAACCAAAACACTTTGTACTTTTATAAAATAAACAACAGCTAAAGTCTCTCACCAGACCTGGGATTTCCCTAAGGCATGAAGTGAATATATCTTCCTTGCGGAAGGGTTGTGAAGGGGAGAAGGAGACCCTTACAAAGAGCTGAGGGCTCAAGTCTCTACCCAGTCTTGAGGGAAGCTCGAGACAATTTTCTTCATTGAAACAAACTCGTATTTCTTAACAAAACCTTTCCAAACTAAATTTAGTTCAGTTTTGACACCTATTCCAGGAATAAGATTGACTTTATGGGCCCAAGTCATTTTTTCCTGCTTAAACACGTTTTCAGGGGCCCTCAAAAGCCTTTTAGCATGTCCATTTCATCAGCTTTCTAACGGTAACCCATTTTGGTTTATTAATTTCAATCATAAACCTTAGGAATCGACCAAGAAACAACATTTTTACCCCCCCACCCCCAAATTTATTGGTTTACGTTCCAAGGTACGTGGGAATCCAAAAATCGAATAAAAATTTTGCCGTCCGTCCGCCGCAGCACTTTTCTGTTTCGTATTACCAATTAGCAATACGGTTTCGGTCCACCACAATAACCCTTGAAAGGTCACACCTTCAATTTACGCTGAAACAACACTTTTTATCGCATTCGAACTTCATTTCCTCCCTAAAATTCCATAGTAAACCTAAAAAATGGGTTACCGAGTACCTCCGGAAAAAACCGTGTTTTAGGGTGAAGTGGGGTAAGTGCGTAGCAAAAAACGCATAGTGGCACTTCTACGGTCTGTCAATTCCAAATAAGTTAATATTTTTCTATCAAACAAAAACCATCAGAACCAACTGCTTATCCTGAATTCAACGCGACATAAATTAATTTTCTATCTCCACCTCAAGTGAAAAAAATTGACCTTTCCTAAAAGCCTTTCAAAAACGCACTTTCCCCGGCATTTGGGGTAAGTGCGCTTATACTATGGGGTAAGTGCGTTCAACGTATTTTCTAAGAAAAATTGTTCATTTAAATCTTCCAGATGTTCAATTTAACACCAATAATAAAGAAAATCCAACAGTTCCTCTGAAAAATGTCATATTTAATTCGTTAAATTCCAAAGTAAGTCCCTGATACTTAGAAATAAAATAAATAATCCATTAAAACCCTCTTCTTCACGAAACAAAAATCGTTTTCATTAAATTACTTATGTCCTGCAAAACTTGTACTCCAGAGGCATTCAAGTGCTTTATAAAGTCATTCAATAATTCTTCAGACTATTCGTCGTTGCTTGGGTCATGCTGTTCAGGGCATCCAAAGGTCGGGCTTGCTGTAAGCCGTAGCCTTTTGAGTTTTTCTAATATATGTACGTGGCATTCTTTAAGAAATACATCACTAAAATGCTCCCCATGCTGGGAAAACGCACTTCCCCCGATCCCTCCAAACCACGGGGTAAGTGCGTTTTGTGAAATTCTAGAGTACTTTTCCACATTTATTCAATTATTTTGACGAAAATACAAACTACATCATGCGGGTAAACTATTACAAAAAAACTTTCAGAGAAATTCACGGATTTTACCCATTGAAAGTGCTTACCTGTAAACTCGGCTTCACAGTAAAATGACTAGGCGACAATCATTGTCGGACAATGGACCAATTTTTGCGGGTCTTCCGAACCCATGATCCAATAAAACTATTTTACAGCTGGTAGCAGGCATCTGAAGATTTAACATATGGACAATAACTGTGGAGTGGCCTGAACGGAATTTATTAAAGGAAAACGCACTTACCCCACTTCACCAAGGGCTCTTTATAAGGCAACTTTAACGCTCTTTCCAACGGTGAAATCAGATTTTGAATTTGCTTGGAAAATGAGGAAGTTGTGGCCACTTTTGTGTCACAAGGTCAAAAACACACACAAAAAAAAAAAAACAAAGTGAAAAAAGTGGCATTTTGATTGGAGTAAAAAGAGGGAAAGTTGTTGCAAATTAGTAGTAGAGTCTATTCCTGAAGTATTAATGATTGGCACTGATACACCCTATATATGAAGAGGCGAATTGCACATCTAGCTAAATTTATAAAATTTATGAATTGGAAATTTTTGATAAATAAAAACTAAAATATAAAAATATGAACTGGATTGATACTAGTGGATATTGCATTTTTTATTCGGCTCGTGAGTACACTTTTCAAAACGCCAACCGACAAATAGTGAAAGAAGACATCATTAGTCATGAGTGCTCGTGACTATTCCAGCATAAGCACAGGAATGGATTTGACAGTGGTACTCAGCAGGAGATGCAGAGCACAAGGATTTAGGTACCAACAAATCGTGCTTGCGTGACCAAAGTGTTCACCAACAACTCCCCCCGCGGAAGGTTGATAATTTGCTGGCTACACTTACTATGCGAGTTTCTGAGCCTATCTAGAGTTCAGGCTGTTTCGGTTTGATCTATTCTAACGAAATACAACCAAGTACCTCATAGAGGTAAGTTGTACGCCATGCCTATCCGGGGCTTTCGTATTATCATAATTATATCGTTAGTTGAGAAAAGACTATGATACCTCGATTTGGTGACGGGGAACTTAACCTCAAATGTTTCCAACTCTAAAAATGAGACGAGTGACTCAAACTTTCGAATATCATTAATACTACGCTATTACAGGTATTTAGCTTTGTGAAATTAGAACAAATTATTGTTCTTCTGATGTTTAAATGAGAAGTCTTATCTAAATATAGACTACCGATGTATTATGTTTTTTTTTAAATCAATCCCTCCAACCAAGGAAAAAAGTGCCACAACATCAAAAACGCTGCAAATTATTACACAAGTTTTATTATTTTTCTGTATAGATTGCTCGCCAGTAAAGAGTTTTGTCATCGTCACTAGAAGAAGAAGAAGAAGAAGAAAGAAGAAAAAACGTTTATTATGTGAAACTCGGCGCTTTGCGCCTCGGCGGGGGGCTCCGCCCCCCTGCACCCCCCGGTTTATTTCTTTTTCCATACTCTGTATGAAATCATAGGAACACAGAATGTGTTTTTGCGATACTAGTCATCCGTTAAATAAAAAACAACAATAATAAATGTGGAGTTGACATTAACATGACAACCAATAAACATATCACCAGATGTTTTTTCTGTCGCTTTTTCGTGACGATTTTTTTTCGGTAGGTCATCGCAAAAATTGACCCGCCCTCTAAAATTTCAGCTTCCTGCGTTCAACAGGAGAGAAAATGGCCTTGGAGCTCACTCAGCTGATCAGTGACCACTCAGGCGCCTTCAGCATTCTCCATTGACCCGCCCTCTAAAATTTCAGGTTCCTGCGTTCAACAGGAGAGAAAATGGCCTTGGAGCTCACTCAGCTGATCAGTGACCACTCAGGCGCCTTCAGCATTCTCCATTGACCCGCCCTCTCAAATTTCAGCTTCCTGCGTTCAACAGGAGAGAAAATGGCCTTGGAGCTCACTCAGCTGATCAGTGACCACTCAGGCGCCTTCAGCATTCTCCATTGACCCGCCCTCTAAAATTTCAGGTTCCTGCGTTCAACAGGAGAGAAAATGGCCTTGGAGCTCACTCAGCTGATCAGTGACCACTCAGGCGCCTTCAGCATTCTCCATTGACCCGCCCTCTCAAATTTCAGGTTCCTGCGTTCAACAGGAGAGAAAATGGCCTTGGAGCTCACTCAGCTGACCAGTGACCACTCAGGCGCCTTCAGCATTCTCCATTGACCCGCCCTCTCAAATTTCAGGTTCCTGCGTTCAACAGGAGAGAAAATGGCCTTGGAGCTCACTCAGCTGATCAGTGACCACTCAGGCGCCTTCAGCATTTTCCATTGACCCGCCCTCTAAAATTTCAGGTTCCTGCGTTCAACAGGAGAGAAAATGGCCTTGGAGCTCACTCAGCTGATCAGTGACCACTCAGGCGCCTTTAGCATTCTCCATTGACCCTGCTTCTCAAATTTCAGCTTCCTGCGTTCAACAGGAGAGAAAATGGCCTTGGAGCTCACTCAGCTGATCAGTGACCACTCAGGCGCCTTCAGCATTCTCCATTGACCCGCCCTCTAAAATTTCAGGTTCCTGCGTTCAACAGGAGAGAAAATGGCCTTGGAGCTCACTCAGCTGATCAGTGACCACTCAGGCGCCTTCAGCATTCTCCATTGACCCGCCCTCTCAAATTTCAGGTTCCTGCATTCAACAGGAGAGAAAATGGCCTTGGAGCTCACTCAGCTGACCAGTGACCACTCAGGCGCCTTCAGCATTCTCCATTGACCCGCCCTCTCAAATTTCAGGTTCCTGCGTTCAACAGGATAGAAAATGGCCTTGGAGCTCACTCAGCTGACCAGTGACCACTCAGGCGCCTTCAGCATTCTCCATTGACCCGCCCTCTCAAATTTCAGGTTCCTGCGTTAAACAGGAGAGAAAATGGCCTTGGAGCTCACTCAGCTGACCAGTGACCACTCAGGCGCCTTCAGCATTCTCCATTGACCCGCCCTCTCAAATTTCAGGTTCCTGCGTTCAACAGGATAGAAAATGGCCTTGGAGCTCACTCAGCTGACCAGTGACCACTCAGGCGCCTTCAGCATTCTCCATTGACCCGCCCTCTAAAATTTCAGGTTCCTGCGTTCAACAGGAGAGAAAATGGCCTTGGAGCTCACTCAGCTATCAGTGACCACTCAGGCGCCTTCAGCATTCTCCATTGACCCGCCCTCTCAAATTTCAGGTTCCTGCGTTCAACAGGAGAGAAAATGGCCTTGGAGCTCACTCAGCTGACCAGTGACCACTCAGGCGCCTTCAGCATTCTCCATTGACCCGCCCTCTCAAATTTCAGGTTCCTGCGTTCAACAGGAGAGAAAATGGCCTTGGAGCTCACTCAGCTGACCAGTGACCACTCAGGCGCCTTCAGCATTCTCCATTGACTTGGTTGCACGTGACCACATTGACCCAGCATTCCATGGCTTGGTTGCACGTGAATATCATTATAAAATTCGCGTAACGATTTTTTCTGTCGCTTTTTCGTGACGATTTTTCTTCGGTAGGTCATCGCAAAAACACATTCTGTGTTAAAAACATAAATTTTGCTACATCAAAATAAATTTAAATAAACATTACGACATGGTATTTTTCTACCGTCTGTCGGAGGTATCGGTTTTAAATAATTAATTTGTATTGGAGCACAAACACTGTACAGAGTGTGTGCAGTGAGGGGAAAGAAAAAGAGTTGCACAGAGGCATAAAAATCATAAAATTAAAAATTAAACTCGCTGACCATCATTCTCCTGAAGTTCCAGGCATGTTTGCAAAAGAGTACAATTTGTGGCCACCCATCACCACTGAGAAGCCTGATGGCTTCTTCACGAGACAGTGCTGGAGACTTGAATGCCAACACTCTGAATTCGGCAAGCACGGGGCAATTGCAAAGAAAGTGGTATGTATTCTCATGCTCATGCCTGTTACAGAGGGAACACTCCTCGCATCTCTCAGTTGCATTGGGTTTCCCATTCAGGTGCAACATCTCACCTCGGACCCTGAACAGCCATCTGCGTGTGAAGAGGTCAGTTTTGGACGCATCGTCACTACCATCGTCACTACCTAGGTACCAATCATATTTTCGCTTCAGAATCTAGGCCTAGTTTATTTATTCTCGTTTATTTATTATTTCGATAGTTTTCGAGCTAGGACACTATAGAACATTTCAATCCTTAATTTTCACCTCTAAGAAGTGACTGACATCAATCAAAAGTTTCGCGGCACAACTAGACCCCAAATGGAGCCCATATAACAAATTTCATCAAAATCGGTCCATGGTAACTAAGGAAAGTGCCGCGTACTGCGGACGGCTAAATTTTGCTTCCTCACTACCGAAGGTGGGGAAGCTTTGTATTCGTGAAAAGAAGTGAAAAAAAAAATGTCCTCCAAAATCAAAATTTCCACTTGCTTTTTGCGTTTTAGATCTTTCCGAACAATTTTGGTTCCGTTTCTGTCTGTCTGTCGGTCTGTCGGTCTGTCTGTGGTCAATCCTTGTCCCGGGCAAAACTATACTAACCTGTGGTCCGATTTCGATGAAATTTTCAGGGATTGTGTGGGTTAGGTCCTAGACGGTGGACCGCTAAATAAAATTCTACGTTGAAAATACAAATATCATACTACTCGTGCCCACACAACACACAACATAATAATTTTCACTTGATCTCGTAATTAATTCAAATTGTAATTTTGTGATTTTAGTTGTATACCCACACACTTTTGTTCAATTATTTCAGTGGTTTATATACCACAACCATTTTAAACAAAACTCAAATTACGAGTATATAACAAATTAATACCCATAATCCTAATACGTACACCTATTATAGTTTTAGTATTGAATAATAATAATCATTATCGTCATAACTTCGTAGTTTTATTTTATACCTACACTCTTTCGTTCTTTTATTTCAGTGGTTTATATACCACAACTATTTACAACACTATTATAAACATTAATACCTGCAACCCTATCCCGCATATTATCGCCAGTATTTTGGTATTCAATAACTCTTTGAATCATAATTTTTTCGCCAACTGATTCTATACGTCCATGTTACAATGAGTGAGGAAGCTATACTACCCACCCAACTTGGCAGACGTTTTTTTGGTCGATTCCAAAGGTTTTTTATTGAAAATAATAAACTAAAAGGACATAATAACCTTAAACATATTGTTTAGTAATGCATGCATTCCAGGGGACGTCCCATTGGATAAGCATTAGATCAGTTAAACCAGTTGGTAAGCGATAAGACTGTTTCTCTCGATGTAATTTATTCATTACTTTAGGCAAGATAGTGACACCCCCCCCCCCACCATTATAAACCATAACACTTCTAGCGGCATGATAGCCTCGAATCTGAAGAGCATTTTAAAATCCATGATCTACGACACCCAACATGCGAATTCGAGTTCACCCCCCCCCCCCCCCCACCACCAATGGTGCCAGTCTGGCACCAAAGCGGAAATACGTCGTAACTTTGAACTTTGATCTATTAGGTTTAGTAGGCAGTCCGACGAATGTCACATCCGTATTCAAGGTGAAACACCAAAAAACCCAAGAAATATGAGGTTTATGGTGCCCTGGCACCATGGTAGCACCACTTTTATTTCCATGGTGGTACAGAAAGTAATTCATGCAAATCCTAAGGTATAATGAGAATTTTTCCTCAATTTCAAAGCTTGGATACAATTAGTAAGCAGTAAGGGAACCAAAATATTGAAAAATTGGATATGTTGTGAATATTATCCCCCCACTCACCCCCTCCCCTTGCGAATTTTGGTACTCTGGTAAAATCATGTACAACTCGGAAGTTATTTGAGTCAAACAAAAAAAGAAACACGCAAATCGGTTGGAAATTGAGGCCTGGGAGGAGTTTACAAGATTATGCACGCAAACGCACGTTTTTTAAGCATTAACCCCCCCTTTCCCCCTCTTAAAAAGCAAAATCCGAAATTCTGGCGCCGTAGTGCAGAACTAGATAGTATTTCGCGTCAAACGAAAAAAGAACCACGAAAATCGTTTGAGAACTAAGGCCTGGGCAGAGTACACAAGATTATGCCCAAAAACGCACGTTTTTCGAGCATTAACCCCCCCTTTCCCCCCCTTAAAAGGCAAAATTCGAAATTCCGGCGACGTAGTGCACAACTAGATAGTTTTCCGCGACGAACAAAAAAAGAACCAGGAAAATCGGTTGAGAACTAAGGCCTGTGCAGAGTACACAAGATTTTGTTACACACACACACACACACACACACACATACACACACACACACACACACACACACAGACATACACCTATGGTTTTTTTCGCGGATTTGGATTCAGAATGGTCTAAAACGGATTACTGTTGTGGTTATTTTTTTTTCTGTTGAGTGTTGTCCAACTTCACCCCAGATCGATCGCATAAGGACGCCCAAGTCTTACTGTGGGACGTCCTAAAAATGGCTTCGCAGTGATACATTGTGACATGAATATCAACATGACTTTTTGCACTGAGTGGGTGGTCCAAACGCGACATCCATTTCATAACTTCGGGTAGCGGACATCATGGTAGGACTGAGGGTTTGAAGCATGCGATAGAGTACAATGGCGTGTTATTAAAAAACACGGCTTTATCTGAATGAAGAATCACTACAAAAAATTTGTATTCAAAACAAAACTTTCACAGTATTGTTGATCGATTGAAGAATAACCTCCTCGGTCCAAATCTCTTCTCCATGCAAAATCTCTGAAGTGGTAATTTGTTTATTGGCTGTTGGATGCAAAAGTGTGACGCTGAGGTAGGATTGGGAGCTTTTTTGTGTGTTTGTTATACCATAGGTAACTAATGGCTCCATTTGGGTACTAGTTGTGCCACGAAGCTTTTGGTTAGTGCCAGTCACTTTTAAAGGGGGAAAAATAGTGGACAACTTTCGATATACAAGTATTATTATTTCATTAATTTTAAACTTCCAAAATGTTAACGAATTTTTGCTATTTTTGAGAGCTTTGTAGGAAAAATTGATCGCTTAATGAGAATAATTGATTACCTAATTGAATGTTTCGTGACTTTTTTCATAACTTTAAGAGAGTGTTCGATTTTAAAAACGAATTAAACCATCCATCCGATCAACTAAGTAGGTATAGTTTACAGCACGTTTCGTGCTTCCGGGCTGATTTTGTCTTGTCAAGAAAGTTTAATTCTCTGCGAAAAAAAAAACTTGTAATGGGCACGTTAATGATGAGATGCCTCAAAAAACGCCAAATTTGAATTTTTTGTATTTATATTGAGTTTTAATATTGACTATTCTAGTTTTTTCTATGAGATTAAATTTTTTCGTTATTGTAATTTTGTATTATTCCGCTTTTTTCTATTGGATTATATATGGCACAATTTTAAGTCAATTTAGCAGTTTGAATAATTCCTTAACTCTGAAAACGATTATTTCCATTATAAAATATTAAAATACTGGAGCTTTGTTATCTTTGAGCTACAAGGATGCTTTGGTCTCAAATTCTTCAGAAATCTATCCAATTAGAGAAAATGGCGATAACTCAATTCCGACGAATGCCGACAAGAGTTCCCTTTCGCTTCCCGCATCACGTTTATTAATTTTAAAAAAGAAATGAAAAACGCTGCAAATTATTACACAATGGTTTATTATTTTTCTATATAGATCACTCGTCTACAAAATCACCATCCATCCAATATGAAAAAAAAAAAAATCAAAAAAAAAAAAAAAAAAAATCAAAATCACCAACCATTGATCGCATTTTGGTCAGCTCTAATTTGAACGGAGATTAGGCCTTTTTTGCGATTCACACTCGTGTTTTGATTTATATATGTATATATATATTTCAATATAAACCCTTAAATTTTCGTAGGGATCGAGCGGTTTGTCCTACAGAGCTCCGCGTGGTCTCAAAAAATTCTAAAAATTCTATAGAATCTTAAATTGAAGGAAAAACAATACCTTTATATCAAAATTGTTTGAGTTAGGGCGTTTTCAAAATTTCAAAATTGATTTTGGAACCCTTAGAACTGACCTACATCAACCAAAAGCTTCGGGGCACAACTAGACCCCAAATGGAGCCTACATACCAAATTTCATCAAAATCGGTCAATGCTAAGTGGCAAAAGTGCCGCGTACGGCGGACGGCGTACGGCGGCCAAATTTTTATTCGATTTTTGGATTCCACGTACCTTGAAACGTAAACCATCAAATTTTGAGGGGGACGGACGGCCAAATTTTTATTCGATTTTTGGATTCTACGTACCTTGAAACGTAAACCATCAAATTTTGAGGGGGTGTTAAAATTTTTTTTTCTTGGTCTATTCCAAAGGTTCATTATTGAAAATAATAAACCAAAAATGGGTTTTTTTCTTTTTCAATCAACTTACTTATGGAGTGTACGGCAATACTAGAGTTTTTTTTCAAGTTTTAAGCTAGAAAAGTGTCAAGGTTCACTTAAAAACTTACAGTACCTAAAAGTAGTACGTGTACATACTTAATTAATAATAAATTATTCAACCCTCATGTAAATTGTCGCTTTAGAGTGGTTATTCCAATTTCCAAGGACCACAAAATTTGGGACCAGATGAACCAGGGGCAGGGCCTTGCTTATTATCTGATTGAAAATTCCTGATTCCTCCTTGAATATGAAAGGAGATGGTGGTTTTGGCTTCTTTACGACGAGATGGTCCCGCGACAGTTTTATGGGTTCCGTCACGCGGTCTGTCCACCTGTTGGTCATTTTCGAACGAGTGGAAAAAAAAGTGGGTGCTCGAATCCTCTTCGTTCAAAATTTGTTGGATTTTAGGTCTAAGAAGGAGCGACTTATAAGAGGGCAGAATAAATTATGATATGAAACGGTAGCCAGATTGGTCACTGGTGGGTGCGCCCGACGTTACAACTGGTACCTCTTCAGTTCTGGGACTAAGAAGGTACCTTTTCCTCCTGCCAGGATTTTATTCTACAAAAATCAGGTTTTTTAAAGGTCAGAATCTGGAAAATTTGATTTGTATTAGTCCAGTAAAATTATAACTTTGCTACCTAAATAATTTCGAACATGCTGAGAAGCGATTGAATACCTCCAAGTGGTCCTGAATGAATAATCCTAGTTCTTCCCCTCAGATAGTGAGCTAAGATTTAGCCTCAATAACACCTCGACATTTTCAGACTTTCTTTGGTTCAACGCTTGTCAATCGATGAAAGAAAAAGTAACTGTCAACAAGGGCCCACCTATAAATTTCAGAGCTTGTTGAACAGTGTTGGTTTCGTGCCTGTCTGTGGTCAATTTGTTTCTTGTTCAGAATTCAACCCCATTTCAGGGTGAAGCAAGATGACCAATACTCTGGCTTGAAGCCAATAAAAGCTGGGGTCCCGCAAGGGAGTGTCTTAGGGCCAGTCCTTTATCTACTGTACACAAGGGACTTACCCCAACGAGAAGGTACTACTATTGCCACCTTTGCAGATGATACGGCTATCCTCTCCGTCGATGATGAAATCGAAGCTGCAACTAGTAATCTACAGAAGTCAATCACTGAGGTCTCTAAGTGGACCAATATGTGGAGAATAAAGTTGAACGAATCAAAATCAGTTCACATCAACTTCACTAACCGAAAAATTCCAGTCATGGATGTTGAGATCAATTCAAATAAAATTAAACTGGAAAAAACATATAGAAAAGAAAAAAGAGGAAATTAAAATCAAATTCAGAAAGATGTTTTGGTTGATGGGAAGCAATTCTCGTCTCTCTCTCCACGATAAACTGCTTATTTATAAGCAGATCCTTCGCCCTATCTGGACCTATGGAATTCAGTTATGGGGCTAAAAAAAATCAAACATTAACAAAATCCAAACCTCCCAAAGTAAAATACTGAGAAGTATAGTGCGTGCACCTTGGTACATGAGGAACGATGATATTCATCGAGACTTGGGGATGGAAACAGTCCACGAAATTATCGCAAGGTACTCAAGGAGGCACGAACAACGCCTCCACAATCATGAGAACCTGGAAATGCTTTACGTTTTGGACAACAAAGATGAACTCCGGCGACTCAAGCGAAAAAAACCACTGGACTTAGTTAGTGCTGTTAAAGTGCAATTATAGCTCAGTGTTGAAGATACTGTTATGAGAAGGGACTGCGTTTTACTGTAAACGGGCTCTCAAGGAGTGTAATAATGATATGTAATATTGCTAGATGGATTGTATTTAATATTCAGTTGCAATAATAAATCACGTTAAAAAAAAAGAATTCAACCCGAAATCGGTGTCTGATTTTGATGAAATTTTCACGTATTTTGCTCCAAGACTAACCCTACGAATTTCATCAATATCGTATAAATGTGATTTTCTTGAACGTAGATTTCTCATGATCTTGCCTGGTTTTACTTAAATTTGGGTGGTGTCAATTGTCACGTTGGTTTCATGACGATCTGATAAATAGGAGCCTCGGTAGGTACAAGTGAGAAAGCGGAAATTCGACATCATAATCGAATGATAAAAAGGTATATTCTTTTCAGAATACCATTTGAAACGTCAAATTCATTTCAGTTAGGTCTCCTCTAATTTTGAAAAATTAAGGGCCACTAAATAATTCACACTCATTATTATTTTCACGCTCATATCCTCCATAAACAATAGCAGTGACGCACTATCTATGAAACGTAGTACCTATGTATGATACCTACCAACCAATCTCAATACATTCTTATAAAATATTTTCTTTTGAAGTGGATACTTCTTTTTCACAATCATCGCATTTGGATTTACTTTCATTTTGTTCTTCCGAGCATCTGCTTCCTCAACAATTTTTGTTCGAAGAGCTTCCGGTTTTGGAAGATCATCCCGTGACTCAATGGCACAACGAAAATTTTCATAGTCGTCCGGAAGACTATAGAGGAGCATTATGGTTAACAAATCATCGTTTATTTTAATCTCCATATCCAATAATTTATCAACCGTGTCAAAAAATCCTGCAACATGGTCTCGTACGTTCTCATTTGGCGACGTACATGTGGAGCATGAGCCTTTTCAGAAGAGTTGCTTTACGAGCAGGACCTTTCGATTGAAAAATTACTTGCAGCTTCGTCCAAACTTCATTCGATGTTTTGCAGGACTTAATAAGCTTCAATTGTGTCGGACTTATGGCTAAGATTAAATCAGATCTTGCTTTCAGATCGATCGTTTCCCACAATTCTGCTTCGGTCGGATCATTTGGTTTTACCCTCTTTCCATTCACGTAACTCCATACGTGCATTTGCTTGCATTAATTCCATTGCATTAATTTCATTGCTTGCATTTGGAGTTTCCACGTGTCATAATACTCTCTACCTAGTGGTTCGATCTTTGATCGTTCCATTTTCGGCTACGAGACTTACACTTACCACCAAACAACATCTCCTATGATGTACTATAAATTTTGGATCGTTACAGAGTAATCTGACCCCGATAACCTATAAAATATTTGAATGGAAATTTGAGATTAGAAATACAAGTTTTCACTTTCAGGTGAAACACAAGAATGAACTTTAACCAACACATGAAGTTGTGACGGGATACGAAGTTGAGTTTGGAAACAATAAATTTGGAGTATAAATTTTAACAGTTCTAAATATATTACCTCCTTTTTAATGGTTTGCCATCATTAGTTTTCTAGAGGATGTGAATCCAACATAACCTGAAGACTCGAACCCTTAATCTTACGAGATTAAGAGAGACTTTATCCCCCTTGATCTTACGAGACCAAACACCACCTGTGGATCTCATCTTTTCTCACTTGCCTGCCAACTAAAAAGTCTACGAAGTGGGTGTGGTACATAGCTTCCTTGTATCCACAAGGCGTTGTACAGATGATCCGATGCATAGTAGATAATCTCAGAACATGAAGAAGAAAATGGCTGTTACAGGGATTTTACGTATGCCCATGCGCAGAGGCTACTATCTGAGGGCAATGATTTTTATGGGAACCATCTACACGCCAACCCTCACAATTCTAGATATTGATCTTTTACTCAAAATGGTGGAAGCTCTACAACCTTTTCTTTATATCTTTATCTTTTTATTCTTTTAGATTATGTTATCAAATCCACGAATATTATTATTTTGTTTAACCTTTTTTTTTTTTTTTTTTTTTTCCTTCAATTGGCATCAGCGTTTGGCCATAGCCATGAAGTTCGTTTATTTATAAATTGTAAAACGAAATAAAATTAAGAAAAAATATTGTTTAACCTTATTCGTTATTAAATACAATTCCGAAGGTGATGCTCGGAAGACCCCGGAGATTTTCGAGTGAGCCACCCTCCCGGGAGGTGAGGGTTTTCAACGTCCGTCAATTTTTCGTCAAAAGTCTAGCCTTCCTTTATTACAGACATCCATCCATTGTTTTTAGTTACTCAAAAATGTTGCGAATCCCAAAATAAATTTGAACTTACTTCTGGGAGCCCACAGTACCTGATTTACCTCCTGTATAATTGTATGCCCGAAATACTCAGAGGTCCATTTGATGTTACCCGTTCAGTATACAAGAGACAATATCTTCTTGGGACCTGCGTATGCCGAAGGTATACTATGTAGTGTATAACATGTTTGATTTTTGAAGCAGGTAGCTCAAAATAATAATTATTTTGAGCTACCTGCTTCAAAAATCAAATTAACACAATTATTGTGTTATTTTATTTTGTTTTATTTAGAGAGTAGACAGTGTAGCTCTTCATTTGTTATTTAATAGTGAGAAGAGTTGTTATCATTTTTTTAAATACTGCTTGAGTAAGCGTCTCTAGCCCGTCAATTCTGGCCTTGCCTAAGACAGGCTATGTTACCTATTCATTATTGATATATTTTGTGTAATTTTGCTTCCGAGTCTACCAAGGTAGCGGAAGCTTTGTTTTCACTTTTCAAGGTTGAAAAAAAAAGTTCTCCAAAATCAAAATTTCCACTCGCGTTTTACGTTTTAGACCTTCTTGAACAGTTTTGGTTCCGTGTCTGTCATGAATTATTTGCCACAGCCATTTCCGATTTCGATGAAATTTTCAGGGATTGTGCAGATTGATTGTTGTGATAGTGGAATGTACTTTGATATTGATATTGATTGATATTGAGATTGATATTTTGAGATTAACTACTATGCATCGGATCATCTGTACAATCGGGTTATGGATACGAGAAAGCTACGTGCCACACCCACTTGGCAGACTTTTTTTCTGTACATTTTATGAGAATAAAATTTCCTCTTCTTCTTCGTCTAATGACTACCTACCAGTTTTGAGTTAATAGTTGCAGTTTGATTCCGAGGCAGCTGTGAGAGACCTCCTATCCGTCGAGTTTCAAGGAACAAGGAAAAAGAAACGGAAGCAAAATGGGCGAAACACTTCCAGATATGGAACGGAAGGCCTCAGCCACCACCTTGGACGTAAAGAACGACTAGATAAGGTCTGAGATTCCGTAGTTCACACGTCGTTTTTATAGAAGTGTGCAAAGAAATCAATTCGAGAAATAATTTCAGCAAATCAATATTGTTACTTTTTTGACCCAGAGTTGTAGAGAACCTACGTACAGTACATTTCATAAAGATACAGAGGAAAGAACCTAATAGAAAATATTGATATTTGCTAATTAGCAAGGAAAAGTTGTGCAGCAACTGCCAAAAATATGGTAAGCAGTGTTGCCAAGCGTCCAGAAATATCTATCAAAAATAGGTACGAGTAATTTAGGTAATTTTCAAATTCTTCAAACAAAAGAGGGCATTTTTGAGTAAATTATTAAACACTAATGTTTGCTTAAAATGATCTATTGCCTATTTCTATAATTAATTTGCAGCGGTTTTGGAATAGAATGCAATCTATGTTGTGTCCTGCCACATGGTATCTTGGCAATTTTACACGTAAGACGCCTCGAATTTCCTAATAAATCAAGACGTCATATTGCGACAAATGAAATTTGAACTTAGTTGAGACTTTGCTCTCAACCGATGCTATGTGTAATAAAATTGTAATTAAAATTATTGGTTAAAGTTTGTATACGCGATGCACAAAGAGATCACACGTTTTACAGCATAAATATAGTAGTTTCTGGTCTAATGTTCAGAGGTAGGAGGAAGAAAATACATTTTACGAGTAATTAGGCTTTGTTCGGTTTCAGATTTCGCCCAGTAATTATAGGAGCAGTTAAACAATATGAATCTTTCGAAGGTAGCCAATGTCACTGCAATAAGTATGGCAGGCGCCAGAATAGGTTTCTGCAAGTCTGCATGCCCCAATTGCAGCTGGGGTGTGAGCGACACATCTCTGCACTCCACTATTCAGTGCCCTACGCTGTCAAACCCCCGCCTGAAGTTTCTTCTGCCTGTGCATGCGCTGCCTCTCTCGTTCGAAGAGCAATACAAGCGTTTGATAACCACGAGTGACCGCCAAGTAGCCAACAGACTGTTTTATTTTTTAAAGGAAGCTAGTGATTACAAGACTACGCATTGTAAATTCCTGATAAGAGGATTTATTTTCTTTTGTATTTTATATTTTTGTAATTCATCAGTCTAGACACTTCTTAATTTGCAACAACAGTTTTTTTGATTTGCTATGGATGTTTATCCGATAGGCAATAAAGAATTATCTATCTATCTAAATAAGCATTAATTTGCAATCTCAATATGAATTTTTATTCATATACTTCATTCAATTTTCGGATTCTGCGAACCTTGAAACTATTTTTTTCTTGGTCGCAAATAATAAACCAAAATGATCAAGGTTTTCGGACAAATGTCTTCGTAAACGAGTGTGACAGACCATTATAAAACTCAACATGCAAAAAATGTGGTTCCTGATACTACTTATTTTATTTATTTTATTATTATTATTAATGATATTAATTATATTTCCTGAATAATCAAGAACAAATTTCGTAAAAAGGCATCTATGCCTTTAATGATATTCAGCTGGTAAGTACTTTCTTGCTAAGTAAGTATAGTATTTTACCTTTTAGCGAATTTTCAAGGAAAATGAAGCTATTGCAATGGCCTCAAAATTTTTAGAATGGACTTTTTTGAAAATTTTTTACATTGAAATCCGTTTTGGTACATTCTGAAACGATCACTGAAGTTTTTCCAAAAAAAAAAAAATATATATATATAGGTATATTTTTCCAAAAATATATAGGTATGTCATTCCGCACGATAACTTGAGTGATTATTTAGACATTTTTTTTTAGTTTTTGCCAAAATGTTCGTAACAACAAACAATAGGTCAAGTTCGTTAGCCAGCAATTTTGGACAATCCAAAGTGGTCCAAAATTTTTAAAAAAGTCCAAAAAAATGGGGTTTTCCCGTTTTTGGTGGTGTTGGATGTACATCCATAAATTATTATTGTTCCTTAGTTACTATTATTAGGTATGATAATATACGAACCGTCACAGTTCACTAAAAACCACGAAGGGAATAATTCTTTCTATAAATAATAATTGTGGTCCATCGAGCAAAAGAACCTATCGGTACTAAAAATGGAAGGAAAAAGTGAAAGAGGTTCTTGTAAGTCAAGTAATGAGGGAGCAAGAGAGAGGGAAAGAAGATTAATTGAACATGAAAGTATGATGGATAGAAGAGAAGATGAAAGGTTTTGAAGAGAATTAGCCCTTGAAGCGGAAATAGAAGAAGAGGAAATACGCTCCAACAGAAGCAGCGTGAGAACGAAAGATTGGGTGAGAAAGATCATGGGGAGTCAAGGACAAACTAACCAGAGCAATGCAAGCGCAGGTCGATACCAAGAAGCTCGAGATGAAGGTGGAATGGGAGATGGTCCCCAAGCAAGAGAACGCAAAATAAGTACCAATCTACAAATGGCAAATAGCTTGAATAAAACCGTCCAGGAAATGAAGGGGCTGGTTGCGAGGAAAAAGGTTCCCTATGAACTCCCAATATTTTAAGGGGATCCTGCTCAGTGGCCCTTGTTTTTCAATATGTATGTGCGATCGACAGCATTGGGACAATACAGTGACGACGAAAATTTGCTAAGACTACAAAAGGCATTAAAAGGTACTGCTAAAGAGTGCGTTGGAGCACTACTATTCTTGCCAGGAGGATTACCAAAGATTATAGAGAGGCTAAAAAGAAGATATGGCATGCCCGACTCAATTGCGCGCGAAGTATTATCAAAGTTGGAAAAAGTCACAAAAATGGGAGAAGAAGGGTTAAAGGGATTGGACGAGATCGCATGCGAAATCGAAAATGCTGTTGTAACTATTACTTCGATAGGGAGAACAGAATACCTATTCAACCCAACTATTCTGGAAGCGTTAGTGGACAAATTGAATGTGTACTTGAGATTGCAGTGGGGTGAATTTGTCGTAGGATTGGGACATCAAAACCCCATAAGCTTGGCCATCTTCAATGACTGGGTCCAGTCGAAAGTGGTGGCATTAGGACATGCGGGTGGTTGGAAAAACACATGCCAAACTAAAGACGAGGAAGAGGTAGAAAAGGACTTGAAATCGAAAAGGATAAAGAAACAGGTCACAATAGAAATTGTATTTTGTGCAAAGGAGTGTTTCATAATCTTGACAACTGTAGTAAGTTCAAAAAATTACCTGAACAAGAAAAGTTGAGTTGGGCCAGAGAGCACAGGCTCTGCTTCACATGTCTCAAACAAGGCCACAATGGATTCGCGTGTAGATCAAGAATTAAATGCCAAAGTTGTGGAAGAAGACACAATACGCTGTTGCATCCTACAGTGGAGCAAAGTGTGGCCATACACGAAGAAAATGAGAATGGAGGAAGAACGGATGAAGAAACACAGAATGCGGACGAAAGGGTGGAGACAGCTACTTCCGCAGTAAACCAAGCCATGGGAGATGGGAAGATCCTACTAAGAATAGTACCAGTAACAATATACGGGCCCAAGAAAATATTGGAGACTTATGCATTCCTGGATAGTGGATCTACTGTGACCATGATACAAGAAGATGTAGCCAGAGATATAGGAGTTGAAGGAAACAAACGCCCACTTAGACTGAAGTGGTCGGACGCTGCAATAAGGGAAGAGGAGGAGTCCTGCTCAGTAAATCTTCGGATTTCAGGACGACAAAAGGATGCGAAACACCATGTGATGTTCAATACCAGGACCGTTCGTCAACTAAGCCTCCCTACCCAATCGATCGACCAAGGAAAGCTGGGGATTGTTTGCAAGCGATTCACTGACCTCGAAATTTTAAACTATAATACTGTGAAACCAACAATTCTTATAGGAGAGGATAACTGGCCTTTGACCGTGCCGCTGAAAGTGGTGCATGGATCATGGAATGGACCCGTAGCCACAAAGACCAGACTAGGGTGGGTGGTCCATGGAAAAATGCCAATTCGTTTAAAAGGAAAAGTTAAAGACAGTGATCGGGAGAAACATCAAATGAGTCACTGGGTAGATGAGGAAGAATCGAACGAAGCAGATACGTTTCTTCATGATCTGGTTGGAAGTTACATCAGGCAAGATGGGGTCATGGAAAACACAACAGAAAGTAAAGAAAGGAACGAAGAAGAAGGTAGAGCAAGAAATATATTTAACAATACTACCAGGCGAATTCATAGATTGGGAGAAAGATGGGAAACAGGACTGATTTGGAAAGGAGAATTCCCAGTGTTGGAAACAAAGCAAACAGCAATGAGACGTCTATTAAGTCTGGAGAGACGGATGGATAGAGATACTGAGTTTGGCGAAAGATACATAGCAAAAATGGAAGAGAACATCAAAAAAGGTTATGTCACTCCGTTGAATGTTAAAGAGCTAACATCTGACTCGGAATACAAGTGGTACTTACCTCATTTGGCTGTGATCAATCCCAACAAACCTGCCAAACTACGAATTTGTTTTGATGCTTCTGCTAAGACGGATGGAGTTAGCTTGAATGACTTGCTTCTCACAGGACCTGATCTCCTAGTTAGCCTCACAGGATTGTTATGTCGATTTAGGGAAAATCCTATCACCATTGGAGGAGATATAAAAGAAATGTATCCACAGATAGTAATCAAGAAGGACGATCAGATGGCACAGAGATTCTTATGGCGTGGCAAAGAAAGGAGCAAACCTCCAACAGAGTATGCGGTACGAGTGATGACTTTCGGAGCAAAATATTCGCCATTTTCCGCACAGGAAGTGAAGAATAAGAACGCTTTGGAGTTCAAAGACGAGTACCCAAAGGCAGTTCAGGCTATAGTGGAGAATCATTACATGGATGATTACCTGGATAGTGTAGCCACAGTGGAAGAAGCCCAACAACGTGTGAGAGAAGTAAGAATGATCCATGAAAAAGGAGGGTTTTTAATGTGCAATTGGACAAGTAATTCGATTACTGTGCTGGAAGATGTACCCCTAGAATTGAGAGCAGTAAAGGATCTAGGTCTAAGCCTCAAGGATAGCAACGTAGAAAAGTTGCTTGGTTTATTATGGAGGGCGGGGACAGACGAATTCAACTTCAACGTCAAGATGGAAAGGATACCTAAGGATGTAACGGCGCACATCCGAAGACCAACCAGACGGGAAGTACTGAAATGCGTCATGTCCTTGTTTGACCCACTTGGATTCGTGGCATGCGTAACTATTCAAGGGAAAATATTGCTTCAACAAATATATAAAGAAAATGCAAAATGGGATGCCCAAATAGAGAAAACATCAGAAATTAAATGGAAAGAATGGCTTGAAAAGCTTAAAACAGTGAGTACTTGGAAAATTCCGAGATGCTATGGTACTGGTTTACACGATGCCGATGAGATACAACTTCATGTCATGTGCGATGCTAGTGAACAAGCATACGCAGCAGTAGCGTACATGCGGATTCGTAAAAATGATCGTGTAGAAGTATCGTTAATAGTGGGGAAAGCACGGGTGGCGCCAGTGGGGAAGAAATCAACTACAGTGCCAAAATTGGAATTACAAGCAGCAGTTACTGCAGCGAGAATTGCAAAATTCTTAAAGACTGAGCATCGGATACGATTTGAGAAAACGATTTTCTGGAGTGATTCAATGATTACATTAGGATGGATTCGTACTAAAGACAAACGATTGACAGCGTACATTCAGAGAAGAGTGGAAGAGATATGGGCAATCGCAGTCCCTGAGTCGTGGCGTTGGGTACCAACTAAGGAAAATTGTGCAGATGATGCCACTAGGATGCAGGGTGAAGTGAACATTAACAGTCGTTGGTTCCAAGGTCCTTCGTTTCTTAGAAAACCAGAGAGTGAGTGGCCGATAGAGACCTCGTCAAATGGATCAGTAGGGTCACCAAGTATGGAATCAGAAGAGGTACAGTTTGTGGGAGTAGAGCAGGAAGTAGAATGGGAGTTATTACCCAATGTTGAACGCATTTCAAAGTGGCACACGTTGCTACGAACAACAGCCTTAGTACCGCGAATAGCAATGTATTTCAAGACGCCCCGGAAAGAATGGTTGAAAGAATTAACAGTTGAAGAACTGGAGCGGGCTGAGGAGAAGTGGATTAAAAAGGCACAAGTAGAGTCATTTTGGGAAGAAATGGACTGCATCAGAAGGAGAAAACCGTTAGTTGCGACCAGCCGATTGCACAATCTCGATCCATTCCTAGATGAACAGCAAGTGCTAAGGGTAGGGAGTCGACTGACAGAAGCAGAAGAGTTGAACTATGACACCAAATTCCCGATTATATTAGCGCCAGAACACCGAGTTACACAGCTACTCCTACATAAATTTCATACCTGGGCGAAACATCAAGGGCAGGAAACCATCGTAGGAGCCGTGAGACTAAAGTTCTGGGTGCTGTCAGCGCGGAAAGCAGTCAGAAGCACTTTCAATCGGTGTACGTTATGCCAGATAAGACGAGCTAAAACGAGACCACAAAAAATGGCACCGCTTCCGAAAGCCAGATTGACGAAAGGACATCGACCATTTATTGCTGTTGGACTTGATTATTTCGGGCCTATTACAATCACAGTGGGCAGACGAACAGAGAAGCGATATGTAGCACTGTTCACATGCCTAGCTGTGCGTGCAATTCACCTAGAGATTGCATCTGATCTGTCCAGTGGAGCAACCATAATGGCAATCCGTAGATTTGTGGCGAGAAGGGGAACTCCTCAAGAAATATTCTCAGATAATGGAACAAATTTCCAAAAGGCAAATAAAGAATTGAAAGAAGCTCTCCAAAGCATGAATGAAGAAGAAGTGATGAGAGGGTTAGCATTGCAAGGTATCCAATGGAGATTTAACTGCCCAGCAGCACCACACATGGGAGGAGTCTGGGAGAGAATGGTACGAACAGTCAAGGTGGCGCTGGCGGCAGTTCTGCAGGAAAAATCGCCTCGAGAAGAAGTGTTAGCGACACTGTTAGCAGAAGTGGAGATGATAGTTAACAGTCGGCCACTGACACACGTGTCAGTGGACCCGAGGGATCAGATCTGTTTAACGCCAAACCACTTCTTGATAGGGGATCCTGGTGGAAAACCAATGTGTGGGCCGATTCCGGCTGACATCTGCCTCAAAACCCTATGGAGAAGGTCTCAACAATTAGCTGATCACTTTTGGAAGAGGTGGTTGAAGGAATACGTACCGACACTAGCTGGAAGAAGTAAATGGTTAGTACCCGCTGAACCAATAAAAGTGGGCGATTTGGTGGTGTTAGGGGAGGACGGCTACATCCGCGGCAAATGGATTCGAGGTCGAATCGTAGAAGTCACCCGAGGTAAAGATGGACTCGTGAGAGCAGCCCTTGTGAAAACAGCACACGGAACTCTCAAGAGACCAACGTCCAAGATCGTGAAGCTGCATGTAGAGCAAGAGCAAGAGTAAGGCCGCGGGGAGGATGTTGGATGTACATCCATAAATTATTATTGTTCCTTAGTTACTATTATTAAGTATGATAATATACGAACCGTCACAGTTCACTAAAAACCACGAAGGGAATAATTCTTTCTATAAATAATAGGTGGTTATTACTTTCAAAATCATGGTAATATATGGTATATTCGGATTCAGCACAAAATTTCTGATAAAAATGTCTTTTTCAAAAATGAAAATTGTACAAAATTAAGAAAAGTATGTATCTATTTATACTTTGCGTGGTTGTTGAGGTTCGGTCATAAATGAGAAGTTTTTTGTTCCCGACGTTTCGGCAATTTATTTCGCCATATTCATGGGAGAGTTGTTAGAGATGAGAGCCAGAAGATGATTTAAATAGATACTGAACTTATATCTAATTTCACCAATCTTTCTGTGACCACAGTCACTACACAACTCTTTTTTGCATTAATATAAACCTTTTTCACTTTCATTTAAACTTTGTTTACTTTCATTTAAACGTTTTTCACTTTCATTCAAACCTTTTTTTCCATTGAATTAAACCTTCTTCGATTCCCTGGTTGAAAATAATTTTTTCAACAGAATGAACACTTCATCTTACACACAAGGAACAACAGGAACAAAGGAGAAACGCAGTCAATGTGGTCTTGCAGAAATGTGATGGTTTCAGTAGCGGTTGGCCATTAACTGCAAGACCTCATTGACTGCGTTTCTCCTTTGTTCCTGTTGTTCCTTGTGTGTGAAATAAAGTTTTCATGTGTTCATTCTGTACAAGAATTTATTTTCCTACTTGGGAATCGAAGGAGGTTTAATTCAATGTAAAAAATGTTTAAATGAAAGTAAAAAGGTTTAAATCAGAGTTAAAAAGAAGGTTAATTTTAAATGAAAAAAGGTTTAATTTAAAGTAAGAAAGGTTTAAATCAATGCGAGAAAGGTTTAACTAAAAGGTAAAATGCTATATTTTCATCTGCTAAAATGAACTTCAATGATGGTACTATTAATGGAAAAGCACTTTACTTTGCGTACAGGTGACTTACACAAAAAAATAGTAAACCTTTGTGTAATAATTTGTATAGTTTTTGGAAATAACGTCCTCGAACGATCCAATTCTTTTATTTTGTTTCATTCGTCGCTCTCAATAATGATGTAACCCAGTTTGGTGCAGATCACCGTTGGTTTTAAATTCCTCCACCTTCGAAGCTCATCCTCTTTTTCGGATGTTGAGTAACGATTTGGATCAATGGCGAGTATGCGGAAAAAATCAACTTTCACCGCCCACCGCCTCGTTAGGCTTGTCAACCCAACTGGGAACATCCGACTCGAAAACCTTGTCGGGTCGCATCCTCGACAAGCAATTACGCAACGAATTTTTATTTATTTCTTCTAGCCATTTCGAATTTATTATTGATGGTCCTTCGGTGGATGAATAGATTCGGCGAGATTCTTCCTGATCAATAGAATGTGGGTTTTGCGACTGATATGAGCCTCAAGACATGGGCACATCTAGAAGCTTATTTCCTTTATTAGTACCCACGAGGATTACCTCTAGCCAATCGGAGAATACAATCTCAAAAAATCCTCACATATGAGCGTCAGTTGACAGTAATCTCTGCAGCGCACACAGCTTATTTTCTCTCTCCCTATCGCTTACAGTGCTTGTGGAAAGGCTTTGTGCTAAAAAAGCCGTGTACTTCGTCGCTCTCATAACTGAGCTGCCTTCACTGGTCTCAAAGTCGCTGTGCTACAATGTGCTTTATCACTCGCACGGCCGATCTGACTTCAACCCGATCATTTCCTGTAGTCTTCAAGATACTAATTATCAGTTCAGTGCTCTTGGAGACAATAATTATTAGAAACGACAACATCCTACGTGAATGTAAAGAATTGGTCGACCATGTGGTTTTGTGGAAAGCGAAGATTGGAGCGAAGAGAAGAGCAAAGAGAAGAGCAAAGAGAAGAGCAAAGAGAAGAGCGAAGATAAGAGCAAAGATAAGAGCAACGAGAAGAGTGAAGAGAATAAGAGCAAAGCTAAGAGCGAAGAGAAGAGCAAAGATAAGAGCGAAGATAAGAGCAAAGAGAAGAGCAAAGATAAGAGCAAATATAAGAGCAAAGAGAAGAGCAAAAAGAAGAGCGAAGAGAAGAGCAAAGATAAGAGCGAAGAGAAGAGCAAAGATAAGAGCGAAGATAAGAGCAAAGAGAAGAGCGAAGATAAGAGCAAAGATAAGAGCAAAAATAAGAGTGAAGATAAGAGCAAAGAAAAGAACAAAGATAAGAGCAAAGAGAAGAGCGAAGATAAGAGCGAAGAGAAGAGCGAAGATAAGAGCAAAGAGAAGAGCGAAGATAAGAGCGAAGATAAGAGCAAAGAAAAGAACAAATGTAAGAGCAAAGAGGAGAGCGAAGAGAAGAGCAAAGAGAAGAGCGAAGAGAAGAGCAAAGATAAAAGCAAGGATAAGAGCAAAGAGAAGAGCGAAGAGAATATCGAAGGGAAGAGCAAAGCAAAGAGCGAAGACAAGAGCAAAGATAAGAGAGAAGAGAAGAGCAAAGAGAAGAGCAAAGAGAAGAGCATCGATAAGAGCGAAGATAAGAGCGAAGATAAGAGCAAAGATAAGAGCGAAGATAAGAGCGAAGATAAGAGCAAAGACAAGAGCGAAGAGAAGAGCGAAGAGAACAGCAAATAGAAGAGGAAATAGAAGAGCGAAGTTAAGAGCAAAGAAAAGAGCAAAGAGAAGAGCGAAGAGAATATCGAAGGGAAGAGCAAAGCGAAGAGCAAAGACAAGAGCAAAGAGAAGAGCAAAGATAAGAGCAAAGAGAAGAGCGAAGATAAGAGCGAAGATAAGAGCAAAGAGAAGAGCGAAGATAAGAGCAAAGAGAAGAGCAAAGAGAAGAGCGAAGATAAGAGCAAAGAGAAGAGCAAAGAGAAGAGCGAAGATAAGAGCGAACAGAAAAAGTTTCATCAGTAATGAAATCAGTAAATTTCTTAAGTCCCTTAAGCCCAGAAGTTAAGTTCCGTCTGCCTGTAAGTTCCCATAGGTTACATGGTGGCAGACAACCTCCAAACCTCTCTACATTCAATCCCGTTTCAGTAGAACCAATTTTCATGAGTATTGAAATCAGTCACTTGTCAGGTCGTTTAAGCCCGGAAATTAAGTCCCGTCTGCCACTAAGTTCCCATAAGTTACATGACGGCAGACAACCTCCAAACCTCTGTACATTCAATCCCGTTTCAGAAGAACCAAGTTTCATGAGTATTGAAATCAGTCACTTTTCAAGTACCTTAAGCCCGGAACTTAAGTCCCATCTGCCACTAAGTTCCCATAGGTTACATGACGGCAGACAACCTCCAAACCTCTGTACATTCAATCCCGTTTCAGAAGAACTAAGTTTCATGAGTATTGAAATCAGTCACTTTTCAAGTACCTTAAGCCCGGAACTTAAGTCCCGTCTGCCACTAAGTTCCCATAGGTTACATGACGGCAGACAACCTCCAAACCTCTGTACATTCAATCCAGTTTCAGAAGAACCAAGTTTCATGAGTATTGAAATCAGTCACTTTTCAAGTATCTTAAGCCCGGAACTCAAGTCCCGTCTGCCACTAAGTTCCCATAGGTTACATGACGGCATACAACCTCCAAACCTCTGTACATTCAATCCCGTTTCAGAAGAACCAAGTTTCATGAGTATTGAAATCAGTCACTTTTCAAGTCCCTTAAACCCGGAACTTAAGTCCCGTCTGCCGCTAAGTTCCCATACGTTACATGGTGGCAGACAACCTGCAAAGTACTTAACAGGCACTCCCGTTTGGGTTGTACTTAACATGGCCACCATTTTCTATTCCATTGGTTTTGACATGGCAGACAAACATTTATTTGCTCAGGGGTTTGGATATTTTGGTTTTATATATGTGACACAAGTTATGAAATCAGTCACGTTTTTGGCCCTGGGCTCCTGGACTATGCGAAACGGCGCTGGCAGATAAATCCGCGAACTAACCCTGGAGCGGATTTCCTCATCACAGTTCGAGGAGAAGATTTGTGTGCGCAATCATACGAAGCGTTTAAAGTAATTACTACTTAGCTTACAGAACCGTTTAAAAACGGTTCTATCTTTGTTTGCAGAAACTAGAAAGGGAAATCGAGGAGGGTTCTCACGCCTGATATCGCATGTGCGTGGGGCAGCTGGATCGAAATCGTTGAAAAATAACGCTTATTGACCAAGGTCGTTTAATTTTCATCAAAATCGGTTGGTGCCGAAGGTCTGCGCGCAAATCATTTTCGAGAAGGAAAAAATGCTGCTCCAAGTGCGGTTTGGATGCGGCGTTGTCTATCATTAGGAACATGCAATCCGGCGTTTCCTAGGCGAGAACGGCCACTGACTCACCGGACTAACTTCAAACCCCTCATAAGGGAATCTCACTATCTAGTAGATTATGCAGGTAGTTGTAACTCTTAACTCACCTCTGCGGTTCTTTTCATTCAAATAGTTGCTCATATTTACGATGTGCGGATGCGATGCGATGAGGAATGATTCAGGATTGAAAAAGTTTAGTCATGCAGCATGTGATAAAGAAACGAGCGAATCTACAAAAAAGTAATCAGTCGGTCGATGATAGGGAGGTTTTGTATTCGTACAGCAAGTAAAAAACATTTTGATCCAACAAAATTCGAATTTCTGGAAGTATTTTGCATTTCACTCCTTTTCCAAAGCAACTTGGTTTTAGGAATTTTTTTTTTTTTTTTCGTTCACCCCAACAGTGTTGGACTCCTCATGTATTGGGCCTACCAACTAAAACCACTCCCTCTGCTTAGGACTCACAGATATATGAAATACATCGATATATTACGGTTGATATATCGATATATTTGCATCGATATAGAGAACCGATATTATCGGTTACTATCGATATATTTACTGATAATATCGTGACTTGTTTTCAACAAGTAAACATTAATATTAAAATGAATGGATGAAAAGGGACGCCTGTACCTGTGTAAAACATCAAGTAATTTTATTACAAATTTTGTAGGTACCTTCTTGATGGCTGGACTTCTGACTGTTGACTTCAGCTCAGACATGATTGAGTATAGGAATGGTTTACACCTACACAGTGGCGCTGAAGCCTCAATTATTTTACTTGAGCCAAAAGTAATGGAACTGTGTCTAGATAAAAGCTACCTACTATAAAAAGTGGAGCAGGTTTTCACAACAATTATTTTCAATTTTGAAGGACCATACCGACAGTATACCCCTGTCAATTTATAAATCTAACATTGCAATGACAACGGTATCAACAGTTTGTATGATGTTGTTAGGACTCTTGAGAGTAGTTATCCCCTGATTTGCAACCCAGAAAATCCTGTGCTTCTGACAGTGCTCTGTAACCATGACAGAGCATTATTGACATTTTCATGTCTTTGCCCTGGCACATAGCACAAAACACTGTCACGAAATTGCGTAACGAAATTGTGTTACAGTGTCTTTATAATGATTTCCGCTTACAACGACCCCGTTGTTAGGTTTGTTCCTTTTCTACACTTTTTAACCCACAAAAATCGTTCACCACTCGTTGGAAAGCTCTCGATTTAACGAACATTTTCATGTTCTCCATAACATATTGACTATACGAATAGCGGAGCTATGGGCATAACTGTTCTCATATTTTGTTTACAAACTAATGATCGTGAGTGTAGAAGATAATTAATCCGGAATCGTCTATTTTATTGAAATTAGGTACCTACCTCTTAATATTAATAATTGTGTCAATTTGTAACACAATATATCTATGTTATTATGTTGGTGATTCGTTTCACATTTTGACAACAACGGAGGGTGGGGTTATAAAATCCTATAGTGAGGTAAAAAGCAATAGGTAAAGACATGAAAATGTCCCAATGCGTTGCAGACTCGTATGCAAGCGTTTTTTCTAATCATCCTTTCCAATCGAGTGTGAAGCGTTTAGTTCTTTCTAATAAACTTGATTGTGAAGGTGTGAAGCCAGTATGGTGTGGTAGGTAGTACCTAGCTGGTAGGTAATTTCTTCCGGTTCACAATTTTTCTGATGCTGTTGAACGTAGGAAGCTGAAATTTGAGAGGCAGGGTCAATCGATACATACTTCTATACATCATCAAAGTTGATGATCACTAATCAGCTGAGTGAGCACCAAGGCCATTTCCTCTCCTGTTGAACGCAGGAACTAACTTCCTCATTTTCTACCCCACAAAAATCGTTCACCACTCATTGGAAAGCTCTCAATTTTTATGGCTTTTTTCCCTTCTTATCAGCCTTTGTATCCAATCCAGTTGAGTAGTTGAGAAAGAAAAGCTAGATAGGCCGTGGAAGTAATTTCATAGGTCCATAAAAGAACACTCGCGAGTCAAAATCATAACAAACTGAACTCGAATTCGCCTGTTGATTATCCTAGGATGTTGTAGAAATACGACATATCTCTTTGTTGGAGTCCAGGACCAGATCCAGGACCAGATCCCACTATTTTTTCTATTTTAGCGTGGATAGAATCGCATTCCATCTCACTGTGCCCTGGTTAAAAAAAGTGCCTTATTGACTTCAAATTTAGGATTTTTTGCAAAACGAAAATGCACATCGCAGCGATTACCGTATTCTTTTTTTCAGTTTTTGAGCTATGAATTTCGAACATTCATACACGGTAACTTTTTGAGTAGGTAGGTTAAATACTAACTTCAACCGGATTTTCCATGTAGATCTTCAGATATTTCGAGTATATCGATTTATTTCTCCCAATATGACGTTAGTAATGTTTCAATAGGGTGTGCGCCTGGGTAGACCTCATTCTGAGAATTTTGGTACCAACAGCGACCTTCTAGCGTGTGTAAATCTTTTCCTATGAATTTTCAAAGTTTCGACCGTTTATGACGTCGCAGTGGGCTGGGGGGTCCCGCCCAGGCGAGAGGGGCGCGTGACGGCATAAACGGTCGAAACTTTGAAAAATCATAGAAACAGGTCTACACCCGCTAGAAGGTCGCGGTTGGTGCCGAAATTCTCAGGATGTGGTCTACTTTCGATTAAAAACGCTGCAAATTATTACACAATGGTTTATTATTTTTTATTTTTCTATATAGATCACTCGTCTGCAAAGCCACCAACCATCCAACATGAAGAAAAATATCGATCGCATTTCGGTCAGCTGTAATTTGAACGGAGATTAGGCCTCTTTTGTGATTCACACTCGTGTTTCTGATTTATCGTACGTCCAAACTTTAAATTCTCGTAGTGAGCGAACGGTTTGTCCTACAGAGCTCCGGATGGTCTCAAAAAATTCTAAAAATTCTAAAGAATCGTAAATTGAAGGAAAAACAATACCTTTATATCAAAATTTTTTGAGTTAGGGCGTTTTGAAAATTTCAAAATTGATTTTGGAACCCTTAGAAGTGACCTACCTCAACCAAAATCTTCGGGGCACAACTAGACCCCAAATGGAGCCTACACACCAAATTTCATCAAAATCGGTCAATGCTAAGTGGCAAAAGTGCCGCGTACGGCGGACGGCGTACGGCGGACGGACGGCCAAATTTTTATTCGATTTTTGGATTCTACGTACCTTGAAACGTAAACCATCAAATTTTGAGGGGGTGTTAAAATTTTTTTTTCTTGGTCGATTCCAAAGGTTCATTATTGAAAACAATAAACCAAAATCTAAAAAAAAGCGCACCCCCCATTCACCCACAAGTTTTCCCAATTATTTATCTTCCGATATGTCGATGAAAAAAAGGCCTTCCTAAATGATATTTGTATGGTTTTAAAACGATTTAATTCACCTACCTACAATAACACGTTTTTCTAAGTAGATCTTCCGATACATCGAAATATCAATATGTTTTGTCCGATATATCGGAGGTATCGATATCTAATTGACAATGTATCATTTGATCAGTTTATCAATACATTTCATTTGATATGCCATCCCTAAAAACGAATAAAAGAAAACAGTAAAATAAATGGTGACTCCGTTACTCTAAGTTTCAAGTTTTGTTGACGTTACCCGTCAGTGTTGCCTCTGACAACTATCCAAACTTAGATTTCACGATCTTAGCGCTTCAAGTGACCGGTACACGAACTATTCCGGATAAACATCATCATGAAATGCGAACCAGTTTTTTCAAATAAACATGTTTTTACTCACTTTTTTATTTCCAAACAAGGAAGTTATGGACTGAACGTTTGCTGTAGAGGGTTAATCGAGGTGTTGAATCCTATTTTGAAGTAGTTGGACCTTAAATCAAATAAGTCGAAATGAAAAAAATCAACATATTTCGAACGACTTCACAATCGTGTTACTGTTAGTCAACTTAAATACGTCAACATGATAGTGCAAATTTGATTTCAAATTGGGGACTTCAACGGCTGAATGATACAATCGACGTTTCTCACGCCATCTAATTCTGAACGTCCGTGAAATATCTGTGAGGAAGCTGTACTGCCCACCCAACTTGGAACTTTCCATCTGAGGGCGAAGTCCTTGAAAATTACGATACTTTTAGTGATTCAGCGAGATTGCCCAACGACGATGCTCCAAAACCAAAGACCAGGATATAAGAAATTGATTTCACACTAAACGAATACTGAATCATAAGGTTCCTTCTGGGTGGCAAAATACAGGTAGTACTTTGTTTCTGCCTTGTGAATGAATTAGAAAATTATCGTTTCGGAAATATAGGAGTTTGAGAATCTAGGTTGATTCAAACATCGTCCGATGAATTATCGTGATTACTGACGGTCCTTAAAATACTTAGAAACTAATTTTTGAGATAATTCGGCTGTCTCACTAATACCAGCCGTACCACATGAATTACGCACGAAAATGAATAAATCAAACGAATGAGGGTTGATTCTTAATGGAAACTGAAACGATTGAGCTCAAATCGTGGACCCAATATCTGTCCCCTGAGGGTGATTAAGGGCATTACGAAGCGCTGTAGTCAGACGTTATTCCGTCCCAGGACGGTCCATCATGGCCGAAATTAACGAAAATATGGTCCCAGGGAGGGTCGGATTGAAAAGAAATATATTTCCGAGTGGGTTTAGCCCAATATTTTCGCCACTAAATTGTTAATTATTCTAATGAGGAAGAAATGGGGGGATGGTGATGAAATGCGTCTGAGGAATGATCTATGGCTACGACGAAAATTTGGATGGGTGGCTCGATAAATTCAATCGGATTATGCATAATCAGAGAGAGCTGACGCCGAATTATTGAATGGCAAATTTATTCAGAATAATTAGTGCCTCAGGATAGCGTTGAAGTTTCCCGATGACTGAGGAACGTGTGTTTAGTCATTATCAAACTCATCAATACTTGGTTTGAGTGGTGAAAGGTCCTCTCAATTTTGCTTCCTCACCACCAGACGTAGGGGAGCTTTGAATCCTTAGGCAGATCACGAAATTTAGGTCTTAACTGTATGTCTGTCTGAGATGAAACTCTCTTTCGGACAAGACGTTTTAAAAACTCTGGTTCATCAGTTTTGAATGGGTAAAAATCATTCAAATTCGGAAGATAATTTGTTGCAGGCTCCGAAGCTATCGTCGTTCGGATCAGTCGCTTACATTGACGAAGCTGTACGAAAAAAACCTAAAAACTTCGTACTAGGAAAAACCTAAACAACACCCTATATTACACCTCTTAGACAAAACTATATTTAAAACACTGCAAATTATTACACAATGGTTTATTATTTTTCTATATTGATCACTCGTCTGCAAAGCGACCAACCATCCAACATGAAGAGAAACATCGATCGCATTTCGGTCAGCTAAAATTTGAACGAAGATTAGGCCTCTTTTGCGATTCACACTCATGTTTCTGATTTGTCGTACGTCCAACCCTTAAATTCTCGTAGGGAGCGAACGGTTTGTTCTACAGAGCTCCGCGTGGTCTCAAAAAATTCTAAAAATTCTATAGAATCTTAAATTGAAGGAAAAACAATACCTCTATATCGAAATTTTTTGAGTTAAGGCGTTTTCAAAATTCATTTTTGAACCCTTAAAAGTGACCTACATCAACCAAAATCTTCGGGGCACAACTAGACCCCAAATGGAGCCTACATACCAAATTTCATAAAAATCGGTCAATGCTAAGTGGCAAATGTTGGCGCGTACGGCGGACGGACGGCCAAATTTTTATTCGCTTTTTGGATTCTACGTACCTTGAAACATAAACCATCAAATTTTGAGGGGGGGTTAAACAATTTTTTTTCTTGGTCGATTCCAAAGGTTTATTATTGAAAATAATAAACCAAAAACAACCCAATTTTGAGAGGATGAAAAATACTTGAAAATTATGTGTCATACGTGGACTTATACAACCGCCAATACAGTACTGAGCACTGGATACATTAATTGTACCCATTTTACCCATTTTCAAAGTTCTAATTGGGATGAGTTCAATGTTTCAAAGGAAATCAAAATCAGTGATAAAAAATAGAGGTCTTCATATTTATATGAAGTACATTTTTGCGTCATTCGTACGCCCCTGGAAAAATCCTATGACATGATTGTCATTAATCCAGATTTTCGCATCATGTTTGAGGGCAATATTGTTCCGTTGAAGGTATATAGAAAAATACTGCAAATTATTACACAACGGTTTAATGTTTTCTTGTGAAGACCATCCGTTTGCGAAGAACACTTCTTCTGACCCTTCTAAGGACCCATGGTACTACCTCTTGGGCTCTGGGGATACCAACACATGGGTGTTAGTATTGCGATATATCTCACAATAATTGCTCATTTAATGATTGTTGATCGTCTGGGTGGTTTCAATTGTTTCTAAAAGTCAAACACTATATTGATGAGACAAAGTCAGGAAACATTTTGATATTGCTTTCGACTCTATCAAGGTAGCGGAAGCTTTGTTTTCACTTTACAAGGTTGAAAAAAAAGTTCTCCAAAATCGAAATTTCCACTTGCGTTTTACGTTTTAGACCTTCCTGAACAATTTTGGTTCCGTGTGTGTGTGTCTATCATGAAATCCTTGCCACAGCCATAACTTCTACAATTCTCATCCGATTTCGATGAAATTTTCAGGAATTATGCGAATTAAGTTGTGGAAGGACCCCTATGAAAATCAAGGCCTCAAAATTGACAGTAGTCTCTGCGAATGCGCAAACGTAAAATCCTTGTAACAGTCGTAAAACTTACATTTTTCATCCGAATTTGATGACATTTTCTAGGATAGTTTAGATTGGCGTGTAGATGGTCCTCTATGAAAATCATCACCCCCAAACGAATAGTAGTCTCTGCGCATGCTCTAACGTGAATTCCTTGTAAGAGCCATAACTTCTACAATTCTCATCAGATTTCGATGAAATTTTCAGGGGATATGCGAATTTGGTTGTAGATGGTCCCCTATGAAAATGATTATCCCCAGACCAGAGAACAATTTTGGTTCCGTGTCTGTCTCTCTGTCATGAAATCCTTGCCACAGCCATAACTTCTACAATTCTAATCCGAGTTCGATGAAATTTTCAGGAATTATGCGAATTAAGTTGTGGATGGACCCCTATGAAAATCAAGGCCTCAAAATTGACAGTAGCTACTGCGTATGCGCAAATGTCAATTCCTTGTAACATCCATAACTTCTACATTTTCCATTAAAATTTCTCAGGATTGTTCAGATTGGCGTGTAGATGGTCCCCTACGAGGGTAGTAGAAGGTACTTAGAGATTGATGTTTTGAGATTAACTACTTATGCATCGGATCATCTATATAATCGGGTTATGGATACGAGGAAGCTATGTGCCACACCCACTTGGCAGACTTTCTAGGTATGTCTTTACTTTAGCACATGGACTCGAAAAGCGTTACAGTTGATTTCTGATGAAATGAAAGCCAAGCCGTTCCTGGAGAAATTAAAATTATTCAGTTTTCAGAAATTGTTCACCATTCGTTGGTAATCTCTAGATTTATCACGCATTTCTGGCGTACCGGTTCTTGGTACTTATGTAATCATTTCATATTGCTTCCGAGTCTACCAAGGGTTTTTTCAAGGTTGAAAAAGAAAAAAACGTCTGCCAAGTGGGTGTGGCACATAGCTTCCTCGTATCCATAACCCGATTATACAGATGATCCGATGGATAGTTAATCTCAAAACACCAATCTCTAAGCACCTTTCACTAACCTCATAGGGGACCATCTTCACGCTAATCTGGACAATCCTAGAAAATTTCATCAAATTTGGATGAAAAATGTAAGTGAGTAGATGACATCTACTCATCTAATCACATATATTGTATGTGGTTGATCAAAAAAATGCTTGGCCTTGGCTGGGATTCGAACACGGGACCCCTGGGGGATAATTCTATGTGCTACTTCTGAGCTATTAAGGCCTAGTGATGCAATGAATAGGATTTGAGATTCTCACAGGGGACCATCCCTCTATGAAAGAATCCCTCTATGAAAAACCATTCTCTATGATTTTCATAGGGGACCATCTAAACACTACTCAGTAACATCCCTGGAAATTTCATTGAAATCGGATGGAAAAGGATCGGATGGTGGAAATTATGGCCGTTACAAGGAAATTCACGTTTGCGCATGCGCAGTGGCTACTATCAGTCCGAAGGTGGTGATTTTCATATGGGACCATCTAAATACTAATTTGTAACACCCCTGAAAATTTCATTGAAATCGGATGGAAAATGTAGAAGTTATGGCCGTTACAAGGAATTCACGTTTGCGCATGCGCAGTCGCTTCTATCAGTCCGGGGATGATGATTTTCATAGGGGACCGTCTACACACCAACCCACACTATCCCTGAAAATTTCAAAGAAATCGGACAATAACTTCGTATAGTTATGCGCGTTACAAGGAATTCATGACAGACAGACAGACAGGCAGACGGACAGACACGGAACCAAAATTGTTCAAAAAGGTCTAAAACACAAAACGCGAGTGAAAATTTTGATTTTGGAGAACTTTATTTTCGTCCTTGAAAAGTGAAAACAAAGCTTCCGCTACCTTGGTAGACTCGGAAGCAAAATGTTCTCCAAAAACAAAATTGCCACTCGGGTTTTACGTTTCACACCTTCCTAGACATTTTGGTTCCGTGTCTGTCATGAAATCCTTGCCACAGCCATAAATTTTACATTTCTCACCCGATTCCGATGAAATTTTCAGGGATTGTGCGGGTTAGCGCGTAGATGGTTCCCTATGAAAATCATTACCCCGGACTGATAGTAGCCGCTGAGCATGCGCAAACGTTAAATCCTTGCCACAGTCATAATTTCTACATTTCCCATTTGATTTCGATGAAATTTTCAGGGATTATGCGAGTAAGGGTGGAGAGGGTCCTCTATGAGGGTAGTGGAAGGTACTTAGAGATTGATGTTTTGAGATTAACTACTACGCATCGGATCATCTATGAAATCGGGTTACGGATCAGAGGAAGCTATGTGCCACACCCACTTGCTTTTTAATGTTATTAATTGATGTAAACGATGCCGTTCATTTTGTTGTCACTTGGGTAATACAACAAAGCTTATTTTCTAAGCGTGTTCATAGGAACTGTTGCCTGAGAGACGTTGTACCGTAGCGCACTGTAGATCTAAGTTACAGTAGATAGAGGGAGAATAGAAGAGGGAAAGGGGAGGGGGGAAATGGGAGGGTGGGAACTAAAGACATGAACTGTCCAAAGCAAGCGTTCATAGTTTTCGAATGGTTGACTGACAGAAACGGAACCAAAATTGTACAGAAATTTCTGAAACTTGAATTGCGTGTAAAAATTTTGATTTCGGGAAATCCATGTTTTAGTGCATTTTTTAGGAAAATTGAGCTATTGCAATGGACTCAAAATTCTGTACCTCAGAGGTCGATTATCGTAAGTGACATTTTGGCGATCTTACAGCAGAGCCAAAAGAAGTTGTGGGCACACCTATTTTGATCCGTATGGCCCATTCTGATGACTTTATCATGCTCAAATTAATTCTGTAGAATCTGTTTATGCCTACCAATACAATAGAATACAAAATACACTAGAAAGAATGCACATAGAAAACAAAAATCTCGAAAACGAGAATTTTGGACATACGATAGTTGACCTCTGAGGTACAGAATTAATGGTCTATGAAAATTTTATTGTAGGTACAAACCTTGAAACGTTAACAGCAAAATTTTTAGGGGCGACGGCTCCAGTGCTCCCGTGCGGACCATTAGGTGAAAGCTCTGTCACCTGAATGTTCCCGTTCACTTTTCCTCTCATCGATAAGAGTAGCCGCGATGTTCCGATCGCCTACGAGCTGGTTGGTCTCAGTGCTCCGAGAATGTCGCACGTTCAATTTGTGACTGGTGGTAGCCTACAGGAAGCTGATGTCGTTTTCGTGGATGGCTACAAATTTACTCTCCATAAAATACTGTCCTATTTAAAAACTGCCAAAGCAACTGTCAAGCGAAAAGTTAGCAATAATGAATTTTCTGCTCCTCCATCCAAGGTAAGTAGTAATCTATCTAGAATTTTATTAAAGTTGTTAGAAATATGAATTTTTAGTGTAGGTATGACTGTTTTGTCATTTTCTAGGTTGTCCGGAGTGCCCTCCGGAGGTTCCAAATTTTTTACACAACTTTTTACTTTGCACGGAATGAGAAATGGTTATTATGTTCCTTTAGTCTTCTGCTTGTTGCCCGATAAGCGGCAGCAATCATATGAATTTTGCCTTAGAAGCGTGGCAGCTAAGTGCGAAGAGCTGGTGGGTCAAGAGCTATGGCCTGTGGTATGCACTGACTTCGAGGTCGCAATACACAACGCGGTCAGAAATGTGTAGCCAGAAGATCTGGAAAGCACCGGATGTAAATTTCACCTTGCCCAATCGTGGTAACTTGCGATTTTTTAAAATTTGAGTACCTACCTGACGACCTTCATTCAGTGATATATTATAAATGACGAAGTACCTGCACTGTACCTGATTTGTATGTAATAGTTTACTCATAATTAAATTAATTAATAATTAGAGGACTATTCGTTATCTCAACTATCTCTGGTAGCACAGGTAACGGGAACACTCAGGTTACTCGGAGCATCGAGGCCTGAATCGTAAGGCACCGCTAGGGGAGCACTCGGGTGACCCGGGAACATGTAGACCAACTTTCTAGGGGAGCACTGGGGTGCTTTTTCGAGCCTCTGGGAACATCGAGGTGGTCTCCCATTTTTAGAGCGGGGTTATATTTTTTCTCGCTTGATTCAAAGGGTAATTATTGAAAATAATAAACCAAAATGTACCTTCCTCACTTGTTCTTTGATTTTCAATGGAAATACAATAAAACCTGTTCTACAATCTATTTACTGGGAGCATCAGAACCAAGACTGTGAATAGTTGTTGGAGTGTAGGTGTGAATCCGCGTCACTGGCGGATTCGCAAAAGGAAATGAATCCACCAGTTCGCTGAGGATGGGAGACCTCGATGGGCTTTGATGGACCTGTCCACCTTCCCCCTGAATATAAATTGCTGTTTTGAATAATGAGAACGATTCGAAGGATTCGCCCAAGTTTTTTTTTAATTCTGCCTACATCTCGTCACTCGCGGGCAGTTTCGATCGTCAACGGTGCTATCTTTCAGGTGTTTAGAGCGTCTTTTTGTTGCATCCCGTGGGAGATTGCGGTTCGAGTCAGACTGGATTTTCCTTGCATTTGCACCGAGTCGGGTTAATAATTTACAACGCTTTGATAAGCCTTCTTATGTTGTGGGGAAAGCCCTCTCAGATAAGGAATTGGCAAGTTGAAATCAATACTGACCTCAGTGGGGTTGGTCGTGACACCATTTTATGCTTACATCATACCTTATTCACCTAACAAAGACACTAACCTCTGCTATACAGGGTATCTACACTTAAGATGAGCTTCAGGGTTCGATTTTACAAGGTATTTCAAACAAAAAATGTCTCTTAGCAATTTTTTCTTAACCCACTCAAAATGCATTTTTTCACTTCGACGTTTTTTATGATTTTGATATGTTTTTTGGCTGGGGGCCAAGGAATTTTTCGCGACACTTTTTTTTGACAAAAAAATGCAACGAGATACCAGTAAACAAAATCATAGCTACATATCGGTTGCTAGAAGCTAGAATACTGCGATATAATCATGCATTTATATCAAACGAACGTTGCTAATAAGTATAACTTGGTGCAATCAGTGGTGTCTCCTCCAGGCAAACATAGCAAACACTGTTTGCCTTACTAATAATATGCAAAATGAATAAATTAATTTTTGTCGAGTTTCTCCTATAAGTAATTCCATTTCTTGCAAGTACATAATATTTAGCCGATTTTGAAAAATTTAGGGACTATTTCATAACCTTGGAAGTTAGATGAAATAGTAGGATGGAATAAGTTCGTATTTTGCCTAGGATACTAGTCCGCACACACCAGAGAATGATCGATTGCAGATGATACGCGAACTAGCGTGGGGCCCGGCGATGCTAAGCAAACAGTTCAAAAAAATTAATTTTGCGGGACTGTTTTGGATGACAGGCGACGATCAGCGGGTAGGCGGGGGGTCAGTGCGGGGTCTAGTATTGCTATACCCCACTACCTCACCATCAGCCAACGCAAACAATCGAGGAGCTGTTTCGTGGCCTTGAAAGCAGGGAAAATTGGAAAATGAGCAATGGTTTACGCTTCTTTAGCAACCAGTAATCAAATTTCGCAATGATGGAATTCTTTATTTCTTCGAACGGAGTAAGAGGCGTTTATTTCATCTAAATAAACTCAATTTTGAAGCGAAAACATCGTAGGTAGTGACAATGGCAAAGCTGTGTTCTTTGCTGGCGCTTGGTCTATACAGAAAAATAATAAACCTTTGTGTAATAATTTGCTGCGATTTTCCCTCTAAGCTGTTTGCCTGACGAATATTCTCACCTGACGCCACTGGGTGCAATAAATTATTTTATGAGAAAATAAAAAAAAACCTCATTTGTGATGTTAAATAAGATATTTTTGGAAACATGTATTTACAGCAAAATTAAAACAAATTGGGCTTAAACGATTCAAAAAATGTTTACGCGGGCACTTCAACTAGAAACCCCTCAATTTATTGTCTAGAATAGAATATGCAAATCCGATCTTTACGTTCATTCTAGCAGCGATCGCGATCGCTGGATACCCTCCATATTGCACGTTTTAGGGAAGCTCTCGGGATCGTAAAAAACATCAGTTGGAAGCCCCATTATTACACTAATAAATTCTATTCCGGTACGCATCACGAACTCTGGTTCGGATCTTCCACAAGCTTGTCGCGTGACAAAACTATACATAGCTCTAGTAAGTAATAAAAACTTCACAATATCATTTTCGGAAGAAATGTTCGCTCTTATTTACATATATCTCGGTTCCTGGAGAATTTCCCGCACGCAACCTTCCTGTTCCGATCTCCATCCGAACGGTCCTCGACTGACCCGAACAAGCCCGAATGTATCCGAATCGGTTTTTTATTCTCCCCCGCGGGGCTTCCCTCAATCAAATCGTTACATAAAAACCTCTACGGGGCTCCTCAGCCAATGACAACCTCCAAAGTTACGCAACGAATTCGTCATTTTCGTTTAGACGTAATTAATTCGGACAAATGGAATTGATTTCGTTATTTTTTCGGCCACCTGAATTTCATTAGTGGTTTTTTACCTCCCCTCTCTCCTGTTTGAACTAGAGACCGTTACCGCAAGAAATTGAGTAACAATTCGCTCTAATTTGTTGCGGCGGATTCATTGATCCGAATTTCAGGTTCGTTCCGAACAAATGGGTTACAAATTGATACATTTTTTTTTTAAGAGAGAAAAAACATAAATTAATTTTGCTCTCTCACGATGGCGAAGCTTTGTTTTAGTGCAAGTCTAAATTTTGGTTTTCATTGATGCAGCGTTTCGGGTTTTGCTTTTGGCGTTGCATAAATATTGTCCTGAATTAGGTAGTAATGGCCTCATATGCACAGTATATCATAATACTTATCTACACTAGAGTCGGTCAAAACTTCAGGGTTAGATTCTACAAAGGTATTCCCAACAAAAATTTCTTTGAACAATTTTGTTTCGACATCTTATTTTTCCATTTTTTTTCAATTTTAAGATGTTTTCCGTGTTTCCGATCTCACGTCATTAACAATGCCACAACTCCTGTTATTTCCCAAGTAAATTGAAATTTGAGACTTTGGAAATTTCTTTCCGAATTTCATCAAAGTCGGTCCATGGCAACTAAGGAAAGTGCCGCTTACGGCGGATGGAGGAAACATTTTTTCTTCGGAATTTTCGGATTCTACATATCTTGAAACGTACCTAAACCAACCAATTTTGATGGTGGGGGCATTTTTTTCATGGTCGATTCCATCGGTTCATTAGGTATTAAAAATGATAAACTAAAAAAGTCAAATTTCAAATAATTTTATAATTTTGCTTTTTGACTAAAATGTTTAAGAATGTTTTTTCTAATAGATTTTGGGTTTGCACTAGGTATTTTGGAATTTTGAATTTGCTTGGTAAATAACGTAAGTGATTACAGGGTTGAGAACGCAAAAAGAATCTTGAAGTTAAAGAAAACTTGGAATAACTAGGGGTTAAAACAAATTTGCTAAGAGACATTTTCTTTTAGAAAACCTAGGAGAATCGAACCCTAAAGATTTGACCTACTCATGTGTAGACACCTTGTTTTTTTAATTTTTTTGACATGGATAGAACAATGGACATATCCATGATCTATTGTTTTTCCCTTTAGGGGAGAAATTGATAGCCTCTTGAGAAGTGATACTTGAGACTATCACTGATTTCTGATATAAGTACTACTTGAAAATTTGATTTGCCACAAGAAATGCTACGCGATACCAGTAAACAAAATCTTTCAAACTTGAGAAGTGAAAATAATGCTTCCGCTAACTTGGTAGACTCGGAAGCAAAATCCTATGCATCCAAAGCTAAACTACAACCTAGCAGACGTGTAGTGAAAAATCAGTTTTCTGCGGGTGCATCCATTGAAAGGAATAATAGAACCGGGCCGGAACCTTGATCGACTCCATGTGTTTCAAGTAGATCTTCCGATGTATCGAAATATCGATATATTTTTCCTAATTTTCTTCCACTCAGAATTCAAATTTAAGTAAGCGAACCAATTAAGAGCTCGAAATTACATCTAGTTATGCTAATAATAGGGAATTAAAGCTCGACCGTCTACCGTTACCCTTAATATCCTGGTGTATCTTTTTGGAAGTCCGATTTTTACCTGCAACATACCCCTTCCTAAAACCAAAACTGATACTAACTATCGATTGTGTAAGAAAACGTAATAACAAAACATAATAACTCAATGGGAAAAACCTCGACTTGATAGACTATAATAGGACTTTCGAGGTACCTTCTACCCTCATTTCTCAACTTGTAGGCTGTTAGTCGGGTGTCCTCGTCAGAGATGGCGCCACTGTCTAAAGCAGCATAGATCCCTCTATGAAGTGAACCTTTTCCTCCTTATTCCACTTTATGAGAAATAACGTACAAAAATATATCCAAAATCCAAAGTTTTAATATTATTATAACATTTACACCAGCTCGCATAGTGACTACTGGAGTCACCTGTAACAGGTATTTGAAAATTGTACTATGACACCTTGTATAAAAATTATATGACTTCGGAATTTTGAAAATGAAGGTTTTTCAAACTTATTTGGGTTATTTATGCTTTATGCTTTTTTTATTGTCATTGTACATAAAATGTATATAACAATCGTCAATAAACAGGTAAAATAACTAACAATGGCAAAAATAGTCGTATAAAATGTAACATGTCATGAAGTAGGTAACAATGTAATAAATAATTTTTTAAAAAAGAGGAAATCGGTCATTCAACGAAAAAAACAGACAATAATGAAAAGAACAAGTTGCGTGATGCGCTAAAGCCGCAGAAAGCGGTGCGGGGCCAGAGAGGAGCACCGAAAACGCCCGGGCCCACCCACCCACCATGGTGGCGTCCCAAAACCAAAAATGCAAACGACTCACGAAAGAGTCGCTGGGGACACGACGTATGAATGCACCAGAGGGCGCCACCGACCCGTACACCCAAAAACATACGACAAACACGCGATAAATTCATTCATGAATGACATAAAAACAGTTAATAATTTACTAGAAGATCAACACGCTACTTAAACCTAATATCACAGAATTATCACAGTTAAAACATCAATAAATAGAACTACTAAAACATAAGTATCATAGGAAGACCAGTTAACTCTAAATATGTCAAGTGCAAGCAAGAGTACTCGATATTCCTCTGCTGCTTTGATGACTATTATGACTAGGACGATTATTATATTAATTGACAAGATGCTATGACTATTAACTATATATAGTTACTATACAGGGTGTCCAAGTAACTACGCTCCCCCCACTTATTTTCTCTAATAGTGTAAGAAAAGAAATCGGATTAACGCTATTCTTCATAATTTTTTGCCTAGAATTCAAAAATGACAAAATTGCGCAGTGCGCAACCGCGCAACCATGCGCAATCATGATCAACTTTGTTTTTTCAAATGAGAACCCCCATTTTTTATTGCAGATTCGGATTCTACGTCAAATTTTATGAACATTTTACTTCTACAACTTTTTTTTGGACGCGTGCAGCCCGCTCAGCGAGCGCTCAAAGATGCGCAACCCAGAAATTGCGCCAAAGTTGAGATGAAGGTAAACCTCAAGTGCGGCACAATACTTAGCACTGTTTTTCTACGCTGAATCGCGTGGTAATGTCCCTTTCTTGATTTAATTTCATTTTATCGTATTTGCAGCCGAAAAAGTCACTTTTTGTGGAGGAAATCATCGATTTTCTTACGAAGGGTTATGATTCATCCTAATAAAATGAAACAAAAAATTAAATTCTTACAATTGTAAAATAACGAGAAACTTCAACATAATTATCACAAAATGTTGCAAAATAATTTTCAGTCTTCTGAAAACATGATTGGATGAACAATGATTGAAACAATTAAGCGATAAACGCTTGATTATAACTCTTAATAAATTAAGTAAACTCTTGATAAATAATAACTCCTAATGTAAACTGTATTGTCTACCTGCACAAAGAAGTAATAATTCGAGAAGAAAACAATACTCGGAAAAAATTCCACGGAAAATCGATGATTTCCTCCTCAAAAAGTGACTTTTTCGGCTGTAGATACGGTAAAATGAAATTAAATCAAGAAAGAGACGTCACCACGCGATTCAGCGTAGAAAAACAGGGCTAAGTATTGTGCCGCACTTGAGGTTTACCTTTATCTCAACTTTGGCGCAATTTCTGGGTTGCGCGTCTTTGAGCGCTCGCTGAGCGGGTTGTACGCGTCCAAAAAAAAAAGTTGTCGAAGTAAAATATTCATAAAATTTGACGTAGAATCCGAATCTGCAATAAAAAATGGGGGTTCTCATTTGAAAAAACAAAGTTGATCATGATTGCGCATGGTTGCGCAATTGCGCACTGCGCAATTTTGTCATTTTTGAATTCTACGCAAAAAATTATGAATAATAGCGTTAATCCGATTTCTTTTCTTACACTATTAGAGAAAATAAGTGGGGGGAGCGTAGTTACTTGGACACCCTGTATATAGTTTCCATATATGGAACCGTATTTACCAAAACGTACATCACAACATCCACTTCACACCACGAAACTCGTCCAGTGAATAAATTTCCGCCTGTAGAAGAGACTCCTTCACGACTCTCGAGAATGATTTTTCTTCTAGTTGCTTGCTTCTGGTTTCCGGAAACCCGAGATACTGGAGGCTGATCCACTTATGAAAAGTCTCCTTTGTTTCAGATGCCAACTACTTTATTGTAAAATATATAGAAGAGATGAGATTATTAATGTCCGAGTACCTGCACCGTCATAAGGCGGAATCCGTATCCTGGTAGACATGCGTTTATCTAAGAAAATTGAATCACACGAAGTTAATGGGTCTTCGTCGTTTGGTATGAATTACAATAAATTATAATATTTATTACCTATTAGCGACCAGCAGCGCTTGTTATGGCTCTGAAAAAACGATCTCCCCGAGAGGAAAGCTCGGACACCTGATGTCCGACAAATGAGTGGGATACGGATAAATATGCGCCTTGGATGTGGTTCAACGCGGATACAATTCATCAAATATTATCGGCCGACTCGAAACATAAGTGCAATATGCAGTATTGAGGCGATTGGGTGGTAGAGTGCAAGGTCGGCAGAATGTGGGGATTTTCTGCCGTGATTGGGTTCTCCTCGCTCCTGGTGAAATTACTCGGTAGAAGTTTTAACCTGCCCGAGGAATAATGAGAGGTCAGGCAACTTGAACTCGGCAAACATTTTCATGGAGCTCGCAATCATTATAAATAATATGAGAAGTACGAATTCTACGTCGAATAACTTGATTTTCTATAACTTCTAAAAGTTTATTTGATCTCAAGTCACAGTAAATAATAAGTCCAAGTAGCCCTGTTCCGCATGTCAGTTTCAGACTCAAAAGCAGACATTTTAAATAATTTTTCAAATTAATCTTGATCATATTTTACCATATAATTTATATCTATGTATCTAAAATTGTTGGTTAAATGTGATAGATAGATAGATATTTTTATTTCACACTGTTGGTACATATTCGTACTTAGTGAAAGTCAATAACATTTTTGATCAAACATTCAATTTCTTTATTGTTAATATTGCATCGTTTTATGGCTGTACACAACAATCGTCATATAATTCAACTAATATCATCTAGGTATTGTAACAACAATCATCATGAGGCAAAAAATAATAATAATAATAAAACTCGCTTAGCACTGTGAAAGTCAAAGTGAACAAGGTGTGAGTGGAGCATCGCCGCATCGGCCGAGGTGCCCGGACCACCCACCATGGCGGCTCCCGGGGCCACCAATTCCATTACTGGAGAGGAAGCCCTTATGAACAAGCAGACCACCATCTCAATAAAAGCGCCAAGGGGGCAGAAAACACTGGGCACAACAATTACATACATGCACAGACATTCCCTTACCACTATACAGGGTGTCCAAGTAACTACGCTCCCCCCACTTATTTTCTCCAATAGTGTAAGAAAAAAAATCGGATTAACGCTATTCTTCATAATTTTTTGCGTAGAAATAAAAAATGATAAAATTGCGCAGTGCGCAATTGCGCAACCATGCCCAATCATGATCAACTTTGTTTTTTCAAATGAGAACCCCCATTTTTTATTGCAGATTCGGATTCTACGTCAAATTTTTTGAACATTTTACTTCAACAAATTTTTGTTTGGACGCGCGCAGCCCGCTCAGCGAGCGCTCAAAGATGCGCAACCCAGAAATTGCGCCAAAGTTGAGATGAAGGTAAACCTCAAGTGCGGCACAATACTTAGCACTGTTTTTCTACGCTGAATCGCGTGGTGATATCCCTTTCTTGACTTGATTTCATTTTACCGTATCTACAGCCGAAAAAGTCACTTTTTGAGGAGGAAATCATCGATTTTCCGAGTATTGTTTTCTTCTCGAATTATTACTCCTTTGTGCAGGAAGACAATACAGTTTACATTAAGAGTTATTATTTATTAAGAGTTTATTCAAGAGTTCTTAATTTATTAAGAGTTTATCGCTTAATTGTTTCAATCATTGTTCATCCAATCATGTTTTTAGAAGACTGAAAATTATTTTGCAACATTTTATGATAATTATGTAGAAGTTTCCCGTTATTTTACGATTTTGAAAATTTAATTTTTTTTAAACATTTTATTAGGATGATTCATCACTTTTTGTAAGAAAATCGATGATTTTCTCCTCAAAAAGTGACTTTTTCGGCTGTAGATACGGTAAAATGAAATCAAATCAAGAAAGGGATATCACCACCAGATTCAGCGTAGAAAAACAGTGCTAAGTGATGTGCCGCACTTGAGGTTTACCTTCATCTCAACTTTGGCGGAATCTCTGGGTTGCGCATCTTTGAGCGCTCGCTGAGCGGGCTGCGCGCGTCCAAAAAAAAAAGTTGTCGAAGTAAAATGTTCATAAAATTTGACGTAGAATCCGAATCTGCAATAAAAAATTGGGGGTTCCCATTCGAAAAAACAAAGTTGATCATGATTGCGCATGGTTGCGCGATTGCGCACTGCGCAATTTTGTCATTTTTGAATTCTACGCAAAAAATTATGAAGAATCCGATTCTTTTTCTTACACTATTAGAGAAAATAAGTGGGGGGAGCGTTGTTACTTGGACACCCTGTATATGTGAAATATGTGCCATAATAAACCTAAAAATTCTATTAACTAAATGAAGTAGCACATCTAGAACTACCCAACTCAAAATAACATTCATTAGTGGATACACTCAGACTGGGAGCCCGGCTGAAAAAGGGCAACTGATAAGTACCAATGATTGAATTTGATTGTAGGTACTCTCTGTGATGATAAATATTCGCACATCTGCCATTCCAAGCCGTCGGATTAAAATATGGCGACCAGTGGAACAGTATTCAAAACTAAGAAAATCTAACTTACAGGTAGATGGGATACCAAAAACGTCTGCCAAGTGGGTGTGGCACATAGCTTCCTCGTATCCATAACCCGATGGTAGTTAATCTCAAAACGTAAATCACTAAGTACCTCTCACTACCCTCATAGGGAACCCTCTTCACCCTAACTCGCATAATCCCTGAAAATTTTATCGTAATCAGATGAGAAATGTAGAAGTTATGGCTGTAACAAGGAAATGTATTTCCTGTTAGTATATACACGTTTGCGCATGCGCAGTGGCTACTGTCAGTCTGGTGGAGATGATTTTCGTAGGGAACCATCTACACGCCAACCCACATAATCCGCGAAAATTTCATCGAAATCAAGTGGGACTAGTTACTAGTTACTGGCCGTGCTAAGCCAGAAAGTCGTAACGTGAAAATTTGACCAAATTGAGTTATTGGTACGCGGGGGTTTAGGGGGTCGATTTCTATCGATTTTCGAAGTTTCAGAGTCGTATCTCGACTAGAAATGCCTCAAACAAGCCTCCCGATTTTTGCATGTTAACTTGATTATGCTAGGCAACTAGTCGTATCAGAGCGAATCAGAAGAAGAAAACTCGTATCTTGACACAGTCAAGAGAATCTGCCTTAGTATTTCGACGATACGACTTCTTGCATTCTGATTCGGCATGATACGACTTTTTGCCTCTGAAAACTCAGCATTTAGTGGTGACTTTAGGAACCTTCTTACTGTTACCTACCCGAATACTGCCGTGCTAAGCCAGAAAGTCGTATCTTGGCTTCACCCAACTTTCGGGAAAACGACCTAATAGGTTTAGTGGTGAAATAACTGTTTCACGGGATTATTTTTCCTCCTTTTACCGCAACTAAAACTTTTCTTATAGGAAATTAGTTGCTGACTCAATTTTTGAGGTAAAAATTAAACATTTTTCTATGTATGTTGTCAAAAACTGTATAACATTTTTCCATTCTTTTTACTTCCGAGTTTACCAAGGTAGCGGATTGTTTTCACTTTTCAAGGATGAAAAACGAAAGTTCTCCAAAATCAAAATTTTCACTCGCGTTTTAGGTTTTAGACCTTTCTGAACAATTTTGGTTCTGGGTCTGTCTGTCTGTGTGTCTGTCATGAATTCCTTGTAACGCGCATAACTATACGAAGTTATTGTACGATTTCTATGGAATTTTCAGGGATGTTACAGATCAGTATTTAGATGGTCCCCTATGAAAATCACCACCTTCGGATTGATAGCCACTGCGCTTGCGCAAACGTGAATTCAAGATCGAGATACGACTTCAAGGCTTAGTATATCTGACCTAAATGTAAGTAAAATAAGGATAGAAAAATATTATACAGTTTTTTGACAATATACATTGAAAAATGTTTAATTATGACCTCAGAAATCAATTCAGCAACTATTTTCCTATAAGAAAAACTTTTAGTTGTGGTAAAAGGAGGAAAAATAATCCCGTGAAACAGTTATTTCACGACGAAACCTATTAGGTCGTTTTCCGGAAAGTTGGGTGAAGCCAAGATACGACTTTCTGGCTTAGCACGGCTAGCTTCTACTGTAGAAGGTATGGCTGTGGCAAGGATTTCACAATTGCGCATGCGCAACGACTGCCATCAATCCGGGGGTAATAATTTTCATAGGGGACTATCTACACGCCTACCCCCCACAATTCCGAATCGAAATTTTCACTCGAGTTTTACATTTCAGAACTCCCTGAACAATTCTTGTTCCGTGTCTGTCTGTCTGTCATGAAATCCTTGCCTCAGCCATAACTTCTATAATTCTCATCCGATTTCGATGCATTTTTCAGGGATTGTGCGGGTTGGCGTGTAGATGGTCCCCTATGAAAATCATTACCTCCGGACTGATAGCAGCCGCTGTGCATGCGCGAACGTGAACTCCTTGCCACAGCCATAACTTCCACATTTTCAATTCGATTTCGATGAAATTTTCAGGGATTATAGGGATTAGGTTGTAGATGGTCCCAAATGAAAATCAAGGCCTTAAAATTGAAAATAGCCTCTGCGCATGCGCAAACGTAAAATCCTTGTAACAGGCTGTTACTAACTGCCATAACACTGATGCAATTTCCTAGGATTGTTTAGATTGGCGTGTAGATGGTCCCCTAAGAGGGTAGTGGAAGGTACTTAGAGATTGATGTTTTGACGTTGATCTATCGGGTTATGGATACGAGGAAGCTATGTGCCACACTCACTTGGCAGACGTATATTTTTCTTCGTCAAATAAAATATTGTTATCGATCATTGATTGTGTTTTTATTGAAATTTATTCTGTACTTCTTCTTTTTCTTTTATTTACGTACCAAACCCGTTTTCAAGGCGTCTCGGTGTAAAATCAAATACGTGTAATCCAAGATGCGTTCGAAAAATCGACCTCATGCAAGATGATATTTCATAAGCGTGTTTTTTATGAGACGATTTGTTATGAGCTGAGCCAATTATTATTTTTCACTGCTATAAGTCAATCAACTCTGATTGGTTAGTTAACCGCGTCGTTTGGCGCCTAGTTTTGATTGGCCTAATCCATTGACGGGACGCTTCCCTGTTAAAACAACCGGTAACCTCCTCAGAAGGTTATCTCCACTCATCGTCAGCTACGTGCAGCCGTTAATATCACGTACTCGCCGCGCCAAAAATCCTTAGTTAACCTCCAGCCTGGGCTCCGGCCTGGTGTTGGGAAGTGGAAGTCGGACGGGAGCAGAGTAGGCTTCATTAGTGTCGGCATCTCGGGCCCTCCGCAGCCTAGGCGCGCACCCTCTGGAAATTTCTTCGTAATTAGATTCGGATTGGATTCGTCGGTCTCGGGAGCCCCCTTCCACCGGACAGATATAGGTTAATGTTGAATCTCTTCCCCATGTCATCCCGATCGAGATTAAAGGGAGCCGAACTGTTGCATTGTGAGGTAGGTACCGCCCCGAACTCGTCCTCCACGGTTCATCTTCCGCTCCTAATGAAACAAAATCATTATTTCCAGTCTTCCCGCAGAACTCGTTGGCGATGGTCGTTACTGAACTACTACCATCCACTTCCTTATCACTCATCAGCAGTTTTCCAGGTTTTATTGCACACCGCGATTGGTTCTTAGAGTTACGGTTAAGTGATGATAAATATTGCGTGTTAGTTATTATCCCTGATATTTGTAATTGCTCCAATAACCACACAATTATGAAGCAATGGCAAACTATCATCAACCTGATGAGTTCAAACCGTAATAGGTACTCGTTTACCAGTCGATCTTCCCTTGATTGCAAGAGTAATCTATTTCAGAAGCTTCTCTACATGAATAAGGAAGGTATTGCAGTATATTAACTCAGGAATGGACTTGTTAAGCAAATTCTAATTCTGACATAAAAGGGACTAAAATTTCATTTAAGTAGGGATGAACCAAAATAAACAAAAAAAGACAAGACCCTGGCTAGCGGGTAGAGAAAAATGAAACAAACAAATTTATAAAAAAAGCTTTATTCAACAGAATAAAAGTTAGGACACAATTAATCTAATTAATCCCTAGCGGGATTCCCCCACTTAATCTATGCTTACTCTAGAATGTTTTCTTCAGTTTGACACGATCCCCTAAGCTTTGCCTTTCGCAGGAAGGATACCAAAACATTTCAGTAAAATTAACTTCGAATCTAATAATATGCGTCAAATGAAGTAAAATTTACCCCCATTTCTCGAATAAAAAGTTGTACAGCTTTCTGCACTAGGGTAAGGTCGTGTACCTTGGGTCTTTTTTTTTCATAGTCAAATGTAATGTTCAAAAAAACCTTGTGAAAAAATTAGTTTTGTTTTTAAATTGAGGCTGACAACTAGGGAACAGATGAAAACATATTGTTTGGTAATGCATGCATTCCAGGGGACGTCCCATTGGATAAGCATTGGATCAGTTTAACCAGTTGTTAAGTGATAAAACTGTTTCACTCGATGTAATTTATTTATTACTTTAGACAAGAAATAGTGACCCCCCCCCCCCCCACCATTATCCACCTTAACATTTCTAGCGGCATGGGAGCCTCGAATCTGAAGAGCATTTTAAAATCCGTGATCTACGACACCCAACATGCGAATTCGAGTTCACCCCCCCCCCCCCCCACCACCACCTCTCTAACGCCAACAATGGTGCCAGTCTGGCACCAAAGCGGAAATACGTCGTAACATTGAACTTTCATCTGTTAGTTTTGGTAGGCGGTCCGTCGAGGTTCACATCCGTATTCAAGGTGAAACACACAAAAAAAAAAAAAAAAAACACGAAATATGCGGTTTATGGTGTCCTGGCACCATGGTGGCACCACTATTAGTTCCATGGACGTACAGAGAACAATTCATGAAAATCCGGAGGTATAATGAGAATTTTTCCTTAATTTCAAAGCTTGGGGACAGTTAGTAAGCAGTAAAGGAACCGAAATATTGAAAAATCGGATATTTTGTGAATATTATCCCCCCCACTCGCCCCCTCCCCTTGCAAATTTTGGTACTCGGGTGAAATTATGTACAACTCGGGAGTTATTTGAGTCATACAAAAAAAGAAACACGCAAATCGGTCGGAAATTGAGGCCAGGGCAGAGTTTACAAGATTACGCCCGCAAACGCACGTTTTTTAAGCATCAACCCCCCCTTTCCCCCCCTTAAAAAGCAAAATTCGAAATTCCGGCGCCGTAGTGCACAACTAGATAGTTTTCCGCGTCGATGAAAAAAAGAACCACAAAAATCGGTTGAGAACTAAGGGCTGTGTAGAGTACACAAGATTATGCCCAAAAACGCACGTTTTTTGAGCATTAACCCCCCCTTTCCCCCCCTTAAAAGGCAAAATTCGAAATTCCGGCGACGTAGTGCACAACTAGATAGTTTTCCGCGTCGAACAAAAGAAGAACCAGGAAAATCGGTTGAGAACTAAGGCCTGTGCAGAGTACACAAGATTTTGTTACACACACACACACACACACACACACATACACACACACACACACAGACATACACCTATGGTTTTTTTCGCGGATTTGGATTCAGAATGGTCTAAAACGGATTACTGTGTGGTTATTTTTTTTTTCTGTTGAGTGTTGTCCAACTTCACCCCAGATCGATCGCATAAGGACGCCCAAGTCTTACTGTGGGACGTCCTAAAAAAGTGTTCTTGCTGAAATAACTCTATATGTATTGTTTCGATTTTTTTTAAACTTGAATTTGACCATTCCTGAATGTACCTTGGGTCGGGGATTGTACCAAGAGTCGCATACAGAAATTAAAAAAAAACATAGTTAAAAATATTTAAAAACACATGTATTAGTGACAAATCACATGTTTAGTGTTTTAAACGTCTTATTTAGGTACTCACAGCCAAGAAACACATAACAAATTATTTGGGGTCCTAGCTGCAGCTCGACCCACCTGGAGATTGGCTTTTTGAAGAAATCTTATTGTTATCACATTAAAAATGTCTATTGCTGACAGTTATGCTGACTATTCCTTTCGAAGAAAATCACTATGTAAGTGGCAATATAAACAGGTCATGAAGTGGAAAATATAAACAACAACGTCGATTCCATAGGTTCATTATTGAAAATAATAAACCAAAATTGGAAGCTACCTATTGACAATTGAAAGAAATTAAAACACCTGCGAATGAAATTGCAAACTTTAATTGGCCTCTGTTGGCTCAGGCAGGATTCTGTTGAAGTCGTAATCTTCTACGTTTTTCCGAACGAATTTTTTTTCGGGTGTTCAACGGTTGACGGATGGAAAACCCCCCTCTTATCTCAGCCACAGCTGAGCATATAAGCAAAAAATGACTCTAGGTACACGAATGCGCCAATTAAATCAAAACATCAAATGACGAGTTATCACTCATATAACTGCAAAACTATACGCCATCTGATTAACTGATTTTTTTACTTCACTTTGCAACCAAAACAGTAAGGAAATACACTGACCGTTCTTTGGGGACCGTCAACATTTGGAACAGCTAAATTTCGATAAAGGTTAGAAAAACTCTAGGTAACTCTCATTAATCCTTCGCGTAGTCAGTGAAGGTAAAACTTCTTCTACTTTCATTGTCTCGATGGACAGTTTAGATTTTGGTGGACACAAACTTTTTTTCAGCAGTCCTTCTTTCAGATCTTGGAAATTTCCAAGGTACACGATAAGGTACACGACTTTAGCCTACTGGTAAAATTTACTGTGAACGCAATAAACTGCGTCGAATAAAGTAAAATTTACCTGTCGAATCCATTGCAACCCCATTTCTTGAATAAACTAGCACAGCTTTCTGCGAAACTCGTAAAATTTACTTCGGATCCATTGCAATCCTATTATTTGAAAGAACCTTTACAGTTTTCTTGATATGAAGGATAGTATTACGAAGGATAGTACGAAGGATAGTATGAAGAATAGTATGACGCTGCAAATTATTGCGAGGTTTATGGTTTATTTTAAAGTTTACTGCAAGGTTTAAGGTTTGTTATTTTTCTGTATACATCATTCGCCTGCAAAGAACACTGCTTCACTATCAAGTTTATTTTAAAACACGAGGAACTTAACGGGAAAGCATCGTCATTTGGTTGTTCGTTGCTAGGAAAGCACAACTGAGTCTGAGACTAGACGTTATGTTAGGGTTGGGAGAAAATTGTGTGCTGATAATTATCTAAACAAGCAAACCTTTTCGGCTCAGATGTGTTTAGATTTTAGTTTTATTTATTTATTTAGACAAAGTTACTGAAAAGTATAGAGTGTAGAGTTTTGCAATAGGTTCACTGGTCAAGTCCAATGCAACTCATTTTCAATGAGAATGAACGTACTTTCATAATTTAAAAACTATGGAAGTAAGATTATTGGTTGTACATAGTTAATAAACTACTTTTCGAAAATAAGAGGGAAAATTGTTGGAGATTTCATAGTGAAATGCAGTCTAAAGTGATTGTTACAAGAGCATTTTTCATACATTTCGAAACAAGTTCGAAATACAAAATTGAGGGGAAAATTAAAACCATAACAGAATACTGACAATCTCATTATATTGATAAGTAGAACAAGATTCCAGAGTTTCAAATTATCAATCGCTAGAGGATCATTCCGCCTTCGAGATATCGAACTCACGCTGTACACTCATGTTGAATTAAACTAAAATATAATAAGAACAAAACTAAACAAACTGCAACAGACAAACGAAAGGTCACAAATAAAACAACTTTGGAGATCCAAAATTTAGAGAGAACAGGAGAGACGAAATTGATAACAGGAGACCGTTATGATAACGCAAAAAGCGTGAAGGACAGACTCGGCAATGTTCGTCGAAAGCCGAAGCCAGGATGGCCTCCCAATAACGTCTAGTGAGACTGAGAGACAAGAAACTCGATTCGAAGAAATAAACAATTGAACAGCTGATATTTGAACGGAGATTTGGTGAACAGTCTCAGTCAGTGAATCTTTTTTGATTTAAATGGCGTTCCTTTTTCATTTTAAGTTTTTTCATTAAGTCCTCAAAAGGAGCAAACGGCTGGTCCGACGGAACTCTGGGTGGTCTCATTCGATTCTAAGAATCCAATTTTAATCAAATTTTTTATTCGATTTTAGGATTTTTCGTACCGTGAACTGGGGTGATACTGATATGCTGGGGTGATACTGATCAACAAGCCTTTTTTTATTTGCATGCGACTGCAGCTCCACACAGTCCTAAGTGGAAAGTTAGGTCGTGTTATGTGTTCGTAGCATTGTTTTCTCTGGGGGGGGGGGGGGGGTATCGTTCCCGCCCGATAGTCTAGGTTACCATGGTAGCTGATAAGGAAATAAACAAATCTCAAAATCGGGCCCAGCTGGCATTGTGATTGTAACTTCTGTTGTGCCGGTGTCGGGTGTTGTGTGGTGAAGTTCTAGCGAAAATATTTTGTTTCTACTAGAGGTAAGCATGAAATATCTGCAATTAGTTTGTTTTTTCCATGTTACTACAGTTGGTTATCTGTTAAAAACAAAAACAACTCATTTCCAGGGGGTGATAGTGATCACGGCCGAAATGCCCCGAAACTATCAAAAGTGATTGGTCCATCATTATTTTTGGCAACAAGTGCTTTAAAATAAGTTGTTTCTTGTCAGTTACCAAACATGTGCCACGAATGGTCTCATTATAATAATAAATACTGAAGAGGATGTTACGAGTCTTGAATTTTGGCATTATTCTGATTTATTTAAGTTAAGAGTTGGTTTTCATTAGTTTTTCAATAAAAATTGTTCTGAAATTCGTTGTTAGAGGGTTTTTTTTTACCTCAGGGTACTAAAAAACAATTTTTAATTGTTTAAGTTCGATTTTTAATTGTTTTTAATATGTTTAAGTTCGATTTTAAATTAGTGATCACTATCACCCCCTATGTGGGGGGTGATACTGATCAATTTAATTATTTTTTTAAATGAGCTTAATTCAAAAAAAATTCAAAGTTTGATATAGGATACTGTTCGTAAGATGTGGGAGAATATAAACTATTTTTTTCAAATTTTTTTGAATTATTACACTGGTAGTTTTCAAGGAAAAACTCGGCGCTCCGCGCCTCGCCCCTACTTTGAGCCTATGGCTAACATCACAATTCATGAATAATGTTTTTGCGTCCCGTTTCCCCTTTTCCTTATCCCTTTTCTTCGTCTGTATGAAAAATAATAAAAAATGTTGGGAAAATGGTATCTACGTTGTGCGACTCGTCAGATGTGGTAATACTCAGTAATGGGCGATGATGAGAAAAATAAGATGTGTAAGCCATTGAAATGTTTAGGTACTACCATGAAACGTAGGTAACTAGTTATTCGTAGGTAACAAAGGTAACGTTGGTAATTCTTCATCACATTCCTCTTTGCGCTCATCTTTATCACATTCCTCTTGGTGCTCATCTTTATCACATTCCTCTTGGTGCTCATCTTTATCACATTCCGCTTTGTGCTCATCTTTATCATATTCCTCTTTGTGCTCATCTTTATCACATTCCTCTTGGTGCTCATCTTTATCACATTCCGCTTTGTGCTCATCTTTATCATATTCCTCTTTGCGCTCATCTTTATCACATTCCTCTTGGTGCTCATCTTTATCACATTCCTCTTGGTGCTCATCTTTATCACATTCCGCTTTGTGCTCATCTTTATCATATTCCTCTTTGTGCTCATCTTCGTGACATAATTTCGTGACACAAACTTAGTGTTAACTGTAGAAATTGATCACTATCACCCCAGTCTACGGTACCTTGAAACAAAAAACGTCTGCCAAGTTGGGTGGGCAGTATAGCTTCCTCACTCATTGTAACATGGACGTATAGAATCAGTTGTCGAAAACTCGGCGCTGCGCGCCTCGGCGGGGGCTTCGCCCCCTGCACCCCCGGATGATTTCCGCTTAGAGCCTAATGGCTAAAATGTGACATACCTTGAAAAGGTTTTTGCTCCCTCTCCCTCTTTATCTTTCTTCCACTGTAATATTTAAGCTCACTCAGCTGATCAGTGACCACTCAGGCACCTTCAGCATTCTCCATTGACCCGCCCTCTCAAATTTCAGGTTCCTGCGTTCAACAGGAGAGGAAATGGCCTTGGAGCTCACTCAGCTGATCAGTGACCACTCAGGCACCTTCAGCATTCTCCATTGACCCTGCCTCTCAAATTCCAGCTTCCTGCGTTCAACAGGAGAGACAATGGCCTTGGAGCTCACTCAGCTGATCAGTGATCACTCAGGCGCCTTCAGCATTCTCCATTGACCCGCCCTCTCAAATTTCAGGTTCCTGCGTTCAACAGGAGAGGAAATGGCCTTGGAGCTCACTCAGCTGATCAGTGACCACTCAGGCACCTTCAGCATTCTCCATTGACCCTGCCTCTCAAATTTCAGCTTCCTGCGTTCAACAGGAGAGAAAATGGCCTTGGAGCTCACTCAGCTGATCAGTGATCACTGAGGCGCCTTCAGCATTCTCCATTGACCCGCCCTCTCAAATTTCAGGTTCCTGCGTTCAACAGGAGAGGAAATGGCCTTGGAGCTCACTCAGCTGATCAGTGACCACTCAGGCACCTTCAGCATTCTCCATTGACCCTGCCTCTCAAATTTCAGCTTCCTGCGTTCAACAGGAGAGAAAATGGCCTTGGAGCTCACTCAGCTGATCAGTGATCACTGAGGCGCCTTCAGCATTCTCCATTGCATGCGCAGCGGCTATTGCTTGACCAATTTGATTGAAACTTATAGGGTGTCTCTTAGAAGTTAGTCCCTAACTAACCTCCAAATTTGAGCAAAATCGGTTCATTAGAAACCGAGAAACCGAGGTTCCAGAAAATTCACGTTTGCGCATGCGCACTCGCTCCTATTGGTCCGAAGGTGCTGAAATTTATAGGGGACCGTCTAGGACCTAACCCGCACAATCCCTGAAAATTTCATCAAAATCGGACCACAGGTTAGTATAGTTTTGCCCGGGACAAGGATTGACCACAGACAGACAGACAGACCGACAGACCGACAGACCGACAGACAGACAGACAGACAGACAGACAGACACGGAACCAAAATTGTTCGGGAAGCTCTAAAATGCAAAAAGCAAGTGGAAATTTTGATTTTGGAGGACATTTTTTTTTTCACTTCTTTCACGAATACAAAGCTTCCCTACCTTCGGTAGTGAGGAAGCAAAATCATCAAATCAAATAATCAAATTTTGAGTGCGGGTAAACATGTGTTTTTTCTTAGTCGATTTCGGAGGTTTATTAATGAAAATAATAAACCAAAATGAGAAAATGTGAAAAAACACAACAAAATTGCATAGTAAAATTTATTTCAATCGAATCATTGCTAAGAAAGAGGTCTCGATTAGACCGCAAAAGTTTGAATACTTCTTAATCAATTTTTACCCCCGTTTGAGAGGACTCAGAGACGTCCGGCCGCATGAGGTCCTGACGACTCATGGATAGGTACCTATTTTCTCATCTCGATACAAGTAAGGAGGTACTTTACATACTCATCAGTGGGAAGCCTCAAGTCTATTACTACAAACCTCGCTTTTCACTGTGGACGGTCAAGGAATTTACCTGGACTAGGAAGATTCCCTTCTTGAGGGAGGATGTTCTTTGTAATTTGAATCATTCGATCAAATCTTCGTCTAACTTTACGTTCTCAAACCCTTTAGTGAGTGTTTGCTCCACATTTCTGTCGAGCTCTCACCGAGAGAGCAAACGTTCACAATAAGCTTCAAAAATGATGTAGGCGTAAGTAATGCAAATATCGTCTCAAGCCACTCAATTTTTCATCATACAGCCCCCGGCTGAGGATCATCCCTAATGATAGGGCAACCTCGGGCCCCCAACGGTTAACAAATTTCGGTTATTAGGTGAAAAATAAGATTTTAATTGATGCTCCTACCACGTAATTTTTTTCAAAGTCCACCCACATTGAAAAAAGTGAGTAATCGCGGATTTTAATAAATATCGAAGGCTCGGTCTGCGCTTTTAGAGGAAGGATTGATGTGGGGTAATTTGGAGCGCTGTATATTCATAGGCTGAACTTGGGGGGTCCAGCTGCGCCCGAAATCTCGTTTGTTCGCAGCCAACCAGAACTCGCCCCGACGAAATTAGGGGGTTGACAGTTTTGTGTGCTTTTTCGGGTCGATTAGTAAATTGCCAATCAACCGATGATGATTATTGATTATAGTCGGTTATGGAATCTCCCTTCCCGAAATTGAAGCTTTTAAAGTATAATTAGCGGACGCGACGCCCCTGTTTCGCCTTTGCCTTTCGTTTTGAGACTTCATTCAGAAGTTATTGGGTGACCGAGCTGAATTTCGAAAGAAATAAACACTTAATTATTGAGAAAAATACTGAAAGTGAACGTGAAGGTTTTTTTGGAGGGCAAATTTCGTGTTTGTGCGACGCTTTCAAGTATTGCAGCAGTGTCTACTCGTACTTTGTAAGTTTCACGATAGGCTTAGTATATTTATGCTTCTAAGCTGAGTGCTCCACCTTTAATCTATTGTTGTGCCCAGCAATCTCCATGAAAGAATAATAAAACTCGGGCCTCTGGCTAAAATTCAAGAAACATGGAACATGCTTTAGCCGTGATGATGCGTAAATTAGGACTCACAATCTCCTTAAATGGAACAGTAAATATTATGTTATCTTATATTACAGCCGTGTTTCAGACTCCTTCGACTCCATTTTTTCGTAAATAGGTATAATAAATAACACCTTCCTTCGAAATGAAACTCCGCTAAATCTATGAGGGCTTTCACCGCGCATGTTGTTAACAGCTCTTTTAACTCAGGGGTATATCTGAGTTTCTTCCGTAATTACAGCGGTTTTGGCAGTATGTCATTTATGCATACATTTAGGGCTTTCAAACAAATGTTGAACGATTTTTCTACGAACACGAATGACGAAGATAAAGTTCTGTAACAACGAAACTAACGTATTAACCCATTTCAAGCCGCGGGTAGAAATGACAGAGGAGGATGAATTGTTTTACAGGATGGCGGCCGAAATAAGGCATAATTTGCTCACCAATTGAGAGCGAAAATACTCCAAATTTTATGAATTTTACATTTTAGTGGGTTTAGGAGCCCTCAGTCTTCCAAATCGATGTGATTTATACAATTCATTGTTGTTGGTAAAATGTAAAAATCCATTTTATGTATCGGAATCCGTCCTGACTCGTGGTCCAAAACGCTTAATCGCCCAGGATCGAATTTGAGCCACCATAATCATGCTTTCGGCCAAAAGGCCTCCTTTTCAAAAGAAGAAGACTTTTTTTTGACGAGTTTAGGAACAGCATGAACGAGAAAAAATTCTTCTACGGAGATTTTCCACTATTTTCAATATTTAAAAATGTCGATGCAAAAACGCATCAGTGGCCGGAAATGGGTTCCGTAACATAAGTTCCGTAACATAACGACTTGGTTACAATTGGAAATTATTGTAAAATTTCGAGACAAATCGCCGTCTATCAACCGCGTCTCCCGAAAACGTGGCTTTTTTGCCAACTAGCTCAAGGCTAAAGCATGTTCCATTTCCATGCTAATAAGACCATGAAATAAAGCTAGGTACTTTGATTTGTTCTCGAACACGAATGAACGAATTTATTCGTGACAATATTCACTTGTCAACCATAATTAAGCACTCATGTAGCAACTAGCACACTCAACTAGCAACATCATGACATACAATAAATTGTTATAGTAGTGTCTAACATTTATCCCCTCTCATACATATTCGTTCAAGTACGTTGGGCTGCTCCATGTCCTTGTTGATCTTCCCTGTCTCGATTCCCTTTCCCTTCTTCTTGCCTTGACGATTGAAGACAGAGCTGATATGTGTAAATTCTCCACTGCAACTTGATGGACTCCAACCCCCGTCCTTCCCAAGCTGTGCGCCAACGTCAAGTATCTAGAAAAGAGAAATTTGCATATTTGCATTTTGTTAAAACATTTTCTCCAAAATTACGAACTCATATTCTGAAATAACAGTTCTTAATGGTCACATCATGAAATCAGAATCTCAGTGGATCTCTATGGACCAGATTAGTAAATTTCGACAGCCACAGTGCAAAATCCAATCGTTACTTAACTCTCTTAAAAATTCTCATTCCATTCCTGCTCATTCTTTACTCACACTTTCCATTCCAGTATTTCTCTTTAAATATTTTGTTAAATAATCTCGTATTTCTCGTTAACACAATAATTTATTGGATTTGTATTGCGGTCATACATAGTGTACCACAAAAGTCTGATGAAGCTACTAGAGGAATATTGGTGTAAAAATAGTGAGACAAAAAATTAAATATGAAGGGACATCATCCCACGGCGGAGGGCCAGGGAGAAGCTCAGCCCCACCCGGGCCCTCTCACCTTGGTGGCATCCCAACACCAAAGAGGCACTAGTCCCCCTATCCTGGTTTACTCCTAAAGAGCCAGGACAACAACAGGAGGCCACCCCCGAGCGGAACCAAGACACATGCCCAAAACCAACAGACACATGCTGCGACCACAGTCATTCAATAATTTATTTTATTATTCATTAATAATCAAGATTACGTTTTAAAAATTATTCCTCTGCAGTTTTGTTTCGTCAGTAAAATGCATCAGACCTAATCTATCTATAGAGCTAGTGAAAACATTTAAACCTGTTTAATTTACTTCATCATCAATGATATTAAGGTTTTTTAATACAACAGAAAGGTGCTAGCATACAACTAGACCAGCATAGGTGACTTATCACCAAACAGGAATGTTGAGCCCTGAAAATTCAACTGAAAGTTTTCAAAGTTGGAAACCTAAATGTCCCCCTAACGTGATCCATAAGCGTTTGGAGATTGTTGAAAAAAAGAGTGTTCTTGATGGACAGTCAGAATGCTGAAGGATGAATGACATGAGAGAGATGGGAAACACACGAAACAAGCGTATTCTTGAGTGATGTGGAGTCAAATTCAATTTTCAATATTGGGATAGGGATTCCATGGATTGGGAGTTTTTTTAAAAGTAAAGAGTGTCTACACTGCATGCAGATACATCTGTACATGGATATGTCTTATGATGGCAATTTAAATGATGAGCTCACTCAGCTGATAAGTGATCATCAACTTTGATGATGTGTAGAGGTATGTATCAATTGACTCTGCCTCTCAAATTTCAGCTTCCTGCTTTCAACAGCATCAGAAAAAAACGTTGCATTGTTTTCTGTGTCGAAAATTTTGGAATGACCCCCAGAACTAAGACATATCCATGTCAAAATGCTTCAAAAGAGCCTGAAGCATTATGCTTCAAAAATAATTTAAGGTGTTTTTTCATTACTGTAACTTTATTTCAAAACCAAAAAGGTATTTAGACATCTTGAATTTAAACCTTTGCGTAGAAGTAGAAATTATAAATTAAATCAACTTCAAATCTGGCAACAACCTTCTCTTAGGGTGGAGGCAATATCATACACTTTCATCTTCAAATCCGAATAATGAGAGTTCTTGGTGACGAAGGTAGGATTTTCTAAGCTCAAAATATTTGTGTGCTTCCATAGAAGATCTGAAACGAAGAGGAAGGAAACTTTTTTTCTTCGGGTTTCTCACGTGCAGGAAGGGACACCTTGTAGTCAGCATTCTATTCATGGCGTCTGTTTGCACTTTAGCTTAAGAAGGTGAGTCCTCTTCTGTATTAGTATTTACACACAAATGTTGTCTTTCAATAACAATTTTTGAGGTTTAAGCGCAAGTGTATGATGCCAGTTCCGAAGGGTGAATGACACCGGTGTCACCCAATTTTTGCCATGTTTGAAACCTGGGGAAAAAACGCAGCAAACTATTCCACAAAGGTATATTATTTTTCTGTATAGATCACTCGTCTGCAAAGATCACAGCTTTGCCATGGACACTATTTTTTAAACTTTTTTTTACCTGCCACCCACAGGTACCTACTAAATACTTCACACCTTCAAGTTTATTTGGAAGAAATAAACGCTTCACGCCCGATTCGAAGAAATAATGGGGGGGGGGGGGGGTTGGTGGCTCCATATGGAAGTTTGAATACTTGTTGCTAAGGACACAAAACTGAATACAACTCGAAGAAACGAATAGCGATCGCGTTTTAGTAAGCTAAAATTTCAAGAGATCAGACCTCTTTGATGATTCACACTCTTGTTTCTGATTTATCGTAAGTCCGACCCTTAAGTACTCGTAGGGATCAAACGGTTTGTTCTACAGAGCTCCGGATGGTCTCAAACATTTTTTTAAATTCAATACTATTTAAAATTGGTGAAAAACGATACCTTTATTTCGGGAGTTTTCGAGCTAGGACACTCTAGAAAATTTCAGCCCTTAATTTTCACCCCTAAGAGGTGACTGACATCAACCAAAAGCTTCGCGGCACAACTAGATCCCAAATTTCAACCAAATCGGTTAATGGTTGCTAAGCTTACCTTGAAACGTTAACCAACTAATTTTGTGAGGAGGAGGGGGTGGGGCGTAAAAAAATTTCTTAGTCGATTCCAAAGGTTCATTATTGAAAATAATAAACCAAACGAGTTCTCAAAAATCATTCATCATAGCTGAAAAAAACCGAATATTTCATTTCTCTAGGTTTTACAGTGTTAAACCGACGTTCTTGCTATTTCGACCACTGTACTGCCGTGCTAAGCCAGAAAGTCGTATCTTGACTTCACCCAACTTTCGGGAAAACGACCCAATAGGTTTCGTGGCGAAATAACTCTTTCGCGGGATTATTTTTCCTCCTATTACCATAAGTAAAGGGTTTTCTTGAAGGAAATTAGTAGCCGAATCGATTTATGGAGTCAAAATTAAACATTTTCGAGTAGGTAAATGTCAAAAAACGATGATACGAGTTTACGCTCTCGTAAACCCGGAGTTACGACTATCCTGTTCTGAATACGCAACCATGAGACATTGGAATGCTAAGCACATTTCCTGAAATTTCATTCCTGAAACTTCATAACTATCTTTAAATCAAGAAACCATTCCAACTTAATTATTTTGTCATCCTTCTTGGCTCAAAGTCAATCGTATTCCATATTTGTTTTCAGAGTGCAAGAAAAACAGCTGAATCAACAAAAATAAACGTTTATTCACGTGAAGTATAATCGTAAAGTCACTACTAAATTCCGAGTTTTCAGAGGCAAAAAGTCGTATCAAGCCGATTCAGAATGCAAGAAGTCGTATCGTCGAAATCCTAAGGCCGATTCCCGTATCAGTGTCAAGATAAGAGTTTTCCTCTTCTGAATTGCTCTGATACGACTAGTTTCTCAGCAGAATCAAGTTAACACGCCTTAACGCAAAAATCGGGAGGCTTATTTGGGGCATTTTCAGTAGAGTTACGACTCTAACTCCGAAAATCGATAGAAATCGACCCCCAAAACCTCCTGTTACCAATAACTCAATTTGGTCAAATTTTCACGTTACGACTTTCTGGCTTAGCACGGAGTATCTATTTGTAGGATGTAATCTGGCCTGGATATTGAGCTTCAAACGGGAAATTTTTCCGTTAAAGTGTATGATACTGGTGCCACCACCTCACACACACACTCAATATAAATATCAGATCAGCAATTTGAATAATTTTTTTTCGAAAAAATTCGATTAAAATTGATTTTATTAACTTTTATTTCCACACAATCTGTGATTCGTGACGGAGTCTCACTTGATGACATGTTTCTCAGAACGGCTGTAGGAGATTTCACTCTTCAACCTGCAACAAAAGAGCGCTTTCCTCTGTTGGTTCGTACTTTGAATAGGCACCTCGGAATCAGCTTTCCGATTCAAACATCGACGCAACGCCACATTTGATTCTCATTTACCATTTAAGGAGGCGCAGCTTGTTAGAAACCATTTGTATAAATCCAGGGTGGTCTGAAAGCTGATTTATCGAGTGAGATGGTAGGTGAGAGGTAATCACGGCTCGCAATTGTTGAAGGTACTAATGACGATCCGTAACAGTTCCCTTCGTCCCAGTTCTTCAAGGTTGCTCAAGCAACCATTCCGTCGTGAGTCGGAATAATGGATGCCCATTGGTCAACACCGTCGCCCTCCAGTTTGTCATCCGAACCCCCGAATCTCGACATGCCCATCTCTGGACCCCCTCTATTCTCAGAGAGTCTCAGGACCTTCGGAATAAACGCTGTTAATCACTTCCCAACGGATTGGTGAACCTCGTTTTCGTCAGATAAGAAGATCGCCGTGTTGCAACTGGTGTTCCAAACGAAACGAGAGCAATGCGACCAGGTTTAACCATCACGTTTTTCATACTGGAGATTATCCGCTTCTTCTACTTCACTGGGTTGAAAGATATGAAATGCCTTCTCGAAATCCCGGAGGATTCTTCGAGCGTTTGAAAGGTCGTATTCTTTCTTATTAATTTATTTTGATAACTCAAAAAGCTTTCGATGCACTTGAGACTTATAATTGCATTCTTGCAGTCTCGAGGCCTTGTACGGCCAATGTGATGTCATATCGTTCAAAGAAAAACGTCCGAAATATGCGTATAGCCGGCTGAAACTGCACACAAAAATTCTCCTCAAGCATTCTCAATAAATTGATTCAATCAATTCTTTGACATTCTCTAATTTATATTATGTGAGTACATTACACTCCATGCTGTTTGACAACCAGTCTGCCAAGTGAGACAGATTTTTTGTTGCATTCAACGAAATTTTTTCCACCAATTTTTATAGTAAAATTTGTTGAAATCATTCATTCTGGCGAATTTTTTAGGCTATGCGCATGTAATCACACGCTGGGTTTTAGAACCTTAATGAAAGTTTGAAAAAATTATCTCTTCAAAAGTTCATCAAGTTTGCTTTGTAGAGTCATTTTTTGCCAATTCAATTTGAGCAACTAAATTTGGTTTGGCACTAGAACATTTAGCGCTCTTTCCAACGTTATTCTCAGATTTGATTTTACTCAAATAAATGGCCATTTTACAATGAGTTATATGGTTGAAACCTCGAAAGAAATCTTAATGTAAAATGCTGCAAATTATTACACAAAGGTTTATCATTTCTGTATAGATCACTCCATAAAAATACAGCTTTGCCTTGTCACCACCTACCTACTACACAATCAAGTAAGTTTATTTGGAAGAAATAAATGCTTCACATTCAATTCGAAGAAATAGGGGGGTGGGGGTGCCTTCATTAGGAAATTTGAGTACTGGTTGCTAAGGACGCAAAACTGAGTACACCTCGAAGAGACGAACAACGATTGCAGTTTGGTCAGCTAAAATTTTAACGGATATTAGGCCTCTTTGGCGATTCACACTAGTGTTTTTGATTAACACTCCGTTGCCCGCCTCAAAAAACCTGCAATAATGCTCGCGTCGTATCTGTGAGATACAAAATCGGTTTTTCACATTTAATAGTAGATAATTCGAATTTTTTGGAGAAAAAGGTACAAATAACTATAAAGAAATAGGACAAACAAGTTTATTAGATGAAAAATATCCAAAATATCAAAATCATTTGTAGGTATATACCTACTTCACAGCCCACAAACAGCACCGAAGGAACATGAAACTTTTAAATCTCTTACAACTAAATCAGAGTTTTGAAACTGCAAACTAAAACTTTATTGCCTATCTTTGGCTCTATTTTGGTACAAAAAACATTTATTGTAGGAATGAAGTACTCTATGTACATAAAAATAGGACATATGGGTTGGTAACTATTTTTGGAACACGAGTTTCAGCATAGGCACATTTGAAAATTACGATCCTTGACCAACCAAATACAAAAATATAAAAGGTTTTTATGGCTAAATGACTATTCCAGCGTCAGTAGGAGGAATAGAAAGGGGGGCGGAGTCGATCCCCTCAAGCCCCTCCACAAAGTCACGAGCTAAGCGTGACATGTATCTGACAGATACAACGCGACTAACGGAGTGTTAATCGTAAGACCAATCCTCAAGATTTCATAAGGAGCGAACGGTTGGTCCTACAGAGCTCTGGGTGGTCTTGTAAAAATCAACACTAATTTAAATTGAAGAAAAAAGTACCTTAATGTCAAAAGGTCTGACAGCAACCTAAAGCTTCGGGGTATGACTAGACCCCAAATGGAACCCATATAGGTACCAAATTTCATCTAACTCGGTTAATGGTAACTAAGGCGTACGGCAGACAACCAAATTTTCATTCGAATTTTGGACTCTACGTACTTTGAAACGTAAACCAACAAATTTTGAGGGGGTGTTAAACAAATTGTCGGTCGATTCCAAAGGTTCATTATTGAAAATAATAAACCCAAATCTTACCGTCCTTACACCGTCTCTTATAACTTCTTGTAAATCCGCCTCCTCACTGCACGAACATCGGGGGTTCAAAATCAATTATTCAACCAAATAATCAAATCAAATTATTTTCAATAATGAACATTTGGAATGTTAATTTACGAAGATCGGAGCATTAGACTTCAAGTAGACGCAAGTCAAAATTGATTGGAACGAGGGTTAAACAGAGACTCACTCCTTTTTATTTGGCAAGCTTTCCGTCGGTTCATTACCTTCGACAAGGCTCAAGGGTGAAACTACTGAAGGATGAAAACTATTGAAAAACTAATAACCATCAAAAAACTATAATTAAGCTAAAATCGAGAAAACATGCAGTCACTATCTAAAACAATAGATTTATAACAACCAATAATTACCAGAAAACACTTACTATATATACAGAAAACTGGACGAAAGAATGAAAGACCACCATAACGCATTAATAGCGAGCAAACCCCGGAACCACCCACCCCCACCAGATAGACGTCGACTCAAGAGGAAAATACCTTAAGATTTCTTAATAGACTAATCCTTTCAATTTTGCATTTCTTCACGTGATTATACTCTAATATTCCTTATTGTTATCTCTTTGCATTATTTATAAACTATAATTGTATATAATTGCTATATTTTTGCAGTATTATATTTCGAGATTATCTTCAACTTATCGGGTCATCTACAATACAATAACGGATAGCAGAAGAATTGCTTTCACTTTTCAGGATTGAAAGAAAAGTGTTCACCAAAATTAAAATTTCCTCTCGCTTTTTACGTTTTAGGCTTTCCTGAAAAATTTTAATTCCGTGTCTGTCTGTCTTGAAATCCACTGGTACAACAGATCTCAGATAGCTCCTCTTGAGCACGTACACCTACCTCAACGATCTAATTGTTTTCTTTTTCACATCCTTCATAAGGAAATTCCCTTGAGTGAACAAAACACTAGCATCTCCAAGATTGCACTTCGCAGCGAAACCTCGTCCGGTCAAATAAAAGCATTATTTCCTAATTACCAACAGGCTATTCATACTCGTGTTATCATTTAGTCATTAGTTTCAGAAGTCAACATGGACTTGAATCTTCTAGATGATGAGCCCCTACTCATCTACTATTGCAACTTGCAAGCAAGATATTCATACTGCTGCTGCTTTTCTGGTTCCACATGAAACAAGATTTTTCTTCGACGTGTTGCTGTTATATGCCTACTTACCGACGTTAGATTCATTTATGGAGAAAATGTCAAGACATCAGCAAATTTCTGATGTCTTGACATTTCCTCCATAAATGAATCCACCCACATATAATGAGGGTCTGTCATCAACAACAGTACCTACAGTCATCTTTCAGTGTGACATTCAGCTAGTCAGACTCAAATATGAATGCTCTACCTATAAAACACCAAATTCATTCAAGTACCTGCATTGTATCTACTATAAAAGCGTAACCTCGCAGAAACAGGTTACTTTTCTTTCCGCGATTGATCACAGTTACTGTAAAAAAGTACTTAACCTGTTGCACGTTGCACACTGTTGCGCGCTCAGAGCATGGACGGCACAAACACCACGTCTTCCCTCATCATGAATTATTGGTAAATCACGTTAAATTATACAATGACATTTTCAGAGATTGTGTGGGTTGACGTGTTGATGGTCCCCTATGAGGGTAGTGCTAGGTGCTTAGAGATTGATGTTTTGAGATTAGCCACAATTAATCGGATCATATACACCGAATTTGTAGTTGATTGAAGTTTTTGTTGAGTTCAAAGGTGTTACATCATGCTCACTACCACATTTAAGAATAATGCGTATTTCATGTACGAAAAACGAAGGTTTTCTTCAAAAAATCCACTTTCTAGCAGTCGGAACCATTCGGAATTAACACTATTTGATTCAGCGTAGAAAATTACATAGGAAATGATACCAAAATCGTCAAGCCATCTTGAGGTCGAGGGGGACCAGAAACCGCTTAAAACACTGGATTTGCTTGTAAAACACACGTTTTCGGGCATTCAAACTTCATTTACTCTTCTAATTTGAATGTTAAAAAGAAAAATTGATAGACCGTTGGAAAGCTGAGATTCAGGGCAAGTTTTTTCCGTTGAGTGCCCGCCGATACGGCTGTTTATTACGTAAGATGAGTCAGCGTGAAAAATGGTGATTTTCGAGAAAGTTTTAAATTTCTGACTTTGACCAATTTATTCACTTATACGAAAGGCTTAAAAAGCTTTTGTGTCCTGATGAACTGATAGGAAATTTAACGCTCTTTCCAACGGTATACTCATATTTGAGTATATTCAGTAAATTGAGGGAGTTATGGCCGTTTTAATGGCTCAAGGTCGAAAACACGAACAAAATCTTAAAAGTGAAAAAAGTATAATTTTAAAGCGTCTAAAAAAAAAATGTCAGGAGACAAAAAAGTTTGCAAATTAGTTGTAGAATCGAACCTTGAAGTTTGGTCCTCGAGTTAGGGTGACACCCTGTATACAATTGGATAATTGATACGAAGAAGCTATGTGCCACACCCACTTGGGAGACGTCTTTTCTATTTTCCATTTTTTCGAAGGCAACAGCGGGTGGTACAATTTTGTGTCGAAACACTTCCAAAGAAAGTGGGAACTTCTTCCCGGTCTTTAGTGTTGCACACACACCGCTCCTTTGTGCAGATTGGTGCAAAATGCAATAAAATCCGTGTCGTTCTCAATAGGGAGCATAATTTCAGTCGAAAGTGCGGTAAATTTTATTCAACTACAGAGATAATGTTGGTGCCTCGTTAACAATATTTGCGGTCAGATTCGAAATAAATATTGCGAGTTGCGATATCATTGATTTAACCGTAAATTGGCGAAAACTCCGATTTCGAGTTACGCCAGAATCCGAAGTAGGTGTGTAGGCAACCCTCAACTTTGAATACAAAGCACCTAATTTCACCGATATTTGAACAGCGTTCGGACACCCCGAAGGTCGCCCTCCCTGACCCAGCTGATCTGAATACTTCCTCCGATACCGTGCGATCTGAGTCACCGGAGAATTATTCATTTATTTACGATCAAGGTGACGATCGCACCTTCTGATGTCACGTCCAGCCTGTTATGATCCCAACTCCACAGGTTGTTATTAATGTAAGCGACAGCGTACCGTCGGCTCCCTACCGTAATTTTATCTATTCCCTCTCGTACGATTTTCGTTCTTCGTAAACTCTGAGCTAGTCATTAAAATGATTTACCGAGCTCGCGACGTTCAGCTTGGCACTCATGTTGACGTTACTTTATGAGTCGAAGGATATTGATGTCCACCTTGTTATAACTTAAACCCCATTATCCATATTTATGCGATCTAGCAACGTTATTTTACTCGTAGACACGTAACTACCACTACGCTTTACACCACATTCTACCAAAGCGCGAACCGCAGAGGACGAATATAGAGGATTATTACACACAACAGGCATGCCAAACTTCAGAGGTCGATTCCATCACTAGTTTCTGATCGACGTTGTTTTTTAACCCACTTGAAATATCCTTTTTGGTTTATTATTTTCAATATGAACCTTTGGAATCCGGAAAAAAATTTACCCCCCCCCCCCTCAAAATTTGTTGGTCCACGTTTCATGGTAGGTAGAACCCAAAAATCAAATAAACAAATTTCCGTCCGTTCCGCGGCAACTTCCTTGGTTTCCATGGACAGATTTAGATGAAATTTGGTGTATGGGCTCCATTTGGGGTCTAGTTGTGCCCCGAAGCTTTTGTTTGATGTCAATCACTTCTAAGGATTGAAAAATAAGGATGAAATTTTCAAAACGCCTTTGCTCAAAAAATGGGGAATTCGCCTCACATTTTTTTTTTTCGAATGAGGGTTTATTTTTATGGAATAAAACCATAGTGAGCTGCTCGACAACGAATCCAAAAAATTTAGAGAATTTAAGAAAGATGGAAATTTAAAATGTGGTGGCAATGTGTAAGAGGCAGCCATGTTTGAAACGTAACGGATATTCTACCAATCTGACTTCAAAGGAAGTTCTGTGGCGCTTACCACAGAAGCGGAACATACACGAACTTTTAGCTTACAAGTAGTGCGCACAAGAGTTCGCCGCGAACTGGCAGGAAGAACCCAGACACAAAAGTGACCAAAAGAAACAATATTACTCACTTTTTTACAATACGATTCTACCTACTAGTTTATCAAGCATTATTGGTCTTCATCTTCTCTTATTTAGTTTCAAGATTTGAATCACATTATTCGAGTAGCCATTTCACTGGATCGTTTTGTGTGGCGGTGCTAGAACTCTGTCTGTTTTCGGAGCTGTTTTCGCGTCGTTTTTTTTTTCGTATGACGTCAACAATATTCCTCGATTTTCGCGGTGTTTTGTAACAGAGGCTTCACTTGTTTAGGCATTTTCTCCTACGGTAATTTTTTCCCCTTGGTTATTCCTAGTGTTAAACGTTATTCTAGGGTCCTATTATAGGATTTGACTTGAAATTCCAGAATCTAAAATTGAGGCAAATTCCCCATTCCGACATAAAGGTATTTTAATTGTATTGTAGGCCGCAGTGGAAGCTTGCTGGGCCCATAACCTATTAAATATTTGAATGGAAATTTATAATTAGAATTATAAGTTTTCATTTTTCAGGTAAAACACAAGGATGAACTTTTATTCAACACATGAAGTAGGGATGGGCGATAGTCGATAGATCAGCACTATCAATAGGTCAATAATATCGATCAAAAACTATCGATACTATCCATAGTTTTTTGATAATGGCTTTCCCTATTCCGTACGTTCATGTCCGATGGCGAATGCAATGTTATTGAATTGAATTATCTATTACTTGCAGGATTCGGCATATATATAAGATTACACAAAGATTTCAAACGAAAAACGAATTAATTCGAAATGTATAAAAAGAATTTCCAGTTTAGCACCGCTCCTTGAGCCACATATTGCCTAAAAATCCGAAGAGAGAAAGGGAGAGAGTTAGAATGTAAGAGGTGAAGTCGATACCACGAATATTGTTTCTTTGCACAAATGGTGAATATCCAATTCAATCTAAGTTGAGTTTGGAAACAATAAAAATTAGAGTATAAATTTTAACAGTTTTTCCATCAATTTAAAATGGTATTGATTTTTTAGAATCGAATGAGACCACCTAGAGCTCTGTAGGACCACCCGTTCGCTCCTTATGAAAACTTGAGGGTTCGTTTTACGATAAATCAAAAACACGTGTGTGAATCGCAAAAGAGGCCTAATCTCCGTTGAAATTTTAGCTGACCAAAATGCGATCTTTGTTCGTTTCTCCCAGTTGTACTCAGTTTTGCGTCCTTAGCAACCAGTAATCAAATTTCCTAATGAAGGCACCTCTACCTCCCTATTTCTTCAAATTGAGAAAGAAGCGTTCATTTTAGGGATGTCCGATACTTCAAAAGTATCGATACATCTAGAAAGTATCAAAAAGTATCGATACGATACTTTCAAAAAGTATCGATATTTTGAAGTACCTATCGATACTTTCCGATACTTTCACAAAAATGGGTGAAAATTTCGTTTATTTTTCTCTCTATCAGTGTGACATCTCTCCATCGCGAGGATAATAATTAATATATGAACAAAACAATGAATCACTCTTTTTGACATTTTCATGTCTTTGCTTTGGCACATAAAATGAAAAGTCGTCACGAAAACTAAGCAAATCTTGCTCACGCGACCAATAAATAAAATAGACTCACTGTGTTGCGTAGAGAACAATCAACTGTTTTCTTATTTTGATGCTTGGGTACATGAACTAACAACCTTACTTCACTACCTTGTTGTGTAGTGGTTGACATGAAAATGTCTCAATGTGTTGCAGACTCGTATGCAAGCATTTATAATCTTACCTAAGAACTAAGAAGTTAATCAGAATTTTGTAAAAATTAGTGATTAGTAACCCCAAATTAGTGATTAGGACCCCAAAAAGTAGTTGCATTACGTGATCTATCCAATCTTAATTGAGATTAAACTTCTTAAGAAGTTTAATGTTAGATCACGATTGTTTCTCAAATTGTGGCTATACCCATTAGCTCTTGGGTATTTCGTAATTACTTGAATTAGTATGGATAGATACACCTCCCCCCCAGTCTGTCTTCAACACGCCCGCCCGGTGTTTCTGGGCAATCCTTCTTACTTTTATTATGATAATGTTCCCAAACCAACACATCAGCTGGAGGGACATGGCAGACAGATTGGCGCCTAGAGTGTCACCTGGACCATTTTTTTATTTAATTTTTTGTTGGTTTTTGTTTTAGTATTGCACTTGGTTGGGTTAAAATTTTGGTGGTCCTTCCTAGATGATGGAGGACAGCAAGTTATCATAGAGAGCTGGAGGTGGTGGTATATCATCTTTGTTTAATTTGTTGAAGTGGTTGGTCTCCCAACAATCTACGTAGAGATAGAGGTACTGTCAAGTAGAAAAGAAGAGGTACTGTCAAAATGTGAAAGAAAAGAAAGTATCGCCTCCGATACTGGAAAAAAGTATCGATACTACGATATATATCAGAAAAAAAGTATCGATATGTATCGATACTTTAGGGACATCCCTAGTTCATTTCGCCAAAATAAACTTGATTGTGAAGCGAAAATATGGTTGGTTGGTAGTGACAATGGCAAAGGCTCGTGAACCTTTTTGTAATAATTCGCAGCGTTCAAGTGAGGTGGGGAAACAAAATCAAATAGCGCCCAAATCTCATCAGCTCTCAGGTCACTTCCCGGTGGCGGCACCCAACGTGTTAAACGGACCTTTAACGTCATACCACCAGGTAAAACGCCGCATTACCACCGGTAGCCGTTCACACCGGCAGTTTGAATTAGAGCTGATAATCACGCAATTGGAGGAGTTGCCAGCTCGAACCACACCCTCGAAATCCCCATTACACACTCCCGCTCACCAATTAGCCCGAGTTGACAAGACTGCCGTATCTCTTACACTCACTGAAGTCGACTAATCAGAAATCTCCGGTCCGATTCAGAGCTGCTATTCGAGTATTTATCGGTCGCGGGTTTCGTGCTGCGTCACTAATTAGCGTAATATAATATGATGTATTTTATGATAAGTTATTTCAGCTGAGAGAGATTTTTCGTTCGGACCGCTTGATTCAAAGCCTGCCGACCGTATTCTGACAACGCCCTTTTGAATATTGTATGTTTCCTCGTACATAATTTCTTATCTCGCTTGAAGTGTCCAATTTAACTTCTTAGTTTGATCAATGTATCAGTTTTCTAGGTAAGTAGGTGGAATTATTCCAAATGTAGAGACTGTGTTTGCTTCCTCGTCGAGATCAGATTTTCATGTATTTAAAAATGCAAAGTATTTAACATATATATGTATTAATTTTGTACATTATGCGGTAAATATGTAAGAATGTTGAAATATTTTCTGAATTATTATAACCTCAAAATAAACAGCTGTTCAAAAGAAAAAAATTGGTTTGTTGAAAAAGAGTAGTGAAAGGTGGAAATTATTCGCCACCACATGGAACTTCAAATGATCGAAAGTAAAGCGACGATCTGGATGATCTGGACGAAAAATCGCTTCGTACCTACTGAACGACCATTCAACGTCCACAGAAGTTATCAGTGCATTTTTGAAGGGGGTGATCTCGTTGGGAGTGAAGGCAGCACAAATTGTCTGTTTGAGATTTGATTTTAGCATGGAACATGCTTTAACCTTGGACCCGAAAAGTGTCACGCGAGGGTTATTCTCCATCCCATCCCTACTCCGCCAAAAAGCGCTGCTAAAGTATGTTCCATGTTTCTTGAATTTCTGCCAAAGGTTCTAAGCAGTAAGGCGAAGCCCGAAAGGCCGAGTTTCGGTCCAGGTTTTTTTCACAAGATGAAAAATCGCACTCCAAGCCAAAAAATAATCCAGAAGAACCAAGAAACCAATCCAAGAAAGATCGTAATAAGATCTACGCATCACAACAATTAAATGGAAATTCATATGATTCACACCCACTCCTATCGATTCAAAAACACAGGCTGAAAATGGGTGATGGGCCTTGACTGTGGTTCACAGCCCTTGATCCGTGATTCTCAGCTATGACAACCATCTGTGCATTCGGGGAGTTCTGTGGCTGAGCGAGCTACGGCATGTGGCTCTGGAGACGAGACTCGAATCGGTTGCAGGGGCCGTGAGTTCGAGGCTCGCCTCGGGAGCATATTATCGGGCAGGTCGGTCGCAGTTCCCACTCGTCCCAACCCAGGGGGGTGAGGCCAATGGGAAACCATGAGCGAAATCATCAAAACCAATTCTGATCTTCCCTTTGGAAGACAGCTGATGACGTCCGCGACGACAGGAATGGCAGTCAGACGAAAATCCAACCTGAAATGGTTGTCTACTTTACTTACTTACTTACTTTACCATCTGTGCACTCTCTACAAATTATCTTTCAAACGAGGGAATTTTCCTCAAAATTATGAAAACTGCTCAAAATGATATAAGTGGTTTTTCCGTTAGATATTTGTAAATATGTATTTACAGCGAAATATCTGAAAATATGTAAAATAAAAGTAGGCTTAACAGGTTCAAAAGTTGCCTAGAAAAGAATATGTAAAAACATATGAATCCGATCCCTACTCATAACCAAAGACAGGGAAGCTTTGTATTCGCGCAACAGCCAGAATAGCCACATTCCGCCCTCCACCAACTCCGGCACAAGCTAATTACATCTTGTCCCTCACCCCTAATACGAAATAATTTTATTAAGATAAATGATCAATTATACATCTTTGAAAATCTGATCCATTGAGTTTCAAAACGACTTATTTGTCCAGGAAAAAAAGTATTAAGTCGGCTAGTTACAGACAGGGGGCTTTAGAGTTTAGAAGCATCAAACAGCGCACATAGTCCAGGCAACGAAGACTAAAAAAGGGCCTGAGGTAGAAAAAGATAGAACCCAAACCAAAATTGGCACAGACGTAGGGGGGGATCCTTATTAACATACTAAAAGTCCTGGAGGGTGGGGCACGAGCTCGAGGGGAGGGGGGTCCCCAAAGGTCCCATTTTGGGGTTTTTCGTGAATATCTCGAAAACGGTGCATTTCTCGATAAAACATGTCCTATAATAAATTAAAGCTGATAAAATTTTCTACAACTTTGAATTTATACGTTTTATCAAAATGCCGAACCGTTACCGAGTTATATGCATCCAAAAATGGAGAAATTTTGAAAATTCGGTTTTTAGCTCACATTTTCTGGATAACTTTATTGAATTTCGTCCAAACGGTTGATCTGAGAAAAAAAAAGTCTCTTAGAGAAAGTTGTAGAGCTTTAAATTTCCTTGAAGAATATGTGGTTGATTGCCAATTTATCATTTACCAATCAAAAATTATGCCAATTTCAAAATATTGCCAATTTTTGTCATTTTCAGTCAAATGTTGCCAAGCCCCTTTTTATGTGCCCTCGAACTTCAATCGTCCTTCATTTTGTCATCTGTCGTCATTTAATGCTATATATACGTCCACACGAATTAACAACCCAGAATTACATACCAACAGATCGTGGGTGGGGGGGGGGGAGGAGGTCGATATGAGAAGGTGTTGTATACGTAGTATAAGACTTATTATTAAATAGCGAAACCATGTATGAAACGTAGGTTTCAAGTAATGTGTAAGAAATGTAATGTATTGTTTAGTAATTTATTTGTTACTGTTTTACTAATTACTTATTATTAATTCATACTTCCTAATTACTGTATTACTAATTTATTTATTGAATAAATCATTATTAAGTTCCAATTTTATCGGGAATGAAAAAGAGAAATACCTAAATGCGATCGTAGTTTTTCTTCATGCTGGTTGGTGGTAACAATGGCAACGCGTTGTTCTTTGCATTTTCGATGAAGTACTATTCATTTCGGTTTTCGCCAGAATATTATATTTGAGTTGAGAAAATGTAGCAACCTCAGAGTCTCAAAGTGACTTCAAGAAGTCGCTGGCCGCCAGCCTTTGGGCGCTATTGACAAATTCTTGTCCTCCGAGGTGGACAAAGACTATTGTTCGAGAGGTTGGTACTTATTACGGATCTTCACGCCTCGGAGGTCCGCTGGGTTTGATGAAGTTTCGTCACTTCAGCACGAATCACTGAATGACGAATAGACAACAGTCCATCCGACTGGACGAGGCTCGTCGAAGGTGAATGAAAGTCAAGTTGAAACGAAGAACCCACCTGATTGAACCTCTGCCATTTCAAAACACTTCTGCCAAGCGAGTGTGGCACTTAGCTTCCTCATATCCATAACCTGATTGTATAGATGATCCGTTGCTTAGTAGGTAATCCCAAAACATCTATCTCTAAGTACCTTGCTCCGCTCTCATATACGCTAACCCACACAACCTCTTGAAATGTCATCGAATTACGGTGGAAAATGCAGAAGTTATGTCTGATCTAAGGAATTAACGTTTGCACATGCGCTGAGACTAATATCTGGGGCTATGAATTTCATAGGGAGCCTTCTGTACGCCAACACATTCCCTGGAAATTTCGTCGAATTAGGGCAGGGGGTACAAGACCCGTTTAAACGATTAAACTACTGTTAAAATGGAGAATGCAGTTAAAGGAAGGGGTACAAGTTTCTAAACTACGCTTATATTTCTTGATAAGAGCTAAACTAAGTCTAAAATTAAACGGTCCCTGGTGGCCGTTCAAGTTTGATTAACTGATAATAACGAGAAATTGTTACCAATGTAGTGAAGTATTTTGGTTGAAATTGTTGTGAAGCTCTAAGCAAGTGGTTTTGGAGACCGAGTTACAATGTGGTTTATAGTACTAATTAAAATTGTCACTTTTCCTTATGGAATTCGTTGAATAGCCGTGTCTCATTTCAAAGTAATAGTTATATTATTTCCATCCCACTTTTTGATAATAGATCATAAAAATATTGAATTTTAATAAATTTGCTATAATATCTGCTCAACTGTGTGTCAATATTCACTGACGATTTGAATGTAGAAGTTAGTCTATACATACATGCATTAACGCACCTAAATATATGAAAAGTTTCTTTTTTCACAAGAGTGGAATATGTTATAGCTGGCACGAGGAATTCATGTATGCGCTTGCGAAGAGACTACTATCTGGCGGCAATGAATTTCATCTACACTCCAACCTGAGCAATCCCTGAAAATGTCGCCGAAATCAGACAATAACTTCGTATGGTTTTTCCCGTTATAAGGAACTTCATGACAGACACACAGCCAGACAAACACGGAACCAAAATTGTTCAGGAAGGTTTAAAATGTAAAACGCGAGTGGAAATTTTGATTTTGGAGAACATTTCTTCTTTGACCTTGAAAACTGAAAACAATGCTAGACCCGGAAGCAAAAGTCCCAACCTTACAGCATTTCAAAGATGTGCCTCAACCGATTGTTTAGCCATTTTCGAACTATGATAATTTTTCTTCACTTGCCTCTGACTCTGAAAACACCAGTGAAGATTACGATGACAATCTGTGATCCTTGTAAACTTAACATAGTTTTGGTTTATTATTTTCAATGATGAACCTTTGGAATCGTCCAAGAAATTTTTTTTTGACACCCCCTCAAAATTTGATTGTTTACGTTTCAAGGTACGTAGAATCCAAAAATCGAATAAAAATTTGGCCGTCCGTCCGCCGTACGCGGCACTTTCCCCACTTAGTATTGACCGATTTTGATGAAATTTGGTATGTAGGCTCCACTTGGGGTCTAGTTGTGCCCGAAGATTTTGGTTGATGTAGGTCAATTCTAAGGGTTCAAAAATGAATTTTGAAATTTTGAAAACGCCCTAACTCAAAAAATTTTGATATAAAGGTATTGTTTTTCCTTCAATTTAAGATTCTATTGAGTTTTTTGAGACCACGCGGAGCTCAGCAGGACAAACCGTTCGCTCCCTACGAGAATTCAAGGGTTGGACGTAGGATAAATCGCAAAATAGGCCTAATCTCCGTTCGAATTTTAGTTGACCGAAATGCGATCGATGTTTTTCTTCATGTTGGATGGCTTTGCAGACGAGTGATCAATATAATAAAATAATAAACCATTGTATAATAATTTGCAGCGTTTTTGATGAATTCGAGTGAGATTAAATTAGTCCAATTTACCTATGGAACAGGTGACCTCGTGGGAGTAAGAATTAAGCGTCCTAACGATTTTATTGAGGTAAACTTGGGGATTAGAAGATGATTTCCTGCTTGACAACAGGAAGAAAGCTCACCTTTTCTAGAAGATAATGGTTCTCTTTGGCCTCTTAAACTCGGTGCCCTTCAATTTTGTTCTACCCATACTTAGTAAGTGTATCGATCGATCAAATATTCCTCCGAACGCTTGCTTCATCCCATCGAAGTGCTGAAACTCCAGCATTAAACAGCAGATTCCGACTAAACCACAGGGGCGATAAGATGAGGCATCGCCTAGACCAAATCAATTACGTCCAGTTTACATCCAATTACAACTCGGTCTCAATCGAGGTTGCAAACTCGAAATGCTGCAATTCATCTGCTTCTCCCTCTTCATCAATATGCATCGAAGTATTCGGTTAAACGTATTCACGGGAGGTCAACTCGTAAAAAGAATCCGCGACTCACGTTATCACAACAAGCATTATAATTTAAATCAGGAGCCAACCCCGAGTTATGAGCTTGAGAACGATAACTGTAAATTATGCTGTTAGCCTCATTCCGTATAATTCGCTTTCGATTTATGATTGTTTCTACTTCAGTTCATTTTATGAGCTGCTTTGGTTCATTGGTTCGTTTTCGAATGGGAGCGTCCAATCAAGTGCAGTGCACTAACTTGATATGATATATGAGATCCATGATAAAGAAGTTGTTGTTTCAAGGAAGATGTAAGACACATTACGATGATGTGAGGTGAGATTCCTACTTTCAGTCTTAAATGACAAAGATTCCAATGGTTCATTATTGGAAATAATAAACCAAATTGGACTTTTCTGATTTGAGACACCTGCTGTTATGAACCGTCCCTCAGCAAACTTACTCATAACCACTACGATAACTTTCTGGGAGCTCCACTTTGAACTGGCGTGGCACGTATTTTGAACTAATTGTCCAAGTGAAGGAGGCCTGGGCCTACAGACAATTTTCAGTAGCTGAATAGTCCTGGAGCCGAGGCCGAAAATCGCACTTCATTTAGGGATACGATTTGACGACAAATTATGAAAATCTTGCCCATTCTGAGAGAGAAAATTCAAGTCTGCCATTCCAAAACGGTTGCTTTCAAAAATGGCGGCCATGTGAAATGTTGAAAAATCTCGAAAAATCATCATATCTCCGGGATGGATGAAAACTCCGTGAATGAGAGATTAGGTTCAATCATGGATGTTTTCATCAGTCTGCCATTCTTCAACGGCTGTTAACCCTCGGCAGACTCAATTTTAAAAATTGTACACTTTTTGTGCAAAAATCCAAATTTTTACAGCTGGATTTTAAAAGTCTACTCACGGGTTTGAGACTTGTCTGCCAATCCTATGCTGCGGTAAAGTCCTGGCAGAGTTAAATTGAAAAATTGTCAAATTTGATTTAAAATTCAGACAATTTTGGGATGATTCACATTTTAACACGTTGAAGTATGAGAGGTATGTAAACGATAGAGCATGGTCTGCCTTGGATAGCCCGCTGTCTTCTAGTGGCAGAATCCAATTCAAAAATTGTCAATTTATTGATGAAAATTTGTAGATTTTGGGATACTCTAAATTTTTGCTCAATACTCAAGTAGCCCAAAGTCAAGCAGCGTGGTCTGCCTTCAGTAACCCATTGCTTGTATGAGGAAGACTAAAATTGAAAAAATGCAAATTTGAGGGTTAAAATTTATGTATTTTGGGAAAGTTGAATTTTGGTATGTGGTACTAGCACGTAAGTAAAAACTTTGTAACAGTCTACTCGTTACTTTCTAGCGGCAGACTGAACTGAAACGTGAAAAAACTGGATTTACCTACTTGAATATTCTTGCGGTAACGATTCATCTTCTTCAAGACTATTAAAATTTTCGATCGAATGCAAACTGCTGTGCATGGAAACAACTAAACTAGATACCTTTAATTCAGAATTATTTTTTTTTGTGTTAAGGGCGACGAACAATAAAATTAGGTAGTGATTTATTGACATAATTCCTCAATACATTGGTGAGGATGAGCACTAAATTCAGTAACAACATACTTGGAATTGAGGAAAATTTTCAAAAAATAAGATGTGGTGAATATGAATGAAGAAAATTTGTATGAAACAACTGAAGTTAATATAAATCAATACCGGTGGCGGCTCGAAGCAACTGAATCATCATATTTTTCCATGAAGTAGTTGGTTGCGTCAGTTGACGTTATTGAGTGACGCATCGAGCAATAACTTCAGTCAAGATGTAGTTTTCAGCTGGTTCGCTCTGTATATTTCTAGCTGGACATTTTATCTTTGAAAATGTCTTTTCCACTGGATTCAACACTGTATGGAGGAAGGTAGTGTACTTGGAACCCGACTCCCTCAGTAAATTGAACTTCTGCAGCTTTATGGTTTTTCGCGTTGTCCATACTTATCACGGTGTGTGAGTCAGGTGTCTTCTGATGTAGTTCTCTCAAAAACTCCACAAAGGCCCAGCATTTGTCGTTCCTTGTGCTATAATCTGTGCTGTAAGCCAAAACGAGACTCACATTTCGCCCTCTGACGGTAGGAACTTCGACCGCTAGCGCGAGTGTTTCTTCTCGATTGTGCTTATCTTCGAAGATGTAGATTGAAACCCGCAACGTCGATGAAAATAATTTTTTCCATAAAATAAATGCGTTTCATCTCCTGAAACGCTCCGAATTCATCCACCACCTTTTTGGAAGCTTTCTCTATGTTGATTTTCAGGTATCTAAACCTATTGTCGATAGTTGATTTCGATAAATTGATATTTTTTGAAAGAATAACACACTGTATTTCTTTCAGCGTTCTCCCTCGCTTCTCTTCAACAATTTCCTCAACTGCTTCGAGCATAATCCATAACTTGGGTCCATTCCCACCTTATCTCCTTTCCACTAGTTAATCGTTTTGCAAATATCTTCGAACAATGGTTTTAGCGGACTGTTCTTTTATGGCTGACAATGAAGCCGCCTCTTTCAACGATCGTCTGTCCTCATACAACTTCAAGAATCCTTGAGTACTTTGTACCCGATCCTTGAGTATTTGGTATAACGTCCACACCACCTTCGTGGTGCACTTACGTGTTCTGCACGGTTGGCACCTTCAGTTCTACTACTAGTACTCTATTGAATCCGGTTTGTATGGTTTCGACGACGAAGATGTCGGTGAGTTTCATCTTCGCCAAAAAGACTGTCAGAATTCATAGTTAAACTACAATATTTTTGAAAAGGATTGCAAACTTACATATCACACACACAAAAAAAAAGATGCGAATCCTTCCTGCAGTTTCCACAAATAAAGAAATGAACAATGAAGAACTAGTCCAGTCAAATTAGCCAAAAAAGGGGGGGGGGGGGGGGGGTTTGCATTAATTCCGGACAAAGCGAAACTTTTATGGGTGACTTGTGGGTGCCTATGGAACATGTTTTTAGTATATTCTACTAGATTCTCCTTGTGCTAACTTTTTGGTGCCCGAAAAACCGCGATTTTTCGGCACTTGTTTCAGTTTTTTGCCTATAACTCGTACACGATGCATCCTACAGAAAATTTTACTCCTTCCTTTATTAAACAGGATGAATTTCTGCGTCGAATGACCACCTGAAACGTTAAGATCGGTTCAGCTGTTTGGCCGAAATCGATCGTTGAAGTTTGGCGATTTTTCCCAAATTGGTTGAAAAATGGGTTACGCTCAAGTTTCAAGGCCTGTACATCAAAAACGGCGTATCCAACCAAACAATGTCACATAATCAAAGTTGTAGAGAATCAAATTTTGTGTAAGAAAAGCATCCCCCTTTCCTCCCCCCTCCCACCCGCCCCTACCAAATGATAGAATAACGAAACAACTTCTGAGTAAACGAAATTATGAGTATTGAAAACGGTGTGTTGCAATCAAAAAATGTCATATAATCAAAGTGAAACGTCTGTTGTTCAACTTACTAAGGCACTGAGGTACTTGTAATACTAGAAAAGGCGAAAGAAAAAACATTCTCCTGGTCCTAACTTTTTGGTGCCCGAAAAACCGCGATTTTTCGGCACTTGATTCAGTTTTTCGCCTATAACTCGTACACGATGTATCCTACGGAAAATGTTACTCAATCCTTTATTAAACAGGATGAATTTCTGCGTCGAATGACCACCTGAAACGTTAAGATCGGTTCAGCCGTTTGGCCGAAATCGATCGTTGAATTTTGCCGCTTTTTCCCAAATTGGTTGAAAAATGGGTTACGCTCAAGTTTCAAGGCCTATACATCAAAAACGGCGTATCCAACCAAAAAATGTCACATAGTCAAAGTTGTAGAGAATCAAATTTTGTGTAAGAAAAGCATCCCCTCTTCCTCCTCCTCCCCTCCCACCCGCCCCTACCAAATGATAGAATAACAAAACAACTTCTGAGTAAACGAAATTATGAGTATTGAAAACGGTGTTGCAATCAAAAAATGTCATATAATCAAAGTGAAACGTCTGTTGTTCGACCTAAGGCACTGAAGTACTTATAATAATAGAAAAGGCAAAAGAAAAAACATCTCCTAGATTCTCCTTTTGCTCACTTTTTGGTGCCCGAAAAACCACGATTTTTCGGCACTTGTTCCAGTTTTTCGCCTATAACTCGTACACGATGCATCCTACGGAAAATTTTACTCAATCCTTTATTAAACAGGATGAATTTCTGCGTCGACTGACCACCTTCATTTTTTAGATCGGTTCAGCCGTTTGGCCGAAATCGATCGTTGAAGTTTGGCGATGTTTCCCAAATTGGTTGATCGACAAAACTTCAACGATCGATTTCGGCGAAAAACTGAATCAAGTGCCGAAAAATCGCGGTTTTTCGGGCACCAAAAAGTTAGCACAAGGAGAATCTAGTAGAATATACTAAAAACATGTTCCATAGGCACCCACAAGTCACCCATAAAAGTTTCGCTTTGTCCGGAATTAATGCAAACCCTAACTGCTAATTTGACTGGACTAAACGCCTCAGGGAAGGAATGCGAATACCCCTTAGCCATTGGGAAGACATTGGGCGTATTGGTGACTCGTAGTACCCGTCGCTCCGTGCGTACCTACCTAATAGCGGTAACATGTTTTCTATTATATTAGTCGAGATCCTTACGATTGACACACGGGCTTTTTATTTTGTTACGATTGACACACGACTTACGTTTGACACACAACTTGAACTCAAAATGAAATTACTTACGTGTAGCGGCACGGGAGCCTCGAATTTGAAGAGCTTGTGAAAATGCATGATCTACGACACCCAACATGCAAACGGTGCCGGTCTGGCACCAAAGCGGAAAAACGTCGTAGGTAACATTAGTTTTAGTAGGCAGTCCGTCGAGGTTCACATCCGTATTCAAGGTGAAACACGAAAAAAACCTCCGAAATATGCAGTTTATGGTGCCTTGGCACCATGGTGGCACCACTATAAGTTCTATGGTGGCACACAGAATAATTCATGAAAATCCGGAGGTATAATGAGAGTTTTTTTTAGCAGTAAAGGAACCAAAATATTGAAAAATTGGAAATTTTTTGAAAATTATCCCCCCTTCGCCTTGCGAATTTTGATACTCTGGTGAAATCATGTACAACTCGGAAGTTATTTGAGTCAAACAAAAAAAGAAACACGCAAATCGGTCGGAAATTGAGGCCTGGGCAGAGTTTACAAGATTATGCCCACAAATGCACGTTTTTAAAACTTTAACACCCCTTTCCCCCCCTTAAAAGACAATTCGAAATTCCGGCAACGTTGTGCACAACTAGATAGTTTCCCACATCGAACAAAAAAAGAACCAGGAAAATCGGTTGGAAGGAGCCCATATACCAAATTTCATCAAAATCTCTCCATGGGAACCAAGGAAATTGCCGCGGAACGGACGGAAAATTTTTTATTCGATTTTCGGATTCTACGTACTTTGAAACGTAAACCAACAAATTTTGAAGGGGGTTAGCATTTTTTTCTTGGTCGAATCCAAAGGTTCATTATTGAAAATAATAAACCAAAAACAAAATACAATCAATAAAAAATTCAAAAGCACAACAATACAAAATACAACAAATCCGTTCGCTCTTCAAAATGAGGCCGAAGTATAAACGACAATTTTTTTCTTTAAATGACTATTATTTCATTAAATTCTAGATTTAACCTTGGGATTAAAGGATTTTATCAAATGGCAATTTACAATTTTCACGTTAACGTAAACGTTGACGCTGTTCTGTGTGTGCCAATCGTACGTCCTCCGAGATCTACTTAGAAATAAGAAACCATTTTTAATAAATTATGGAATTTCAATTTCGCCAAAATTTTTCTTTCAATATCACGATTTGCAAAAAGTTTCATTTGATTTGGAAAAGGTTCATTTGATGAGAAAAAAAGGTTCATATGGGGGGGGGGGGGGGTCCGGTACAGCCACGATCGCTCGGGCGTACGTTTTAGGGGCGAGACACGAACCGACTACTGCGGGAGGTCGTGAGTTCAAATCTCGCTCAAGCCCCATGAAAATACCCCCGTATTTTCGTGCATTCAGGGCTCGCCCTCGTCGCAACCCAGGGCGGTGAGGCAATGAGAAGCCATGAGCGAAATTATCAGAAAAATTATGATCTTCCCCTTGGAAGACAGCTGATGACGACCTCGACGACAGGAATGGCAGTCGGACGAAAATACAACCTGAAATGGTTGTTTACTTTACTTCTTTTTGTTTCATTTGTGGTGGAAATAGTTACATTATTTGATACGACCAATTACATTTGGAGTTAACCACGAATAAAAATGAAAAAAATAAAAAACGTCTGCCAAGTGGGTGTGGCACATAGCTTCCTCGTATCCATAACCCGATTGTATAGATGATCCGATGCATAGTAGTTAATCTCAAAACATCAAAACAAGTTAATCTGTAACATCCCTGAAAATTTCATTGAAATCGGATGGAAAATGCAGAAGTTATGGCCGTTACAAGGAATTCACGTTTGCGCATGCGTAGTGGCTACTATGAGTCCGAAGGTGGTGATTTTCATAGGGGACCATCTAAATACTAATTTGTAACATCCCTGAAAATTTCATTGAAATCGGATAGAAAATGTAGAAATTATGGACGTTACAAGGAAATTCACGTTTGCGCATGCGCAGTGGCTACTATCAGTCCGAAGGTGGTGATCTTCATTGGGGACCATCTTCAACCTAATCCGCATAATCCCTGAAAATTTCATCGAAATCGGGTAGAAGAAGTGAAAGTTATGGCCGTTACAAGTAAATTCACGTTTGCGCATGCGCAGTCGCTTCTATCAGTCCGGGGATAATGATTTTCATAGGGGATTGTCTACACACCAACCCGCACAATCCCTGAAAATTTCATTGAAATCGGACAATAACTTCGTATAGTTATGCGCGTTACAAGGAATTCATGACAGACAGACAGACAGACAGACACACAGACACACAGACACTGAACCAAAATTGTTCAGAAAGGTCTAAAACGCAAAACGCGAGTGAAAATTTTGATTTTGGAGAACTTTTTTTTTCGTCCTTGAAAAGTGAAAACAAAGCTTCCGCTACCTTGGTAGACTCGGAAGCAACAGGCTCCAAGATTCAACAATATGGTCACTAAACTAAAACTGAATAATTACGTTAATAAATTGCGGTAAAAATGTTTCACTGAATTGTAATGGAATAGTGGGAGTGTAAAAGGTGATTTTCCTGTTAGGTGTATTGACTCCAGTGTTTCAGAACTCATATTACGTTCATAATAAATTCGAAGGTCAGCAACATAAGTACCTACCTGAGGGATTTAAGAAATTTCGGTATTGTTCAGGTTTATGATTCGTAACGAGGCAGTTATTGGTTCTTTGTTAGTTTCCACGTAATGAAGGTATTCTCGTGTCCAGAAGAACGGCGATAGTTCAATCATCTCTGAAAAAACAGTAACTATTAAAAGTCAGTTCGTCCTTGCAGAGCAGTAATTCACTGAACTTCTTCCATTTACCGTTTTTATGAAAATTGACTATTTATCATGAAAGGATCATCAATTGAGAACTTTTAACGGGTTCTCCAGCAATAACGTTACGAATTACAAGTTTAATAAAACTGTCTCGCTCCATATACGTTCATTATGCCGGTGCTGATAGATTGCCGATCAAGGAAGGCACTAAAAGGTTAATTATTGGCGAGTGTGTTTTATGGGAGACCTGAAAACTCTTCGCGACTTTCCATTCGTCTCATTTACCTCTTAATTTCCCATTTTTCAACAGTATACGAATTTTGTCACTCACTTGGTTTGAAGAGCTTTCGAAGCAACTGCATCTTCTTCATCTCAAGTAATTTATTAAAATCAGGATTCAAGTGAATTTTCCTCCAATTAAGCACGTTTTACGGTGCTAAATAAGACTTTTTTTTCAAATACAAAAAAAAATTCCTTTTGACATTTGCCTCAACTAAAAGTAGGTACCGTGGACAGGGGTGATACTGATCAACAAGCCTTTTTTTATTTGCATGCGATTGCAGCGCTCCACACAGTCCTAAATGGAAAGTTAGGTCGTGTTATGTGTTCGTAGCAATGTTTTCTCTGGGGGGATATCGTTCCCGCCCGATAGTCTAGGTTACCATGGTAGCTGATAAGGAAATAAACAAATCTCAAAATCGGGCCCAGCTGACATTGTGATTGTAACTTCTGTTGTGCCGGTGTCGGGTGTTGTGTGATGAAGTTCTAGCGAAAAGATTTTGTTTCTACTAGAAGTAAGCATGAAATATCTGCAATTAGTTTTTTTTTCCGTGTTACTACAGTTGGTTATCTGTTAAAAACAAAAACAAATCATTTTCAGGGGGTGATAGTGATCACGGCCGAAATGCCCCGAAACTATCAAAAAGTGATTGGTCCATCATTATTTTTGGTAACAAGTGCTTTAAAATAAGTTGTTTCTTGTCAGTTACCAATCATGTGCCACGAATGGTCTCATTATAATAATAAATACTGAGGAGGATATTACGAGTCTTGAATTTTGGCTTTATTCTGATTTTTATAAGTTGAGAGTTGGTTTTCATTAGTTTTTCAATAAAAATTGTTCTGAAATGAGTTGTTAGTTGGTTTTTTTACCTCAGGGTACTAAAAAACAATTTTTAATTGTTGAAGTTCGATTTTTAATTGTTTTTAATATGTTTAAGTTCGATTTTAAATTAGTGATCACTATCACCCCCTATGTGGGGGGTGATACTGATCAATTTAATTATTTTTTTAAATGAGCTTAATTCAACAAAATACAAAGTTTGATATAAGATACTGTTCGTAAAATGTGGGAGAATGTAAACTATTTTTTTCAGATTTTTTTGAATTATTACGCTGGTAGTTTTCAAGGGAAAACTGTAGAAATTGATCACTATCACCCCAGTCTACGGTAGTAAAAATTTAGTATTTAGTATGTAGGATTCAGGCTCGAAAAATCATCACACTTGATTGCATCTGTGAATGAAGGTATATATTTGTCAAATAAGAATACAAATATTGGACAGTAGTTATAATGGAACTCAACAATAATTATTCAACATACCTGTGAATGAAGAAATCAATTACACGTGATTGTTAATCGAGTGCGAATCCACAAGACGGAGAGGACATGTTACTACTCCGGAACTCACATACGAACTAAACCTTATCGGCAGTCGGATTAACTCAAGAGCCCGAGAGACCCGTGACGAGCAGTACAGAACATGAACATGAACGGGGAGCGATAAGATATCGTTCCCCGTGTTGACATTCTAAAGGTTGATACAATCAACTTTACATCTCCCTCCCCCTCCATCTGAGTATATCTTGATTTCTGTCATTTTCCACGTAGAGGTACTTTTTTAAAGTTTAACTTGTAATTTAATTTTTTTTTTTTAACTTAATTTAACTTTTTTCACTTTTTAACTTATTTTTAAACTTAATTTAACTTTTTCACTTTTTAACTTTTTTTAACTTAATTTAACTTTTTTCACTTTTTAACTTTTTTTAACTTAATTTAACTTTTTTCTCTTTTTAACTTTTTTAACTTAATTTAACTTTTCACTTTTTAACTTTTTTTTTAACTTAATTTAACTTTTTTTCACTTTCTAACTTTTTTTTAACTTAATTCAACTTTTTTCACTTGTTAACTTTTTTAACTTAGTTTAATTTTTCTAACTTTTTATTCAAACCGAATTTAACTTTACCTTACTATTTTTCTCTAACTATAATTAGTTAATTTTTCTTTTAACTTTTGATTTCATTGTTAATTTTCATGTTGATATGTATGTTTTGTTAAAAATATTATTGTACAATTGGATTGCTGAATTGAGGATATAACTTGGATACATGGTAGTAGTTTGATTCCCTCTTCCGAAAGCCAGAATCAATCTTGAAGATAGATTTCGAAATTTGGCCTGAAATTTTGAAAGGACCAGTACGAATCTCGTCAAGTTTATTTCGATTTAGACTGTTACCATGGGTGACATAAACCATATCCCCAACTTTAAATGTCGGTAGCTTCCTGTTTCTGTCAAACCGTTTTTTATTAATTGCATGCACCTTTTGTGACTTTTCGAAGGCCCTTTCTCTATCTTTGTCCAGGTTTCTGGTAACACTGCAATAGTCTGGGACAATTTGTACATCTATATTGTTTAATAAGTAATTAGGACTGAATGTAGTAGAAGTGTGAATTGTGTTGTTGTATTCCTCAACACACTGTTCAGCAATTATTGACCATGGTCGTTTTTTGCTGGAAGATTCCTCGTTCATTCTACATCGAATTCGGTTTACGAGTGTTTGGTTTAACTTTTCATTGAGTCCATTAGAAAAGGCGCAATCGACAGCCGTAAAAACCAATTTGGTATTATGTTGTTTTAAAAATGATTTGAATTCGTTAGAATTGATACCACTGTATTGATCTGCTAATAGGGTACCAATTTTGATGCCTTTAGATAAGACTCTGTTCAGAAGAGTTATAAAATCGTGAGCTTTTTGAGTTTTTGATGTTCGGATATAAGCAAATCTAGAGAAATGGTCCACCAAAAGGTGTAAATAGCGTTTGGGAGAGCGGTTGCCCCCAAATCCACCAATGGTGTCCAAGGACATATACTCGTAAGGTTCTTTAGCAGGACCCAATTGAGAGAGATGGCCATAAACGAATGGTATTCGTGATTTATTTCTGATACAGGTGTGGCAAGTGTTACAAAAATCTCTTATTATTTGTTTCATCTCCTTGCAGTAATAAAACTGCGTTATTTTTAATGCAATTTGTTTCGACCCTATGTGACCGAATTTATTGTGGACTTTTGCAACTAAGTTCCGGCAAAAATCATTCGAGACAACGATTCTACCCTTGTTGTTATGTCTGTTGTAAAGGATATTACCTTTTAGTGTAAAACTTTGGTTGGGGAGGGGCTCATCTTTAAATGACTTCTGATCTTTAATAATTTCCTCTAAAGCAATGAAATTTACAATTTTTAAATCGTCCTCTGCGTCAAATGATTCTAGGACAGGGTTTCTTGATAAGCAGTCAGCTTCTGAGTTTGAACTTCCTGGGACATATTTGATTTTGAAAGTATATTGTGACAGGCAGAACATCAAATGAACTAATTCATCATCAGCTCGAGAATTAATTTTTAAGTTTTCCAAAGGTTTGTGGTCGGAATGAACAACAAACTCTATGCCTAGCAACCAGTGTTTCCAATACGTTAAAGCTTCTTTTATCGCTAGGCACTCAAGGAAAATAGCTTTCTTGCGTTTTTGATGTTCATTAAGTTTCTTAGAAAAATATGCAACCGGTTTAAACATTCCGTCGTCCTGCTTTTGCTTTAAAATCGCCCCTATGCCTTCGATGCTTGCATCACTTTGGACTATAGTCTGCCTATTTGGATTGAAAATAGCTAAGCACGGTTCCGAACAAAGATAATTTTTAATTAAGGCAAAGTGCTTTTCACATTCGTCATTCCAATGAAATAGTACATTTTTACGCAATAGTCTGTGGAAGGGTTCTAGAACGTTGGCAGCATTAGGAATATAGGCGCGGTAAAAGTTTACCTTACCTAGAAACTGTCTTACGTTTTTCTTATTTTTAGGCGTCGGAAATTTTTTTATCGGCAATACATTGTCATTGATTGGTTTTATGTTGTTATTTCCTATAATGTGTCCAAGGTATTTTACACTGTTAGTTGCAAAATTGCATTTTAGAAGTTTAAGTCTAAAGCCTTCTGTATTAACTGCCTGCATCAACTTTTCAATATGTTCCAAGTGTTCCTCAAAGGTAAGAGAAAACAGTAAAATATCGTCGATATAATTCGCACAAAAAGAATCTAATCCATTTCGACGAATAATATTTCTTAAGATTCTTTGGAAAATTGCGGGCGATGTTTTTAAACCAAAAGGTAAGCATTTCCAATTGTAATGTCCTGTTTGAGTGACAAAACCTGTCTTATAATAATCCTTGCTTCGTAAGGGAATTGACCAAAAGGCACTATTTATGTCGAGCACAGAGAACCATTTACAATCTCGGGTTTTCACAATTAAATCACTGATTAACGGAAAAGGTTGGCTTTCTGGCACAATTAATTTATTTAATTCTGTGAAGTCGACACAAAGCCTACTTTTTTTATTTTCGCCCCGTTTATAAACCAACGTAACAGGTGCTGCAAACGGAGACGTTGATTCTTCAATCAGGTTTGCTGACAACAACTTTGAAATTTGAGATTCGATTTCCCTTTGGTCAGTTATTGAACACCTGTATGGTTTTTTCGAGACGTACTTGTGCTCGGTCAATTTTATGGTGGCCTCATGATCTGAGACCGTGCCAATATCAAATTTATCTTTTGCAAAAACCATCTTGTATTTGTTTAAAATATCATTGATTTGCTTTTTCTGCTTTTCGTTTAAATGGTTCAGGCTTTCCTGAAAATCTTTCACATTTATGTATTCGTTAAAATTGATGTCACAAGGGTCGTTTTTACCAATGCTAGAAACTGAACAAGCTACATCTGCAGAACCATAATTTTGAATTTCTGATACATTTTGACTAATTTCTAGTTTGTCATTTTGACATAATTTAAATTTGACTATTAGATCCAAACCAACAAGAAAATCATGTTGAAATTCGTTGCTTTTTACTACAAAGACTGACACCTTGTGGCTGAGATTCAATATTGTAAGATCAATAAGTACAATTCCACAGACTTTCCCAATACCACTGACCATAGTGAATTTGCTATCATCAGCCTTTAGAACTTTTATTCCAAATTTTCTCAGAGAAGTGTAATTTATAAAGGAAATGTTTGCGCCGGAATCATAAATTCCGAAGCATTCATGGCTATTGTCGATAAGCAAACCCACCCTAATCAGTGGTATCATATCAAGTTTTTTTGGTCGCTAATTTTAGAATTTAATTCCGTCTCTATTTCCAAATTGTTTACAGTTTTGAATTTATTTTCGTTTGTGTCTCGGAACCAACAATTTTTCTCTAAATGAAAGCGATTACCTCGATTCTGTTTTTGGCATATGGTACAAGCTTTTCTTCCCTCAGTGGCCTTGTGATACTTTCCGGCTGGTTCCGACGTTTTGGGTCTCGGGGTTGTATTCGGAGTCCAAGTTTCGGGTTCAGATCTCCTCGGGGCTGCGTTATCGAACTTCTTCAGCTTCGCAATCAGGATCTTCACAGAGTTAATTGACGATCTGCTCAGCTCATTCTGGATCTTGATGGGCAGGCCCAGCACTATAAGATTCAGCGTTATGTCATCGGGAATTTCATGATCGAGGTCGAGAAGCAATCGTTCCTTTTTAATAACGAAGTCCACGTACGAACTCACTATATGCCGAAAATTGTAGGCAAATCGAACTGGGTTCCAGGAATCGTCACTGAAGGTGGAAATCAGGTTGTCTTTCCAGTGTCCCCATTCATTGGAGATGCCTATTTTTCTCTGGGTATTGGAAAACCAGTCATTCATCGATTGGTCCAGACACAATCTGAATATCTCAATCAGTCGGGATCCATTCAAGGAAAACCGACCCGCCTCTCGCTCAAAATTATCAACCCAGGCCTGGACGTTTTTATTCTTAGTCGAAAATTTCTCGACTAGAAAATGTTTCATTATTTCGTTTAATGAGTCTTCTTGTTTTTCTGCCAATTTATTCAGACACGCAACCAGCTGGGATGGGCCTTGTTCCGATACATCAGAGACACTTCTAATTGGTACTTCAGGCAAGATGTAGTTGTTATGAAAAAAATTTCCAGCGTCATCTCGATAAATTAATTCAATTTCTGTAGTTAAGATAACGTTTACCTTGCGATATTGACCTCTGGCTTTGATCGAAGATATGGCGTTTTTTATTGGGGTGAGTTCGGTTAATTTTTTATGATGACTCAATGCTTGCAACTCTTCCGGAAAACCATACCAAGTTTCTTCGTCCACTGCTCTGATTGCCTTCAGTTTTATAACAGTCGTCTTCTCCGCTGTACTGCTAGCTTCCGCTGCAAGGTGTACCTGATACTTTGACATCGTCCGTGTTGGTGCAGAAAGAGACTCGTGTAATTGATTTGTAGGATTCAGGCTCGAAAAATCATCACACTTGATTGCATCTGTGAATGAAGGTATATATTTGTCAAATAAGAATACAAATATTGGACAGTAGTTATAATGGAACTCAACAATAATTATTCAACATACCTGTGAATGAAGAAATCAATTACACGTGATTGTTAATCGAGTGCGAATCCACAAGACGGAGAGGACATGTTACTACTCCGGAACTCACATACGAACTAAACCTTATCGGCAGTCGGATTAACTCAAGAGCCCGAGAGACCCGTGACGAGCAGTACAGAACATGAACATGAACGGGGAGCGATAAGATATCGTTCCCCGTGTTGACATTCTAAAGGTTGATACAATCAACTTTACAAGTATTTAGTATTTTAGTATTTAGTATTTAGTATTTATTTTTATTCGATTGAGCTGGGAAAACGTTGGTGCGGTAGCTACTATAAAATGCAGAGAAACTGAGAGCTTCATCTTGAGCTCTCCAGAGAGAGAAAAGTGGGTTTAAAGTTACATAGCTATTATATGGGCCCTCCCATACGGATATTCCATAACTATCTACCCTAGGTTCGTACAAATCCAAAAGTAGTGCCAAAATATCGATAATGTGGAATGGCATTTTTGGTGCATTCTGTCAAAATGAGAAAATTTGAGTTGAAAATTACAAAACAAAATTTTCATTTTGTTGCGAGAAACACGGTTAGAAATCAGCGTACAAATTCTTATGCGAATCACACAATATTAAACTCGTATAAGACTGTCAAAACTTATGCAGGGTGATTGTGATAATAAGTCAAAACGCTAGCAGGTGTTTGTACTAAGGATTAGTTATGCTTAAAAGCATAAGGAATTTGTGTGTGTGTGGAGGGGGGGGGGGAGGGGGCGTGATTTTTTCCTAAACCTAACCATATCTTTACGACTATAATTCGTATCACAGCAAGTTAAAAAAAAAACATAAAAAAGTTCATTAAATTTCCTTAAGTAAACGTATCAAACTTTCCAAGATTCCCTTTTGATCCTTGTAAGCAGAAACAATACCCATCATGCGAATTCGAGCCCCCCCCCCCCCACACTGGTACCACGCTGGCAATATCAGGTAGTCCCGGCACCACTGCTTTGAGTCACAGTGGTAGGGGTAAGGAAACAAACCTTGCGAATTATATGGCTTTATTCGAGTTGAGAATTGGTAATGAGAGAAACAATTTGGTTAGTACTATAAACATATGAAACTATAATAACTGCAGTATCATCACAATCTCTCTTTCATTCGTAGCAGTGCACAATAATGAGCGAATAGAATGGAGCGCCTCATGAATGACAGTCTCCCATTGGTTCGTTTGTAAGCCCTGTGTTTTTAGAGCCAACGTTATACTTTTCCAGATAGTCCCATTTGCCCGTTCCACTTGTCCGTTTCCTCTAGGGTTATAAGGACTGGAGCAGCTCGTAGCGACCCCTCGTGAGTGCAGAAAATCCTTGAATTCTGTCGAGAAAAACGCTGGTCCACGATCTGAATGCACATAAGATGGCAACCCAAAACATGCAAATAGTTCGCTCAGCTTCTGGATAACTGTTGACGAACTCAGATCAGCGCAAGGGAACGCGAACGGGAAACGGGAGTACTCATCGATTGCTGTCAAGATGTATCTATTGCGTGTATTTGACGGTATGGGTCCTTTAAAATCGATGCTTATCCTTTCGAAAGGAGCTGTTGACTTGATGAGAGTTGCTTTAGGTGGTTTATAAAACCGAGGTTTTATCTCAGCACCAATTGGACAATTTGCAGTCATGGTTCGAATTTCCTCAACTGAAAATGGGAAATTATAGACTTTCACCATCAGGAGATGGGCGTCGGTCCTCTGAGACCAGTCATCAGCAAGCTCACTGATGAGTCCCACATGTACTGATGAAATTTACCATAACAAATTTTGATCTATTTGAAAATTCTAATCTATTCAAATCTAAAATATCTAATAATCTAAAATATCTAATCAAATCTAAAATATCTAATATCTAAAATCTATTCAAATCTAAAAATTCTAAATCTATTCAAAAATTCTACGATATCTTAAGTTGATGAAAAAAAACTTCATAAACATTCAGTAATTAGATGATGAATTTCTTTCATTAGGCGAACGGTTGGTCCCACAGAGCCCTGGATGGTGTCATCAAATTCTCTAAAATTGTCGCTATTTTGAATGAATGAAAAACAGAACCTGTATATCAAAAGTTCTCGAGATCAGGTGTTTTGAAAATGTTTTTTCACACTTTGTATCACAACTAGCCCAAAATTAATTGAAATTGGTCCATGATAACTAAGGAAAGTGTCGCGTTTCTGTGAACTGACAAACATTTTTTTATTCTCATCTCAAATTTTATTCGATTTTTGGATTCTACGTACTTACCTAGAAATTTGAACATATAATTTCCTGGGGGAGTTAATATTTTTTCTTGCTCGATTCCAAATGGGTTTTTTTTAATTAAAATAATAAACCATAAAAGTGGGTTCCATCGTATCCCTCATATGTTTTAAATTTGCAGTTTTCCTAGACTGACTCCCCTTTTGCGGTGTGGGGACCTTAGCTTCTCTTTTGATCTTCAATGGAGATACGGTGATGGAAGTATGTAGTTGTTGAAGTGAAGCTAGTTGGTACCCAGGTGGTGCCTGGTAGCTCATAAAATATGCCTTCTCAGAGGAGGTGACGCTAGGCGACATGGCGACCACGTGTTGCCTCCCCCATCATGAACCGCTTATCAGCCATCTCTGCCTTTCATTAAGGCCCCCATAAAAACCCTCGAGTTATTTATGAGGTTAAAACCTACGGAGATGAAAATGAAAAATCCGGTAGTGGACGGTGTTGCAACGCAGCTCACGACCCTGGAAGGTCTCAGAGGATGAAATGAGCTGTGGAGTCTCACGATCGAACTGTTTGATTGACAAGGTCGATTATTCTCTGCGGGGCGTCCGTTTTCAACGCTTTTGTTTACCTTTTCGACAAGAACTGTTCATTAACGTCACACGTCTTCGCAATCGAACGTCACTTCTGCAACGTTATTTCTTTAAGGTCTCGCCAATATTAATATTCAACGCCCTCGAACAGTCAGTCAAAAGTCACAGGTATTATACGGAGTAACGTGTTATTTACACGATCGTGACTCTAAAAATCTACCGTTCTCTGGAAGTATTTCAGAGGAATCTCCTCGTATTGCGATTTAGACATCAAGCGTTTCTTTGGCTATTCGGCGGACACATAACCAGTCATCAGGAGCGGATGAATAGTGGATGCAGTAATGATCCTATCGTGGGTACAAGTAATTTGATCGATGGCGGATTCTATATGAAATGAAAGGCAATTACTCTATCACGTCAAGAATGATTGGATTAGGTGGGATGCTTGGAAACTAATGTACGTGTGAGAAGCGGTCGAAGACACTAAAATTCAAATGGGTTGAGTAATGGGAAATTATGAGGTAATCGACTGTTTGTAAATTAAGCACAATCGTATTGAACATGAACAAAAAACTCTTGTAAACAAGTAGGTAGCTACTTATAATCATCGTTGGAAGACCAGAGGCTCGCTGTACCATATCGGAGTTTTCCTGGTCTTTGCACCGTTGGAAAGAGCGTTAATGTCAGAAAAACTGTACACTGGGGTTTTCTTGCTACCTCAAAGTTGGAAATTTGTCAATTTTTTTTTTCTTCAAAAAAGCATTTTTGAGATTTTTGATTTATCATTTTCAATAATGAACCATTGGAATCGACAAAGGAAATTTTTTTAACCCCCCCCCCCCCTTAAAATTTGTTGGTTTACGTTTCAAGGTACGTAGAATCCAAAAATTGAATAAAAATCTGGCCCGTCCGTCCGCCGTACGCGGCACTTTCCTTACCTAGTTCCCATGGGCCGATTTTAATGAAATTTGGGATATGGGCTCCATTTGGGGTCTAGTTGTGCCCCGAAGCTTTTGGTTGATGTCAGTCTCTTCTAAGGGGTGAAATATAAGGGCTGAAATCTTCAAAACGCCCTAGCTTAAAATTTCTGATATAAAGGTATGGGTTTTTCTTCAATTTGAAATACTATTGAATTTTTAGAATCGAATGAGACCACCCGGAGCTCTGTAGGGCCCACTGTTCGCTCCCTATAAGAACTTGAGGGTTGATCTTACGATAAATCAGAAACACGAGTGCGAATCGCAAAAGAGGACTAATCTCCATTCAAATTTTAGCTGACCAACACCCTATTTCTTCGAATTGATTGTGAAGCGTTTATTTCGTCAATATGAACTTGATTGTGAAGCGAAAATATGGTAGGTAGTGGCAACGGCGAGTGATCTACACAGAAAAATAATAAACCTTTGTGTAATAATTTGCAGCATTTTCCTCCTAACACACGATCTTCTCCCGCCCATATTTTAAGTTTTACCTACTATCATGTTTACGGGGAGAAATGATATTTGAACGCAAATTAACTTTTTATTTCACCAAAATTTGAGGGTTTTCACCATATCAAAGTGAAAAAAAGGAGCATTGTAAGCAGGATAAAAAAGTGCTTACCTAGATAAAAAAGTTGCTACAAATTAGTTGCAGAATCGATGGAAAAGTTGTTACAAATTAGTTATAGAATCGATTTTGGAACACCCTGTAACAGCAGTTCACCAATAACCCTTGAAAGGCAAAAAATCCTCAATTTTAGCTGAACTAACATTTGATTGAAATCAAGTCCCATTTCCCCTCTCAAAGTTTATAGTGAACCTAAAAATAGGTTACCGTGCAGAGAAACATATAGGAGCAAATTAGGTTGGGGGGGGGGGGGGGTAGTAGTCAATTTTTTACCTCACTGGTGTCGCATGGTGGAGGATTTCAGTGTGAATCTCCCTAGGCATTTTTGGAATTCCAAAATACCATTTTTCGATTGGATGTATCACTACTTACAATTTCAAGCATATTTGTGTTGTGAATGGCACTGACGTCCCAAGTACGACCATCGAGTTCTTGATGTGGGTTTGTGGTATGGGTAGGTATCTTGCGAAGAAAAGGACTTGATATTTTTATGTCGGTAGCGACTTCAATGCTGTACTTTCCTACCTACCAATCTGAATACGTTGTAATTATTATTTTCTCCTTTTTGGTGGGTTGCCATCATCAGTTTTGAGGTCGGTCCTTTTTTTGTTAATAAGGTTATTTTAATATTTTTATTTTTTACTTCTTAGTGGTTTTCAATTTATTTATAAAATTAATTTCCTACAGTTTTTCGATCAGTGTTCGTAATGTACGAGTACATCGATACCTTAAAGCACAAAAGCACTATGTCCATCCATCTTCCAAATTTTATATTTTTTTAAATTTCAGAAAAACTCAAATTCAACAAAACTTTTATTTACCTTTTGACGATTATAGCCTGAAAATTTGTTTAAGAGTTCAGTGTAGTAAGCCATTGTTTTAGGAATTGTGCTCTGGTGAAAACTTCTTTTGCGTTTTTCTGTAAACTCCGTTTTTGGACATAGCTCCTTTGTGCTTTAAGGTATCGATAAACCAGTTTACGTAATCCGGATCAGCTTACATATTATTGACTAGTTTCCGTACTGTGCTCCAGTTTTCCTGCTATGGATCAGTTTCTGTACTGCAGATCAGTTTCCCTTCTGATCCATAAAGCTCACAATCACACCTATAATATTTATTAATCATTTTAAACATGACTCCCGTGTTATTTCCAAATTTAATGAGCTATGTACCACGCTCACTTGGTTGAGTACTTACTCAGCGCGTAATTGTTCGATTTTCTTCATATTTGGTAGGGAAACTTACCTACTTGAAGATGCATGAACACATTTGATTAGGCTCATGCAGGTTCTCTCTCTCTCTCTCTCTCTCCACATCCCAGAATATTCCGGTTATCGGAACCCCCCTCATATAGCATTAATTTGAAGATACACAAATGGTCCGTCAGTGACTCAGTCGAACGTTACAGAGAAAGTTTGTGAACACGGACCAATTTCCCCATAATCAGCGACCACGTTTTTCAACAATTTTCACTCATTTTCAATAAAGCGAAATGAAATCCGTTTGAAATAGAACCACCACGGATGCTGGTAATGTAGAAATAAATGCAGAATGTTCGGACATACATAAAAAGAAGAAAAAAAATCGTCTTTCCTGCACCTTCGGCGGTTTTGGAGTTGGTCATAAAGGATTGTCTTTGTTTAAATTATGGAATTGAATGATTGATAAATAGAGACAACTTGAACATACAGGTAAATAGGTAAAGAAAGCCTATAATTACTTGATCATACGATTTGAGCCGTTCTATTTTACTTGTTCATCTAACATAATTTCTCCTTGTTCTAATACCGTTTGGTAACATACTTTTACAACATTTTTATGAGAAATACACATGTTATTTTTGTTGAGTAGGTACTACTCCAGTCATGCGTATTTATTTCATTAGTTCAGTATACTACTTCAAGTTTGCCGTGATATTGTCTGTAAATAATTTTTTTTTTTTTTTTTTTCTTGCTCAATTCCAAAACCCCTGATCTAATTGACTTCTTTGTAAGCAGAGGTATCTCAAGTGGATACATAAACGTAGAGGATAGTGACGACTTACCATCTGATCATTCACCCATTATCGTAACAATCAGTGAAAAAGTTATCCTGAGAGAAAAAACTCCAAGTTTGTTCAATAGGAAAACTTGCTGGTCCTGTTTCCGTCAACAACTGGAAACAACTATAAACCTGAAAGTACCAATGAAAACCCCTGAACAAATAGAAGATGAACTTGACCTCTTTATTAATAATATACAACAAGCAGCCTGGCAAAATACACCAGTAACTCAAAACAACAATTGTGACAATCAAAAATTGTATCCATTGGAATTGAGAAATTTACTGAATGCGAAACGAAAAGCGAGGAGAAAGTGGAAAAATAATAGAACATCCGAAAACAAAACAATACTTAACAGATACGCAAACAAACTTAAACACCTAATCAGAACCATGGAAAATGAATCAGTTGATCACTTTCTAACTACTCTGACTGCGGAGAAAGATACGGAGTACTCTCTCTACAAGGTTACCAAAAACTTGAAACGTCCCAAAGTCCTCTCACCTCCAATCAAAAAGGAGGATGGAACTTGGGCCAGAAGTAATATAGAGAAAGCAGACCTTTTTGCTGAACATCTCTTCGAAACTTTTCAACCATTACCAAATCAAATACCAGACGAAAATACAACTCGGACGGAAAAAATTGACGAACTCGAAATACTTCCAGTGACACTGAAGGAACTTAAGGATGAAATAAAAAGCAACATTAATGCAAAAAAAACGCCCGGCTACGACCTGATATCAGGTCGTGTAGTGAAAGAGCTCCCCGATAAAGCAGTGATGAAATTGCTTCACATTATCAATGCTACATTTAGACTGAAACACGTACCTTCCCAATGGAAAGTTGCTGAAGTCATCATGATCTCCAAACCAGGAAAATCACCAAACGAGAAGACGGGGTATCGACCAATATCGCTCCTCCCTGTTATGTCAAAACTATTTGAAAAATTGCTTCTTAAACGTCTCAAACCATTGATAGAAGATAGAAATTTAATTCCAAATCACCAATTCGGATTCAGAAAAAAACATTCAACCATAGATCAAGTCCATCGAATCACTAACATAATAGAAAAGGCCCTCGAAGGTAAGAAAATATGTGCTAGTATCTTCTTGGATGTGGCACAGGCCTTTGACAAGGTTTGGCACGAGGGATTGGAGTACAAACTGCACAGAGATCTCCCAAAACAGTACTACTTACTGCTAAAATCCTACCTTGAAAACCGACATTTCAGGGTGAAGCAAGATGACCAATACTCTGGCTTGAAGCCAATAAAAGCTGGGGTCCCGCAAGGGAGTGTCTTAGGGCCAGTCCTTTATCTACTGTACACAAGGGACTTACCCCAACGAGAAGGTACAACTGTTGCCACCTTTGCAGATGATACGGCTATCCTCTCCGTCGATGATGATATCGAAGCTGCAACTAGTAATCTACAGAAGTCAATCACTGAGGTCTCTAAGTGGACCAATATGTGGAGAATAAAGTTGAATGAATCAAAATCAGTTCACATCAACTTTACTAACCGAAAAATTCCTGTCATGGATGTAGAGATCAATTCAAATAAAATACCCCATACCGATGCAGTTAAATATTTGGGTATGACCCTCGACTCCAAATTAAACTGGAAAAAACATATAGAAAAGAAAAAAGAGGAAATTAAAATCAAATTCAGAAAGATGTATTGGTTGATGGGAAGCAATTCTCGTCTCTCTCTCCACAATAAACTGCTTATTTATAAGCAGATCCTTCGCCCTATCTGGACCTATGGAATTCAGTTATGGGGCTGTGCCAAAAAATCAAACATTAACAAAATTCAAACCTCCCAAAACAAAATACTGAGAAGTATAGTGCGTGCACCTTGGTACATGAGGAACGATGATATTCATCGAGACTTGGGGATGGAAACAGTCCACGAAATTATCGCAAGGTACTCAAGGAGGCACGAACAACGCCTCCACAATCATGAGAACCTGGAAATGCTCTACGTTTTGGACAACGAAGATGAACTCCGGCGACTCAAGCGAAAAAAACCACTGGACTTAGTTAGTGCTGTTAAAGTGCAGTTATAGCTCAGTGTTGAAGATTCTGTTATGAGAAGGGACTGCGTTTTACTGTAAACGGGCTCTCAAGGAGTGTAATAATGATATGTAATATTGCTAGATGGATTGTATTTAATATTCAGTTGCAATAATAAATCACGTTGAAAAAAAAAAAAAAAAAAAAAAAAAAATTCCAAAGGTTTATTATTGAAAATAGTAAACCAAAATTTCCTTCCGACCACCGCTTCGTAAGCACAATTCGCTTATTAGTAATCAAGGACTGATTTCATTGAACTTTGGTAGGTAGGTATATCGGCTCCATTTGAAGTCTAGTAGTTAAGGTTTTTTTTACTGACTATTTCAGTGAATTTTTCAGAGTCAGAATATAATTGAATTTTTAGAATCGAATGATACTACCCAGAGGACTGCAGGACCAACCGTTTGCTCACTATGAGAACTTACGGGTTGGACGATAAATCAGAAACACAAATTGAGTCGCCAAATAATAAAATCCCTGGAGGGAGTTTCGCAGATCATCACAACATTCTTGTTTTATCGAAAATTTTGACGGTTAGCCTACAGTTACCCTACATTTAGTAAGATATTCGGCAGAGATTGGGAAAAATCGTAAAACGTGAGATTTGAAAATTGTTACGTGTTTATTGTGAAACACATGTCTATATCACAAGAATCAGGTAACGGGCCGATCCAGAAAGACATATTTTAACCCTCCCCCCCCGCCTCCAAAAAAAATACTATACCATTATGTAAATTTGATGATCTGGAGTTGTGAGATTTCTACAAAAAATACCCCGAAGAAGACCATTTTTGTAGCTTAGAAAATTCTCAAGAAGATTGAGTAGTGCGTTTGGCAGTAATTTTAAATTCGAACAGTTCTGTTCAATAATGAAAGCTCGAGTTTTCCTACCAAATATAGGTAAAGGGATATAGCACCGTTAGATGATGAGAGGGTGGTCTACTAATGGGGTGTAGATCATGGCTTCCTCGTCATTCATAACATAGTTTGATTATAGATAATCGGATAGGAGGTCGAATAAATCAACACAACGCACTAAACTGACTGAGGATAACTTGAAAAGTTCTTCACGTCTTTGTATCAGTGAAATTAATTCAAACATCGAGGGATTAGTTACCCAAATCCAAGCTCAAATATCTCATCGATTTCAACGTCGTTATTTATCTTTCGTAGTTTGTAATAATTCCGAATTTCACTATTTAATTATAATGTTGTACCAATTTTGGTTTATCATTTTCAACAATGAACCTTTGGAATCGACCAAGAGAAAAAAAATTTTAACACCCCTCAAAATTCGTTGGTTTACGTTTCAAGGAACGTAGAATCCAAAAATCGAATAAAAATTTGGCCGTCCGTCCGCCGTCCGCGGCACTTTCCCCACTTAGCATTGACCGATTTTGATGAAATTTGGTATGTAGGCTCCATTTGGGGTCTATTTGTGCCCCGAAGATTTTGTTTGATGTAGGTCACTTCTAAGGGTCAAAAAATGAATTTTGAAATTTTGAAAACGCACAAACTCAAAAAAGTTTTATATAAAGGTATTGTTTTTCCTTCAATTTAAGATTCTATAGAATTTTTAGAGACCTCGCGGAGCTCTGTAAGACAAACGATCGCTCCCTACGAGAATTTAAGTGTTGGACGTACGATAGGTCAGAAACACGAGTGTGAATCGCAAAAGAGGCCTAATCTCCGTTCAAATTTTAGCTGACCGAAATGCGATCGATGTTTTTCTTCATGTTGGATGGTTAGTGGCTTTGCAGACTAGTGATCAATATAGTACCAATGTGTAATAATTTGCAGCGTTTTTCATTTTATTTTGTTATTTTAATAAATTGTATTATAATAACAATGTCATTTTATTTCTTGATTGATATTTATCGCTAAACATTATCAAGAGTACTTTAAAACACTGCTTTAAAATACACTACGAATGTACTTGCACATGTTGAGTGTCCGTGGCAGCGTGACGAGTATTCTAGGTATTTTATTGTTGAAACATGCACATTACCCACTGGAGCATTTTAGGAGGTGGAGGGGGGTAGACTCAAATTCACCTGTTGTGTAGGCGTCGTAGATTATGGATTTCCAAATTGTATTGGAGCTAGAAATATTTGGGGGCCCATGGTGAAGGGAGAGGGGGGATGTATTGTACGTTTGGGACCCTGTCTTTCGACGATTCCGGATTCCAAAATACTATCCAGTTCAAAAATAACATTGGGTGAAACTGTTTCATGAAGTTGAAAAATAATTACATATTCATGTTCCATCTTTACTGGTTGGATTTGAAGTTCTTTACCAAATCCAATGGGTTAAGAAAGAAACAGTTATTTAATGGAAAACATCCTTGATTGTAACGTTTAAAGGCCCTTTCATCAACTTCCATTCATCCACGTTCCTGATGTCACCTGCACCTCCGAAACATCTACTGATACAGATGTCTCTACACTTCCTCAATCCGCAAAGCAGGCGTTACGTAAACGAAATAGACAAGCAGCTAACCATCAATAAATCCAGCTCAAGATCTCATCAACCTCCGGGCGGCAAAAACCGTTGATTTCCTTTAAAAAAAAGGAAGAAGAACTTGTTGCATAACTCATTCGAGATTGTTTACTCGTCGGGGCCCTTCGGGTTTCTCCGGCAGACGTCGCGGAGTCGAATCCGGGTGACATTTTGAATGGCAGAAGAGACTTGAAGCCTTCTTCCCCCATACCCACCTATATATATGTATACCTGCCTACCACCGTCGAGAATTTACGGCTCAAGACTTTTCGGGGCAGAAGACCCAACTCGACTCGCAACTCTGAAAAACCTGTTTGAAAGCGCTTCCTTTTGTCGTTCTCAAAAACTTTCTCGTCTCCCCCGAACCTCCCTCACGTGTGGTCTGTCATCCTTTTGTTCTTCGTGAAACCCAAAAATGTCTTTGGGGTTTTCTCCCCTTTGACAAGAATTAATTCCTTGCCCCTTTGAATGATCTGATTAATGATTTCCTAAGTGCGCCTGTTATACAGCCGAGACTTCTTACCAGCTAATGCTCTCTGCCCTCCTCCTTGTAGCACCAAATCGCTTGGTAATCCTCTTCAAGGAACCTCATTCGTCAAGACCTTCCTTTTTCTTCGCGACACTGGATAATTTTTCTTCGTTTGAGTCACAAAATCAACGTTCAAAAGCTCGGTGGTATTTAGTTATAATAAGCCGGACAAATACTCATTCCCTAAAATATCTGTATTCTCTCCTAACCCTTTAAATTATTAAAACTTTGATAAATTGGCTCTTGTAAAAGCAGGAATATTATTTGACCGAAAAAAATTCGAATCAATTTTATTCATAATTTTTGTGAATTTTACTACTTAATAAACTGTGTTTCGTCGAGGCGACTGAGCTCTTTATGCAATGTATGAATGAGTTTATTGTTCCCTAAGATTAAACATAATACAACCACTAGGAATTGATTGTTCAGGATGCAATTAGTAATATTGCTTCCGAGGTAGCAGGAGCATTGTTTTCACTTTTCAAGGTTAAAAATTTTGTCTCTAAAATCAAAATTGCCACTCTCGTTTTACGTTTTAGACCTTCCTCAACAATTTTGGTTTCATGTCTGTCTGTTCTGACATGAAGTTCCTAGTAACGGCCTAAACTATACGAAATTACAGTCCGATTTCGATGAAATTTCCAGGGATTGTGCGGGTTGGAGTGTAGATGGTCCTCTGTGAAAATCATTTCCCCCAGTGAATAGTCGCCTCTTGACATGCGCAAACATAAAAACTTCGTAACATCCCTAATTTCTATATTAGTCACCCGAATTTGATGAAATTCTTGGGATTGTGCGAATTGTAGATGGTCCCATGAGTGTAGTGCAAGTTACTAAGAGGGAATGTTTTGAGATTAGCTACTAAGTATACAATCGAGTTATGGATTCAAGGAAACTATGTGCCACATCCACATGACATATTTTTTCTCCCTTATTATGGCTTGACGACCAGGCTGGAAAGTGGCCCTGCTGTTGTTTCAAGTTATCAAGTAACATCCGCTAATTTAAAGATGAAATGAATTTGAATATAAAAAATAAACATATTGTTAAGTAATGCATACATTCCAGGGGACGTCCCATTGGATAAGCGGTAGATCAATTTAAACCAGTTGGTAAGCGATAAAATTGTTTCACTCGATATAATTTATTTAGAGTTTCAGGCAAGAAATAGTGGTCTCCCCCCCCCCCCACCACCACTTCTCAAATAGTGCCAGTCTGGCACCAAAGCGGAAATACGTCGTAACATTAGAGGTGTTAAAGTGGTGACATCATTCGGATTTTTGACGTCACACTATAATCTGAGATGAAAGATGTAAGAGAATAAAGCGCTTGATAGTAAGAGAATAAATTCCTCGATGGTGAGCTCGTGGTGATCATTTCGACAATCCTGAAATCTCGTAATTAAAACAATCATTCCTACATGGTGTTAGAAGTGGGATTGTCGAAATGATCACCACGAGCTCACTACATGGAATGTGCGCTTTATTCCTCTCTAGAGTGACGTCATCAATTCCGCATGACGTCACCACTTCAACTCCTCCCATCTACCTAACGATAAACCCTCATAATTCTATATAAGGAATTGGAATATCGATTTCGAGGAGCGATAGGGGTGTAGATGGTCTCTCTAAGTACCTTGCACTACCCTAACAGGGGACTGTCAACATGAGAGTCTGGCTCCCAACAATCCTTAACGGGTTTCAGCGCTAACTCCCGCCACTTCAACGAACTACCATTCCTAATTACCATAACTATCATTCTAAAGATTGTTGTCTCGTAATCGTTTTCGTTTCTTATATTCGTTTTCGTAACTCTCATTGTTTTCTCTCTGAACAGTATGGACGTGAAAATGATACCAAGTGTCGTTTTACGTTGCGAAACGTGCCCAAAGTCTTTCAATTTCAAAGCTGATCTCTAAAATCGTCACTGGTTCATTTTATAGAAATATGAGGAACGAAAACGATTACTAGACAACAATCTTCAGAATGGTAGTTATGGTAATCAGGAATGGTATTCTCTGAAGATTTCACCGAATTCGGGAAGAAAATATTGGAAATATGGCTGTTACAAAGAAATCAAAGTTTTGGCATGTTCAATGGCTACTATGAATTTGGGGGCCATGATTTTCAAAGGGAATCATATAAGCGCCAATCTGAGCAATGCCTGAAAATTTCATCAAAATCTGATGGCAAATCTAGAAGTTACAGCAACTACAAGCGAATTCAAGTTTGCGCATGCGCAGTGTATACAATCAGTCCGGGGCAATTATTTTCATAGGGGACCATCCATACCTCAATCCGCATAAGCCCTGAAAATTTCATAAAAATGGATGGAAAATGCAGAAAATATTGCAGCTACAAGGAAAGCGCATGAGCAGACGCTACTATCAATCCGGAGATGATGATTTTCATAGGGGACCATCTACCTTCCAATCCGCATAATCACTGACAATGTCATCGAAATCGGATGGGGGCTACCTTGGTAGACTCGGAAGCAATATATCAAATATGTCCATGTTGCTTTCCCAGAGGATCGCAACCAAAGTTTCAACAATGTATCGATGTCGCACTGGCTCATAATTTCAAATTGAATAAATTTTGCGGGAACTCGCCCATTCCAACTTGAGAACTTCCTCCCACCTACCCTATGAGATGAACCGGTGTAGATTCGGTCCTCTCCCTGCATCTTTGTTTGCCTCAGCTCACTGCTTACATCTCACTGCTCACTGCAATTCTTGCACTCAATCTCCTCTACTGAGGGCGCATTAGTGTTTACCCAGCTATTAGACAAGCCCCCTCTCTTGGCAAATGCGTCGAGTAATTGCTCTCTTTCAAAACTCTTGTAATTGCCGCCTTAATTGCCAGCCTGAGGTGCTACAATGATTAACTCCGGAGCGCCAGGGTTGCGGAGCTGAAGGAATTTTTCTGGCGAATGACAACCGAGGATGATAAATGCTGCGTCCAATCGCTCCATATACAGGAAGACGACTTCGATTGTCGTAGAAAGAATTATTTACAGTTTCTCAACTTGAATTATAATGTATTTTGCTATAATTATGGTCCATGTGCAGTACATATTGCTCCTTCTGTGTGATCCAACTGAAGTTATGATCTCCCTGAAGGGTTACCATCTTGCTGTTATAGAAAATTCTTAGTAACAACTGTTTGTATATCATATGTTTCTCGCCTACGTGGCATTATCTCTGTTCCGAATTTCTGTTGCGAATTTCTCGCTGAATAGCCTTTCGATAAGGTATGTTTTCTTGTGATTTCACTACAATTTATTCAGCGAGAAATATTATCCCCGCGTGATGGATCGCTTCCTTCGTCCTGCCGTCCTGGAGTTGGAGCCCGGCTCACCTACAGCTTCTCTCACCTGGAACCACTGGCACCAGTGCCTAACAAACTTTCTCAGGACTCTGGACCCGACTGAGGAAGAGAAGTTTCGCCTCCTTGTCAATTTCGTTTCCCCCCGGGTTTTCGAATATATTAGTCAGTGCGCTACCTATAACGACGCGATCGCGGTGCTCCGGAGCACTTTTGTCAAGCCGGTTAATGAAGTGTTCGCGCGCCATCAGCTACTGTCTCGCCGACAGCAGCCCGACGAATCGGTGGACCGCTATCACGAGGCTCTCCTCCTGCTCGCCCGAGCTTGCGAATTCAAGGCTGTCACAGCTGAAAGAAACCGTGATGACTGTGTTCGAGACGCCTTGATCCGAGGCCTCACCAACTCTTCAATCCGTCAGCGACTACTGGAGAATGCCTCCCTTCAGCTCACAGAAGCCCTCACTCAAGCCCGAGCCCTGGAGATAGCTCAGGTGCAGGCTCTTCACTATGAAGGGGTGGGACCCTCAGTCAACGCCCTTACCACGACATTTCCTGCTGAATCGCCTCCCCCGGAGGAGAAACCCATAGTAAATGCGATTCGCAAACCTCTCAAATGTTTCTTCTGTGGCGCCCCACGCCACCCCCGCTCCCAGTGCCCTGCGAAAATGTCTGAGTGCAACCACTGTGGCAAAATTGGTCATTTTGCGAAAGTCTGCCAATCAACAAAGAAAGTTACCACCGCTTCCGTCTCAGCAGCCATCTCCACCCACAAGCCCCAAGCTCAGAAGTCTCCTGTAAAGACTGTCATCCTGGCTAATGGGTACCGCCTCCAAGGTCTCCTCGATTCAGGAAGCGATATCAGCCTTATCAATGCCAAATCTGCCAGGGATCTTCGACTGAAGATCCATCCCTCCAAAGATCTAGTGGGTCTCGCCTCCAGTTCACACCAGGCCAAACTTCTTGGGATATGCTCCCTTGACTTAGAAATTCATGGTCATCACTACTCTCGCGTGAAGCTGGCTGTCCTACCTGACCTCTGCACGGAAGTCATCATTGGACGAGACATTCTCAATTTACACTCGTCCGTCCTCCTCAACTTTGGTGGTGAACGTCCCCCACTTGTCTGTGCCTTCACTGCCGCCAACGTTCGTCCTGCTTTGCTTTTTGCCAATCTTACGCCTGACTGCCGCCCAATTGCTGTCAAGTCCCGGCAGCACTCCCCTGACGATGCCCAATTCATTGCAGCTGAAGCTCGCAAGCTCCTGGCTGAGGGCATCATCGAACGGAGTGTGTCTCCATGGCGTGCTCAGGTCCTTGTGACATCTACAGCACACCACAAACGTCGGATGGTGATAGACTACTCACGTACCATAAATCGTTTTACCCTCCTGGATGCGTACCCCATTCCACGGATTGACTCCATTATCAACCTGGTTTCACGCTACACTGTCTTTAGCACCATCGACCTTCGAAGTGCCTACCACCAGGTACCAATCCCAGAAGCAGATCGGCCCTACACAGCCTTCGAGGCGAATGGAGAACTCTATCAGTTCACTCGCATTCCGTTTGGGACCACGAATGGTGTCGCTGCTTTTCAACGAGTCATTGACGAAATCATCAGGACAGAAAAACTTAAAGACACATTTGCCTACCTGGACGATGTGACGATAGGAGGCCGCTCCCAGGAAGAACACGACGTCAACCTCAAACAATTCCTGGAGGCTGCAGCAAAGTACAACTTGACTATAAATCAAGAAAAGAGCTCATTCTCCCAGAGAAGCATCACTCTGTTGGGCCATGTCCTGAGTGATGGAGTCATTCGTCCTGACCCTAACCGACTAGGACCACTCCGTGATTTTCCAGTTCCCACGGATACTGCCTCACTGCGGAGAGTGATGGGGATGTTCTCCCACTATTCGAAGTTTATCCCCCGTTTTGGAGAAAAAATACAGCCCCTCACTCGCTGCTCATTCCCCCTCTCTCCAGAGGCTATCAATGCTTTCCAGAAACTGAAAATGGATATTGCTGAAGCTGCTGTGGCCAGAATTGACAGTAACGAACCCTTCTGCGTGGAGACTGATGCCTCTGACTCCTCAATTGCCGCTACTCTTACTCAGAGAAACCGTCCTGTTGCGTTTTTCTCCCGTACGCTTAACGAGGCAGAGAGACGACACTCCTCAGTTGAAAAAGAAGCTTATGCCATCGTTGAAGCTGTTCGCTACTGGAAGCACTATTTACTTGGCCGCCATTTCCGCCTGATTACCGATCAGCGCTCGGTCGCCTTTATGTTTGATCGCAATCACACAAGCAAGATCAAGAATGAGAAAATTACTCGCTGGCGTTTGGATCTTTCGTGTTTCTCATACGAAATTATCTACAGACCGGGGTCTCAAAACCACGCTGCCGACGCTCTCTCCCGAGTTTGCCTGGTCTCAGCTAGTGGAAACTCTACTCTGACATCGCTCCATGCTGCTCTCTGCCACCCTGGGGTCTCTCGCTTCTATCACTGGATCCGCTGTAAGAATATGCCGTTTTCTTTGGAGGAAGTTCGTCGTGTTACCTCTGCATGCCGGATCTGTGCTCAGATAAAACCCCGCTTCTTCCAGCACCATGGATCCCTCATCAAAGCCACTGCACCGTTTGAGCGTCTGAACATTGACTTCAAGGGGCCTCTCCCTTCCCACTCACACAATAAGTATCTGCTGACTATAGTGGATGAATACTCACGTTTTCCATTCGCTATCCCCTGTAAGGACACTTCAGCCAGTTCCATCATCTCGGCCCTTCAAAATTTGTTCAACCTCTTTGGAGCCCCAGCATACATTCACTCGGATAGGGGCTCTGCCTTCATGTCGCGTGAGCTCAAGGACTGGCTGACTGCTTTTGGTGTCGCAACGAGCCGCTCCTCCGCCTATAATCCTCGGGGAAATGGCCAGGTGGAACGATTTAATGGCATCATCTGGCGCACGGTGCAACTCGCTCTCCTAGAGAAAAATCTCCCAGCCCACAGGTGGGAAGAAGTGCTGTCAACATCGCTGCATGCCATCCGGAGCCTCCTGTGCACTGCTACCAACTCCACCCCCCATGATCGGATGTTCAGCTTCCCTCGTCGCTCGGCGAACGGCCTCGCCACGCCATCTTGGCTGCTGAACCCAGGTCCGGTCCTTCTCAGAAAATTTGACCGCCATTCTAAATATGAGCCCCTTGTAGAAGAAGTGACGCTCCTGGAAAGCAACCCCGAGTATGCTTTTGTTCGCCTCCCAGATGGACGAGAAACCACCGTCTCCACTCGCCATCTAGCGCCTCCTGGCGATCCCACTGAGCTCACTGAAGACGAAGCCTCCCCGAACTTGCTGCCCCCAACGTCGCCATCCCCTGCGGCTCCTGAGTCTCCCCTCATTCCGCCTTATCAGCTTCCAGCCTCTCCCTCTTCTCCAGCTCAAACTCAGGAACCTTCGGCTTCTGCCCCTGAACCTCCGGAGTCTCCCTCACCACTGCCTCTCCGACGCAGTTCCCGCACCAGACGTACCCCGACCCATTTGAAGGACTTCGTCCGATTCTGAGGGAGGGAAGAATGTTATAGAAAATTCTTAGTAACAACTGTTTGTATATCATATGTTTCTCGCCTACGTGGCATTATCTCTGTTCCGAATTTCTGTTGCGAATTTCTCGCTGAATAGCCTTTCGATAAGGTATGTTTTCTTGTGATTTCACTACACTTGCGTAGGAGAGTTTCACGCCTACAGACCCAAGAGAAATTCTAGGTTCTTTAGAAACACCAACAAGGTCTTCTAAAACTGGTTAAAATTATTCCGATGTATCCAAACATCCAATGTATTAAAATATGCACAAATTAAGATGCCCATCAAATCAAAATATCTGATGTAACGAAACATCCAGCAAGTCAAACTGTCTAACGTGTCAAAAATGTTTCGACTTTATTGTTCAGGGATTGTGAGGGATATCCCCCGGTCAGTCCCTGTACAGGATGTTTAAAATTTGTAGGATCAGCCATTCATTTCCATTGCTTTTGCTCCTAGAAACAAATCAAACGATAAACCCTCATAATTCTATATATGGAATTTTAATATCGATTTCGAGGAACGACAGGGGTGTAGATGGTCCTCTTTGAAATTCATCGCCCCCGGACTTTATAGTAGTCACTGCGCATGCGCAAACGTCAATTCTTCGTTACAGCCATAATTTATAAATTTTCCATTCGATTTCCCTATGAGGGTAGAACGAGGTACTTGGAGATTGATGTTTTTAAGACTCGGATCATCTATACAACCGGGTTATGGACAAGAGGAAGCTATGTGCCACACCCACTTGGTAGACTTTTTAGAACAATTCATGGAGAGAAACTTAGATTTTCATTGAGATTGCAGTGATACTCCGATAAACCCATACGAAAGAATTAATTTTTTTACGACTATCTTTCCATTCAATAAATCGGCTGTTTTGTTCCTCCAAACCAATAAGACCTTGGATCTATAAAAATTGTGATTTCATTCCCATATATTTCACATCAACCAGTTTCTCCAACGATCGACTGATTACTCGTGGGGTTTTACTCCGTCTTTCAATAACACATTAACGAACCCACTTATCAAGCTAAACTCATAAAACTGTATTATATGGCAGATTGCGAATGCGAAATTCTTTTTTCGATCTCCGAGTTTGTGGGAAGTCACAGGAAATTCAAGTTGGTTTCAAGGCTCACAGAGGGAATCTCGCACTGATCGTTGATTAGAGCCGTAAAAATGGCGAGTTTATACTTTATTTGAAGCATCAGCGCGGAATAATTTCGCTCAAACATTCCGTAGTGACTGGCTTGCTGGGAGTTTTCAAGAATTTTCATGATATTTATAAGACGTCACGGTATATTCTAAATTCTGAAAGAGACAAGCAATGAACTTCGCTGTAGTGTTTTGTAAATTACACAGCAAGGCGTAATTCTTGTCACATTTATAATTTTTTTCTTTTTGTATCGCTGGTGCATTTCTGATAGGTACTAACTAGGTCGATTTTCCTCTCCAGCGGCCTTAGCTTCATTGGGAACAGCGTTATTGGTGGGCACGTAACATTCTTTATCGAGTCAGAAGCTTCATTCTTAGAAAAATACTGATAGTTTCCACATGTTTCTTCTATTTGGGTGATTCCTAAACTGGGGGCAATTTTGAACCGAGAAAAATTGAAAAAAAAAAAAATTTCCAAATTACTTGAATTTTTAAAAATGGATTTTGGTTATACCCTGTGAGGCAAAGTGCGCTATGGCAGTCCATGAATCACTTTCCCAAAACTCCAATACTTTCCCTAGTCCAAAATTTAAATTTGAATTTCAGGTCCGTGGCAGTGTGAATTGGGGCACACGACAATGTAAATGTGTCCCTAATAATATGGATACATTTCAATTTAGTGGTCTGTAGCAATTTACTTCTTGGGTTAGTGAAAGAAAAAAACAGCATTGCATTTTTCGTAAATCTTTTCTTTCTCTATCAACTCTGTTAACGTGGAAGAAGGAATTCAGGTGCGTAGGTTTATTACTAACATTGTCGTGGTAGCCTCTAGTTCGGTAATTTTAATGACCAAGATTCAATGTAGTGCATGTTTTCTCAACATTGTTACAGCCTAAAAATAATGAGCTTTGTAGGAGACTTGAAGCACAAGTAGATTAGGATTAATATGACCTTGAAGTTGAAAATAACATTGTCGTGGCTTTGAGTTTTTAACATTGTCGTGGGACTCTAACATTGTCGTAGACTTTTCATATTTTGGATCTCCCCACAATGTTATTTTCAACTTTTAGGTCACAACAATCCGAAGCTACTTGTGCTTCAAGTCTCCTCTGAAGCTCATTATTTAGAGCCTCTAACAATGTTGAGAAAACATGCACTACATAGAATCTTGGTCATTAAAATTCCCGAACTAGAGGATGTAATGATACGGTTGGCGACTGACAGGGTTGCTACCCTCCGCGACTAGCTTCAATTTCCGAAATATCCCTCAGCAGAGTTGCTCAGCAGAGGATTGTATTTTAGCCATGGCAATGTTGAAAAATGTTGTAGACAGCTTTATATTGATCATGAGTGTTGACTAGAGTTTACATGCTCATCAAAGAAAGCTCGTTCTAAGATGTTAGATCCTCAACTTTGACGAAGAAAAAAATTACATGAATAAAAAAAAATATTAGATAATTGAAAATCGACTGCAAAGTTGAGAATTGAACTTTTAGACGAACCATGACAATGTGAAATTTGTAGAAAAAATTCATTTGTAGGTTACGAGTTAGAACGTTAAAAAACAAAACATCCAATAGAATTCTAGAGGGTATTGAAGAGCTCATCAGAACCTACAGTTGGGGAAAGAAAATCAACGTAGTAGGTCTAGTGAATGCAATTTCACAGGTGTTAGACGCGAATTTGCCTGTAGTTTAGGAATCACCCATGCACGTATTGGAGGCACGACAGTCTATCAGGTGAAATGCGAGATTTTGAGTTTGAAGGAACAATTTTTCTCCATCCTTGAAAAGTGTAAACAATGCTTCCGCTACCTTTGTCGACTGGGAAGCAAAATGTACCTAATACCACACTTTTCTCTCATAGAAACTCATTTTTCAAAAAAGTTCCCTCTAAAACATGAAAACTGACTACACCGTTGGGAAGCTGAGATCCTGGGCTGTTCACGTTGAGTGCCCGACTATAGCGCTTTATTACGGGCATAAATGAGCTTAAAATTGGCGATTTTCTACTTTAAAAAATTGTGAAGGTCTATTTGTCCGAGCTGTGGACATCAGATAAGATTAGCATATTATTTATTTTTATTTTTATTTTTTTCCTTACCCACTTATCCAACTGAGGGAGGACCAAAGGACAATATTGCTACGTATTTTGACATTTCAAGTCTTTACTTTGGCACATGATCGAAAAATCGGTCACGAAAAAGTGTCACAAAATCGGTCACGAAAAAGCGTTACAGTTAGTTTTTTAAAATGATTTCCACTTACAACCAAGTCATTGCTAGGGAACTTTATCTTCGTCATTCGTGTTCGAAGAAAAATCGTTCACCATTCGTTGGAAAGCACTAAATTTATGCATTTAAATTATATACTGACAAACCGCTGTAATTAAAAGAACTGTAATTATATAAAAGACATAAAATGTCCCAATGTGTTGCAGACTCGTATGCAAGTTATGTTGTATTTTTCCAAACTGGTACCTAGAGAAAAATTCAAATTGTGAAACAGATTTTTGGAAGAAGATACCTTCCCGTAAATTTACCTAAAACACAATTCGTGTCATTCTCTATTTTTCCATGTAGGTATTTCAAAAACTAAGAATTGTGTGTGAGTCGATTCCACGCTACCTTTTCATGTATACTTTCAAGAACTTTCGAGACAAACATAAATTTATATTTAAGAAGAGAGAAAAAGATCTATTGAACATTTTAAGAGGAGGAAAAATTGATTTATCAGTGATTGATATCCAGAAGTTCAAATTGATTTATAAATGCCAAAGGGGTTTTCAATAATCTAAGCGTAAAAACACAGTTCGAAATGGTTACCATATTCAGTAAGATGTGGTGAGACTGAAATTAAAATTTATGAATGCAAATAAGTTAACTATGAATAGTCCTAAAGGCAATATGAACAACAACTTGAACGATGAGAAATGAACGTTGCATCTTCCAAATTATTGGAAGTATGTAGTGGGGCAATCCCCTCTAGTGCCCTCTGCAGGGAACTCCTGGGTTCCCCTACTCTATTCAGTCTCTTGTAACCTGTTGTACCGAGTGCGTCAAAAATAAATCCTTTAAAAACTGTGAAAACTATCTCGTCTTTCTCTCCAGTGATATCCTTTAGGTTATTGCGGCCCAGTGTTTCGGAATTAGTGGTGATAGTTCGCGATCGTGAAAAGTTTCAGCCGGAAAACGCAGTTTCTCCACCTGCGGAATCGTAGTTACGGTGAAACAACTTCAAAATGGCGAATTCTAGTTCCGGCGCTACGCTCCAAAACTTCAAACCATTCGAAGGTTCAGGCTTTGCGGAATGGGAATTTCGATTGAGGATTCATCTGGAGAGGAAAGGTTGCTTGAACGCCCTGGAAAATGAAGAAGTTGGAACGAGAAGTACATCAACTTCCGAACAAAAGGAATGGGACCGCATGGACGCTTTGGCTAGAGATACTATTGTTCAATGGCTCGCCGACAGCGTTCTGGGAACTGTACGATCCTGCAAAACCGCGAAGGAAATGTTCGATTCCTTGAAAACTACCTACGCGAAACAAGGCCTATCAGCCCGAGTTGATCTGAGAAGGGAGTTGATGGCAATGAAATTCGTTCACGGGAAATTAACAGATTTTCTGGAAAAATACGAACGGATCGTAAATCAGTTGCGGGAATGTGGTGACAAGATGGAGGATAGTGAGGTGATCGCACAGCTTCTCACAGCCATGCCGGAAAGTTATCAAGCAGTTACAGTTTCGATTGATATACTGTATGCTAAACAGCCCGAGGAAGTCACACTTCAATTTGTGCGGCGGAAACTACTCCAAGAAGAAGGTAGACGGAATAACGGAAATTTAAATCCTGAAAATAATGAATCTGTATTTTATGGGGGAAGGAAAAATGGAGCAGGTAGAAAGCAAAATGGAGGACCGAGAAAATGGAATTCAAACCAGCAACAAAGTTTAAACTTTCCTTACAAGTGCCATTCTTGCGGTGAAGTTGGTCATATGCGAAAATTTTGCAAGAAAAATAGAAGAAATTCGTCTCGGCAATGTAATTCTGCTGTAAAGAAGCCGGATTCAGATGATGAGATCGCGTTTATTACCCAAACGGAAGAGGACGACGTCACAATCGCTTCAAATGTTGATATTCCACTTGATCAACATGTTGGACTCACCTGTGACCCCAGAGAGATTCGAATGATTGCCGACTCGGGGGCAACGAATCACCTAATCAGTGCGGAATTCAACAAGTTCCTAAGGGACGTAGAAGACGTTCAAATTCACATAAATGTGGCCAAGAAAGACCATAGTATGGTTGCAACAAAACGAGGAAATTTGTATGTGGAATTTAATGGAAAGCCCTTTAAAATAACAGATGTTTTGTTATGCGAAGAATTGAAATGCAATCTCCTTTCAATCCCGAAAATTGAACAACAAGGTTTTCAAGTTGTATTTGATCAAGGAAAAATCAAGATAAATCGGAACGGAAAGACATTGGTCGAAGGGAAGAGCCACCGGAACTTGTATGTTATAGAGTTTCAACCGCAGTCTACGAAGTCAATGACCTACGTTTCAGCCAGCTGTGACCTTGACCTAATGCATAGGAGAATGGGACACTCGTCTACCTACCCTCCGAAAACCATATGTTCGATCTGCCTCAAAGGAAAACAGACACGTCTGAGTTTCTCTTCTTTACCTGAGGACAGGAAGGCGAAATATCCATTGTCTGTGGTCAGTTCGGATGTACTCGGTCCAATAACTCCACCAACTCACGACGGAAAACGATATTTCGTTAGCTTCATCGATCATTATACACATTTTACTTGTGTATACCTGATGGAAAACAAGTCGGAAGTATTGGAAAAGTATCGAGAATTCTCAGCTTATGTGAGAAATCATTTTCAACGGAACATTACCCGCCTACGATGCGATAATGCATTGGAATATAAATCGTTCGCTTTCACAAAATTATGTAAACAAAATGGAACCAAAATTGAATACACCGTCCCACACACACCTGAAAACAACTCAGTGGCTGAGAGAATGAATAGATAGATAGATAGATAGATAGATATGTTTATTTCGCCAGTTTGTACAATTTTACAATAATATAGGTAAATGCATGAAGGGATGCAATTTGCTCAGATTTCCTGCCCGACATTAGGCTTGGCCCGTGTTGTAGGGTAGGATCTTTGCAAAATCGCTCCATATCGGTAAATAAATTGATGTATACTTTACAATTACAGTAATAAGTAAATTGATAAACAATACATGATTGGACAGAATTAAGGACGCATTTTGATAAACAATACTAGTACATATACTAACTTACTTTCATATTTTGATAAACGCATTTTGATAAACAATACTACTACTACATATACTAACTTACTTTCATATTCTCTAACTTTACTAATCTCTAAAATTAAATAGTCTCCTATACATATATGCTGTTTAATAGCCTTTCGCATCTAAAGCCCCCTTCTGTAACTAGCCAACTTAACACTTGCTTTTTGTATTTTGGTCTAGTAAACTTCTGGGGACTTTTCATGCTACAAACAATTTCTCGGTGTATCAAATGTAGAATGAAGATCGGGCTGTGCGTTGTCAGAGTCAGTCTAGGTCTAGGGCCTATTACATTCCCTGCGGCGGCATATCTAGTATCGTATTTCGGATCCCTTCGAGAAACTTCAATTAAGTTGGGTGTCCTAAAGAATTGCAATAGTAGATTTTTCAGATAAAGTTGTCTAATAGTAAATACCTTAGCAATATCAAATAGATCTACGGAAGGGGTCCTACGCGGTAATGACAACATCATTTTTATGATAATTTTCTGCCGAACATGTAACTTATTTATATGGGTGGAATACGTTCCTCCCCATGCTATTATGCCATACTGCAATACAGATTGCAACATGGTATAATATATAAGTTTTATTGTTTGCTTCGGGAGCGTGTGTCTAACATTGTAGAATATATATATATATTTCCTAATCTTATCATGGATGTAGTCTATATGGGGTTTGAATTGAGAATATATATGGGGAATATATATAGAATATATATAGAATATATATGGGGTTGATTGAGTGTCTATATGGGGAATCGCTCAATAATGAACATGGCAAGATGTTTGTTGCACGATGCAAATCTGGATAAATGCAGGTACCTATGGGGAGAAGCAGTTCTTACAGCCGTATACACCATAAATAGATTGAGTACCAAGGCACTCAATATGAAAATACCCGCTGAGTTATGGTACAACTATAAAATAGATCTCAAGAAAATCAAAGTGTTTGGAAGCAAAGCATAGTCATGTACCTAAAGCAGTAAGAGAAGGAAAACTTGACTCAAGAAGTCGCGAGATGTTAATGGTCGGCTACACAAACAATGGTTACCGTTTATGGGACCCAATGGAACATAAAATCGTTGTGTCTAGAAACATTGTGTTTGATGAGTCAAAATCGCCAGAAAATTCATGGAAATTCTTGGATCAAGAAGAAGAGCACTTTGAGGAGGAAATGCCAAGAACTCCTACGAAATCTCCACTTCCCAAAACCTTCCCAAAAACTCCGCCAACAACACCAAAACCTCCCTTCACCACCATTGAGAAAACTCCAAAGGAAAAACGAGAGAGGAAGAAGCCAGAATATCTGAAAGATTACGACTGCAGTCACTGTCACAGTCTTTACGCCCTGTCAGCAATCGCTTCTGAACCAATCAGCTATAAGGAAGCAGTGGGAAGTGGATGGGAATCGGCCATAAAGGACGAATTGGCAAGTCTCGAAGAAAATGAAACTTGGGAGTTGGTACCTACACCTGCAAACAAACGAATCATTGATTCGAAATGGGTGTTCAGGGAAAAACAAGTTGGAAACGAAACCATCAAGAAAGCCAGACTTGTAGCTCGGGGTTTCCTACAAGTACCTACCCCTGAGGATGTGTACGCTCCTGTGGCGAAGATGGCATCTCTTCGCATCCTACTCACGATTGCTGTCGAGAGGAATTTGCACGTCAGGCAAATTGATGTGAAATCTGCATTCTTGAATGGCCACCTCGAGGACGAAATCTACATGAAGCCTCCCAGTGGATTAAGTGCACCGGTTAATAGTGTGTGTTTGTTGAAAAGATCTCTGTATGGTTTAAAGGAGTCGCCGAAAAGGTGGAATGAGTGCATAAATAAGTTCATTTTGGAACTAAATTTCAAAAGGTGTAAATCCGATTCTTGTATCTATACACAAGGTAATGCAATTATCTATCTATTTGTGGATGATATTTTTCTGTTCAGTGAAAGTAGAGATTACCTGAGCTTGCTAATAAGCAAATTTAGAGAAAAATTCAAAATAAATGTAACTAAAAATGAAGAAAATTTTCACTTTTTGGGGTTATATATCAAATTTAAGGGGAGTGAGGTAACTATTTCCCAAGAATCGCTAATTGAAAAAGTTTTGGATAAATTTGATATGTTTGATTGTGCACCTCAAAAGATACCAATGCAACCAAAATTGATCTTAGAGAAAGCTGAAGTAAAAGATGAAAGTATTCCGTACAAAGAAATGATAGGCTGTCTTATGTATATATCATTGGGCACCAGACCCGATATATGCTACTCCGTAACATACTTCAGTAGATTCCAAAACAACTATAACAACAGTCATTTTGTAAATTTGAAAAATGTTGTCCGCTATCTCAAGGCAACTAAAAATTATGTTTTAACATTCAAAAAGAGTGGTTCTGCTGAATTTAAATTGTCTGGTTATGCAGATGCCGACTTTGCGAATGATTCACAGGATAGGAAAAGTATTTCTGGCTACATAACAAAAATAAATAACAATACAATAAGTTGGTTGTCCAAGAAACAAAATATTGTTACGCTTTCGAGTTGCGAAGCTGAGTACGTTAGCCTGACTACATGTGCTTGTGAATGTTTGTTTATTTCACAACTTCTTAATGAGATCATCCATAAAGATGTCCAAATTGAGATTTACGAGGATAATCAGTCTGCCATAAAAATAGCTAGCACTCTTGAAACTAGAAGATCGAAACATATTGATATTAAATTTCATTTCATAAGAAATTATGTTTCAGACGGTAAAATTGTTTTAAAGTATATAGAAAGTAAAGAGCAGATAGCAGATGCTATGACCAAATCTTTGCCTGTTAACATTTTTGAGAAATTGAGATTATATATGAATGTAACAAATGAATAAAACAGTAACTATAAAAAAATTTAATTGGGTAAATTTCATGAATTATGATAAATTGTGCTTATACTATCAAGGAAGTACCTACCAAATATCTTTGTTGTTTGATGATTTTTTTTTCTCTAATAATTCTTTGATGCCTGTATGTTTGATATAATAATCTAATCTATCAGCTATGTTGGTAATATATTAATAATTATTACTAGTGTGGGATTGGGGGGTGTATTGGAAGTATGAAGTGGGGCAATCCCCTCTAGTGCCCTCTGTAGGGAACTCCTGGGTTCCCCTACTCTATTCAGTCTCTTGTAACCTGTTGTACCGAGTGCGTCAAAAATAAATCCTTTAAAAACTGTGAAAACTATCTCGTATTTCTCGTCTTTCTCTCCAGTGATATCCTTTACAAATTTAATAATATTTTAATAATATCTGGGGGAGAGAAGCTCGGCGTGCATCTGACACCTTGTTGCTGGCTGTCACCTCGCACCAAGCTTGCTTTTGGAACGGCGGCTTTTGTTGTTATTTGTTATCAAAATATAAAATGTTATTGTTCAAACTCAAAAAAAAAAAAAATAATAATAATATTTTAATGATCATATTTAATATTGTATTCATTTCAATGGCTTTAGCAAAATCAAGATATGGATGGCCTCTTCAAAACCGGAGGTAGGAAAGATTTGCATTCGAGCAGCATTCAAAAACCCGTGTACCAAGTGGGTGTAGCTTCCTCGTATCCATAAACCGATTGTATAGATGGTCCGATGAATAGTAGTTAATCTGAAAACATTAATCTCCAAGTACCTCGTTCTACCCTCAAAGGGGATCATCTGGACGCCAATCTGAACAATCCCAGAAAATTTCATCAAATATGGAAGAAAAATATAAAAGTAATGGCTGTTAGAAGGTTCTAGTTTTGCGCATGCGCAAAGGCTAATATCAATCCGGTGGTGATGATTTTCATAGGGGACCATCGACATGCCAACCCGCATAATCCCTGAGAATTTCATTGAAATCGGATGAGAAATGTCGAAGGCAAGGATTTCATGTCAGACAGACAGACACGGAACCAAAATGTTCAGGAAGGTCTGAAACGTAAAAGGTGAGTGGAAATTTTGATTTTGGAGAACAATTTTTTTCAACCTCGAAAAGTGAAAACAAAGTTTCCGCTACCTTGGTAGACTCAGAAGCAAAATAGATTAGAGATTTACCCGACTAGATGAGGTTATTTCTCCAAGCTCAATCGGGTAAGATGAAAAAACCTGCAAGACTTGAAATTCATATTTTAAATTATCAACGGGTGAAATTAGGTGTTGGGATTTCGTCAGTGTGTAGATATTTAAGAATTCGAACCACGGATTCCTTTGAAAAGAATCTTTTTCCGTGTGTCATTCGTCTCTCGGAGTATAAGTTTGCGTGTGAAACACAGGGGGGTCAAGTGACGAAGGTTGAGTGCAAAATTTGTTCGCGGAGATTGATGTTTCGGGTGGAAACTGTGGATATCAGAGTTGAAACTTCAACGAGCGGAATCACGTAAGAACTTCGGCTCAGAAGCCTAATCAATCCGGTATATCTTCGGTTCGGAAAGGCAGTTTTTTCCCGAACTCCGCTTAGAAACCTCAAATTGTGGGTTAAAGGAATTAGTTCTACATGGTGATTTACGCCGGTAGGCCGTAGGGGCCATTAGCCAAGGGCCATAAACCCAGCGCGGATATTGCACTGGCCCATTTGAAGAAGTTGCTTGGATCCAACAGCTCGGAAGACTTCGATTAGTTATGGAAGTTCGGAGTCTAACGATATCATGATCTTCAGAGGCGTTCGCGATTTATTGTCCCTCACGTGAGGTTTTCCAATAACTTTCTTATCGCAAACTTCACAGTACCTACGTTAAATTAACTGAATGGCCTACTTATTGACGGTCTATTAACCTTTGAAACTTCCAAAAAGTAAATAAATGAGTTTTTGGTGTATTTGGAACAAACAAACCGTGTTCCTGCACTGGAATCAGCTGATGCAATCGGAAAGCTTATCCTCCATTAACTCTACAAAACCAAACTCTCGTTTGGTCTTGTAGTCCAAACTCGTCGTCGCTCTTAGGGCTGGGGGTACAAGTCATCGTTTAAACGGGGACATAGCTAAGCTTAGCTTAATTTTGAAACACCGTTTAAACTACAGATCCCGTTTGGCGGGTGTACAAGTCCTTATCAGCTCGGTTTAAGAAACTGGAGTTTAGGAATCCAGAGACGACGAAGACGAAGAGGAAGAGAACAAAACGGCATGGAACTATAAAGGTTCCATGCTGTTCCATGTTCGTAACTGCAAATTTTTGATGAATTTCAAGGCAGAAGTTGGAATAAACATCAACTTCACGTTAATCAGGATAACCTAAAACCTCAATGTGAGTTTTGCTAGAATAAAAGTGCGGGCGACTTTTACTTCAATCGGCTCAAAAACCTTCATTTTAGCGTTTCTATTTATTGTAATACACTAGTGGTGAAAGAAAGGAGTGTCAAAAAATAAATAAAAACAAACCAACGATGAAAACGACGTATTAACTTTCATGATCGACCCAAAAATCGGTTATTCAAGAAAGAGTCTTCCCGTCCAAGAACCGGTTTTTCGAAGATGTGGTGAGTACTTTCGACATATTAATTTTATCCTATTTCTTATCATTAAAAGAAATTTTGCATGCCGAATACTTCCGACGATAATGTGAAAGTGAGTAGTGATAACTACTATTTCTTTCACTAGCAAGCAACTTTGTTCCGAATATTGGTTGATGTACGTAAATAATCATAACGATCGGTAGAATACCTGATAGAATGTATTACCAAAACGCACTCCTACAAAACCAGCAAGTAGGTACCTACAGCAACTCATGTAGCTCAAATTGCTCGTAATACTATAGATGCATTCTTTTAAGTACTTTCTCACGTCTTCTTCATGGTAACTTACCTACTTCATAACTCTTTTCATCACACCCCATTCCTTTTTTCAGGTGATTACCATGTTCAACTGAAGATACGTCTCCTATGGAGGGTGCTGCCCTATTCCTAATGGTCGTTTCCTCCTACCTTCCCATTTTATTTTATCAATACAATATTATTCTGTAGGTATCAATTATTGTGTAACTGAGTAAAGGACCTGACCGATATCTATTTATTAAATGACTGTACCTATCACAAATCAATAATGTTTTGAGATATTCTGTATATTTTTTCCGAAAAATACACAAATGTACCTTTTTTATAATTTTTGTGACTTTACCTCTCTTGATTCCGTTCTTGAAATAACTATCTTTAGTTCATTGAAACTTGAATAATATTCTCGCTGGAATTATATACGCTGGAATATTTTCCTATTTTAATGTTCAAATTGTTGACTGCTTTTTCCGACTAGGTATTCCTTAAATTTAATGAATATTTGTACAGACTAACTTCTACACTAAAATCGTCAGTGAATAATGTAACATAGTTGAGCAGCTAGGTACTACAATATATTTAATAAAATTCAACCTCAACCAAAATACTTCACCACATTGGTAACAATATTTCTCGTTATTACCCACTAAGCTCAGCTTAAACGGCCATCAGCGACCGTTTAACTTTAGTCTTAGTTAAGCTCTTATCAGGAACTAAAAGCGTAGTTTAGGAACTTGTACCCCAGCCCTAAACTGCACTCTCCGTTTAAACAGTAGTTTAATCGATGAGTGACGTTTAAACGGGTATTGTACCCCCGGCCCTTAGTCAGCTTCACTCCCAGAACAAGAATGCGTAGGTCTCATTTCACCAATTTTCAAAGTGAAAACCCGAATTTTGCAGATTTTTTCCCCAGATTATATGTATAGGGGGGTACTTCTATACCACTCCTATAAGATTGATATATAACTATATAAGATTGATAACTTGACTCCAAGAATTCTCGGAAGAGAATGAAAATTGTTTTGTTTTAAATTTCTAAGTAACTAGACACATGTCCAACTAGTTCAAATAATTATTATGAGTAAATAAAAAATTGAAACATAAAAACGACTGTAGGTAGGTACCCTACAACTCTCCTCTTCCACCGCTGAAATCCGCTTCAATCCTGGGGAATCCGGTACCGATCGGGGAATCTTACGGTTCTTCCAGATTTGGTATTTTCTTTCTTTTGCGTGTATGTTTTATGATCTTCTACCTTCCGTTTGTCTGTCGCCGGGTGATCGGAGAGGCATCCCGTAGACCATCTCGCGAATGACGTAATTGCTTCTAATTTGATAGAGCATCGAATACCCAGTTGGAAGAAAGCAAAATTGTTGGAAGAACTTCCGTCCACTTCCTCTTGTCTGTGCTCTGATGGCTGCATTCATCGTTCGATGAAATCTCTCGATTTTTCCCTGAGCTTGAAGATGGTAAGGGGTGATTCTCTGGATAGTGATTCCGCATAGTTTTGCCAAAACGTGAAATAGCTCAGACTAGAATTGATGACCTTCATCGGTCTATATACATGTACACGTTTTGGAGTACCAAATCTAACTATCCACTCCTTGAAAAAATTTTTTGCGACGGTTTCAGTATCAATATTTTATAGTGGGATCACTTCAACCCAACTTGTGAATCTGTCAATACACGTCAAGCAATAAGAATATCCTTGTGAGACAGGTAACGGTCCAACAATGTCTAAATGGACGTCAGTAAATCGCTCATAAACTCTGGGGAATGCTCCCAACGGTGATTTGAAATGGCGCTAAATTTTGCTCTTCTGACAAGACATGCATGATTTTCCCCATTCTTTGATGTCATGTTCCATTTTTGACCAAACACACTTGGAGGAAATCAGTGTATGCGAGCGCATCCGAGAAAAGAATGAAATTCCCAAGTAGCTAGATTGACACATGGCCAACTAGTTCAAATAATTAATTGAGTAAATAAAAAACTGAAAAATAAAACGCTGCAAATCATTGCTCAAAGGTTTATTATTTTCTGTATAGATCACCCTTCTGTATAGATCACTGGTTCTCCATCAATAGCACCTACCACCATCTGTATTCTCCCTTGACCTTCCCTCTCAAATTTCAGCTTCCTGCGTTCAATAGGATTGAAAATGGCTTCGGAGCTCACTCAGCTGATCAGTGATCTGAGGACTGAAGAAGATCTCCTCGAATGCTGGAGACGCCTGGAAGAGCACTTCCATTCAATAGGATTGAAAATGGCTTTGGAGCTCACTCAGCTGATCAGTGATCTGAGGAGTGAAGAAGCCTTTGAGCAATGATTTGCAGCGTTTTTTACCCACCAACATTTTTTTTACCTACCAACTTTTTTTTACATACCACAATCAAGTTTATTAGAAAGAACTAAACGCTTCACACTCGATTGGAAAAACAGAAAGCTTCATATGGAAATTTGATTACTGGTTACGCACAAGGCAAAACTGTATACAAATCGAATAAATGAACAGCGATCGCATTTTAGTCCGATAAAATTTGAATGAAGATTAGACCTCTTTTGCGATTCACGCTCATGATTCTGTTTTATCAAAGGAAAACCTTCTAGTACTCGTAGGGACCGAACGGTTTGTCCTACAGAGCTCCGGGTGGTCTCAAAAATTATTAAAAATTCAATACTATTTAAAATTGGTGAAAAAACGATACCTTTATTTCGAGAGTTTTCGAGCTAGGGCACTCTTGAAAATTTCAACCCTTAATTTTCACCCCTTAGAAGTGACCTACATCAAACAAAAGCTTCGCGGCACAACTAGACCCCAAATGGAGCTCATATACCAAATTTGAACCAAATCGGTCCAGTGTTGCTAAGAAAAGTGCCGCGTACGGCGGACGGACGGAAATTTTTTTATTCGATTTTCGTATTCTACGTACCTTGAAACAAAAAACATCAAATTTTGAGGGGGGTTAAAAAATTTTTTTTCTTGCTCGATTCCAAAGGCTTATTATTGAAAATAATAAACCAAAAAGACTGTAGGTAGGTATCCAACAATATGCATGGAGCCCTGACAAAATTTAACATTTAATGTTAACCTCAAAATATAAAACTTGCACTACCCTCATAAGGCAACATCTACACGGTAACTAACAAAACAATCGTGACAATTTCCTCAAAATTGGATTGAATATGCAGAAGTTATGGATGTTACAAGGAATTCGCGTTTGCGCAGCGGCTAACATCGATCCGGGACAATGATTTTCGTAGGGACCATCTACACCCCATCCCTGAAAATGTCATCGAAAACACAAGGATTTATGACAGACACACATACAGACAGACACAAAACCAAGATTGTTCAGGAAGGCCTACCATGTAAAATGGGAGTAGAAATTTTGATTTTGGAGAACATTTTTTTTCAACCTTGAAAAGTGAAACAATGCTTCCGCTACCTTGGTATACTCGGAAGCAAAATCGATTATGAAAATCTGGAGGTGAAAACCCGATTTCCAAGGGAAATCGACAATCAAGCACCAAAGCAGGCACCTACCCTTCTATACGATTGTTACCATTGACTCTGACTTATGAATGTGCTCACAATTTAGATACCAAATAAACTTCACTATCTAAGAGTAAATTGAATTTTCTTTGGATCAGGCTCTGGAAGGATAATGGAAGGAATAATTAAAAACGAAGGTCGCCACCGGCACATAGAACTTTAGGTGAGGTTGATGATGTTCTAAGTAGACACTAGCTCATAAAACCGATACTATATGTGTGTGTGGTAGTTAGGAGAGAGCACCGGAGCATAGAACCAATCGAGTATGCGAGAGAGTAGTAGATGTTTGAAGCAATCAAGACAAATGAGGCAAATGGATGCTATGGCCAGTTTGGGTATTTATACAAGAAGATAAGTGAGAGATGAATGGAGATAATGTATGCCCCCCCCCCATCCCTTACGGCCGCATGTTCAACTTGAGCTACCAATCAGCCCTGCTCTACAGATGAAAACTTTTTCTCCAAGGAGGAAGTCATAACAAAGTTGGAAAACATTCTCCAAGTGGGCGTGGCAAATTCCTGGTAAACATAACACGATTGAATAGATATGAACTAATGCACAGAACATAATACCAAAACTTTTATCTTCAGTGCCTACTCCTACTTTCCAAATTTGATCATCACATGATACGGTGTTCAAAGGGAACAATTCAGGTCTCAACTGCACAACCCCTGAGAATTTCGTTGTATTAAAATGAAAAACGTAGAAGTTATGATTGTTACAAGGGTTTTACGCATGTTCAGAGGCTACTACCAATCCGGGGGGACGATTTTCTTAAGAACCATCGACACGCCAACCTGACCAATCCTTGAAAATTTCATCAAAATAGGACTTCTTTTTTCAGTGCCGTCTCCGTTACCGAAGGTTGGCGATCACTTCAGCAAACTTGTTTCTGTCTTGAGCGAGGTGAAATAATTCTGCTGCTCGGCCAGTACCTGTCCAGCTCCTGATGTTGGCGAGCCACGAGACCCTTCTTCGCCCAACTCCCCTTCTGCCACTTATTTTCCCCATCATGATAGTGTGCAACAGGCCATACTTTTCTCCTCTCATGATGTGTCCCAAATAAGCTACTTTCCTTTTCTTAATTGTTCCCAGTAGCTCACGGTATAGGGAATTCTGCTCAAGTATAGTCATTCCGTAACCGAGCAGTCCACGGGATTCTAAGCATACGACGAATCAACCACATTTCAAACGCTTCCAGCCGGTTGATGTCTACTGCTTCCAATGTCCAAGTTTCCACTCTATAAAGCAAAATCGACCAAATATAACATTTGACGATACGCCAACGAAGCGGAAAGTTGAGGTCCCGGCGGCACAGCAAATTACGCATATTATTGAATGCACTACGCGCTGTCTCAATGCGACATCTGAGCTCACCCTCAAGCGACCAATTCTCTGACACCAACTGACCCAGGTACTTGAAACGAGCGACCTGCTCTATTCGCTTACCATGTACCATCAAATTAACCATGGGCCGTCCACGTTTGGTTATAACCATCCTGTCAAGAAGCGCCTGTAATTCCAATTCAGAATGAGCGAGGAGCACCGTATCGTCCGCGTATCTCAAGTTCGACACAGGTAAACCATTCACGATGATGCCCAACTCCCAGTCATCCAGACTCTCCTTGAACACCTGCTCAGAATAAATGTTGAACAAAAGCGGCGACAACGTCGGACAATCGGAAAATCGGACTATAGCTTCGTATAGTTCTGCCCCTTACAAGGATTTGCGGTCACTGGCTGACAGACAGACAGACACGGATCCTAAATTGATCAGGAAGGTCAACAAAGTAAAACCCGAGTGGAAATTTTGATTTAAGAGGATTTTTTTCATCATGAAAGTTACAATTTTCTTTAATAACTTGGTAAACTCGCAAAGAAAATCATTAAGCTATTTGAAATAATCTCAACATTTTTGTTTTTTGAGGTCTTTAATGGAAATTAACATCTCAAAAAATAATCAACTGGAATCAGCATAAAATTTCCTTCAAGAAAATGGTCCTAATTCAAAATTATATCGGTCATTCGTGCTGGACAATATTACTTTTTCGTGTCTACCAAAATGTGGAAGTAACAAGCCTTATATATTTAATTATAGTCTGGTGGTTTGGCTCTTTAACATGAAAGGGGGGGGGGGGGCGCTCTTGGCCTTTTTACGTGTGAAGATTACTGATAGGTAAGTTTGAACAGAAATTAGGTCCTCTGCGGTCCACTAGTCACCTTCGGGCAAGGATTCCCACGGGCACCCTATCCGTGCAATCATTTTAGGTAGCTTGAAGTTTGACTCCACAATAATAACCGCTCGAGTGCAGCAAAATCACGGCAGTAATCTTATCTTTTAATGGCTTTCCAGCTTCTAAACCTTCCGTGTGTCTGAAACGGCGATCCCGTCGAAAGTTTATGTTGACAGCCGGTTTCACACCCACTGCCGAATTAAGCCGGGAAACATTTCCATTGGGCTAATGAAAGAGGAATATCAGCACGTACCGGGTAGCACGTGATTTGGGTGCTCTGATCCTCGATACGCGCCCCAAGGTGTTAATAGACCTCAAGATCGCCGTAGATAGGAAGGAATGAGAAAAAAACTCATAACGACGAATTAAAATTGGAGCGCGAGTTTCGATGGTAGATCTCTCCAGGGAAACCAAAAAAACAAGAAAAAATCACGAGTAAATGAGATAAGGATTTGCCAATAGGCAGGATGGGGTTTGGGAAGGCTTATCTGTAGGCTAGCTGTAGTTGGGGCTGCAGCCTTATAAGTAGCCCCTCGGAGGTTTAATTTATAAATTGAGGCTCCAGATAAAAGGTGGGGTTGCTCCCATTTGGTTGTCGGGAGCAGAAAGGAAGGGACGCAGGATGATAAGACTGATAAGGGCTGTCCATTAGAGGGCGTAGGAGGTCGCGACGGTAGCTTATCTGACAGGTCCTTTATATGATCAGGCCTATACGTGCCTGTTATGCTACTCGCCTTGTCGGGGTCTGCAGTAAATATGCTAGAATGTATGGTACCCTACTTCCAAGGGATAAATAAAATCCCATCCCTACTTCTATTATGAACAGTAATTATTTCAATAAATATTATCCTCTCTTTAGCCTTAGGATTAAACTCTAATAATCAACTAACTGAATTTCGGACATAGATACATAATCCGTACGTGGCACTTTCCTTAGTTCCCTCGGACCGATTTTGATCAAATTTGGTATATGGGCTCCATCTGGAAACTAGTTGTGCCCCGAAGCTTTTGGTTGATGTAGGTCATTTGTAAGGGTTGAAAAATAAGGGCTTTAATTTTGAAAACGCCCTAGCTAAAAACTTTGAAATTAAGGTATTGTTTTTTTCTTCAATTTACAATAGTATTGAATTTTTAGAATCGAATGAGACCACCCAGAGCTCTGTACGACCAACCGTTCGCTCCCTGTGAGAACTTAAGGGTTGCTCATAATATGAATTTATCACATCATGATAAATCAGAAACAAGAGTGAATCGCAAATGAGGCCGAATCTCCGTTGAAATTTTAGCTGATCAAAATGCGATCGTTGTACCTACGTTCGAGTTGTACTCAGTTTTGCGTCCTTAGCAACCAGCACTTTAATTTCCTAATGAAGGCACTCGCAAATCACAAAAAAAACCATGCGCACACCCCATTTGCTGTCAAACATGCAAGAAACTGCTTTTTCTGGCCGTTTGTTAACTAGAGCCCTAATACAGAGGATAACTATTTGAAAGATAAAAAAGCTTTGTATTCGTGCAGCGAGTCAAAAAAATTTAGGTCCTCCAAAATCAAAATTTCCACTCGCATTTTGCGTTTCACAGCTTTTTGAACAACTTTGGTTCCGTGTCTGTCGGTCTGTCTGCCTGTGGTCAATCCCTTGCCCCCCCCCCCCCCCAAATCCAAGAACCCACATCGCAACGCCATGTGGCCACCTTAGTTTCTGTGAAATGTGCATTTCACACCTGACGAACGGTTTATGCCCTGTTTGTAGGGTTACATGCACCTACATTCGTGTATACCAAGCGTAGGTAGCTCATAAGTCTTATTTCCAGTTTTCATACTTCCTATATTTTTAAGCTTTTTACTAATTTCCTCTTGTCATATTGTACTGTAATATTGTATTTCCTCTTGTCTTGTAATATTGTATTGAATTAAATAGTTTATAACTGAAAAACAAAATAAAACGAAGATATTTGCTATCATGTGTATGACTGGGTGTTACCATTCAAATCACTCATCTTTCATATGGTTGCGAGAGTCAATCGTTCCAACACACGATCATGGTAATTGTGAACATAATTTATAATCTCATAATTTGTGTGTAATTAGACAAACTACAGCCTCACTGGAGGTAGTGAAGCCCTAACAAAGGAGGTAGGGCTACGTCAGAGCTCTAGAAGGTGAGGGTTTTGGCCTGGTGTTCAAGGTGGCCTTGGGCTGTTATAATAGCAGGTAGTTCAGGGTTGACCCGAAGGTAACGAATATCCTGTCAATCAGATTTTTCGATGAGTATCCCGAGCTTCTACTTTCGATGAGTGTCCCGAAACTATTTTTCGAGGAGTGTCTCGACAGTGCTGGACTTAAGTCGAATCAAAAAATTATTCGATCAAATAACTGAATTAATCTATTAAATTGAGTGGACTCTACTTTTCGATGAGTTTCTTAGACGTCACTATTCGATGAGTGTCCACTCTGGATTGGAAACCTATCGAAAACGCCATTCCATGATTTTTTCGATGAGTGTCCTTTCGATGAGTTTCCTAGTTCCCTTCTTCGCGTTGAGTGTGAAGCTTCTATTTCTTCAAAATAAACTTGATAGTGAAGGTAAAATATGGTTGGTAGTGACAATGACAAAGCTGTGAGCTTTGCAGGCGAGTGATCTATACAGAAAAATGATAAACTTTTGTGTAATAAGTTGCAGCGTTTATTTCATCGACCAACCAGTCATCCAGATTCAACCAGCGTCTCTAGAACCATCCTGATTCTCTAGCAGGATACATCATCCATCAATTTTGTAAAAATCTGTATTTTAAAAAATTCTGTAAAAAATCAAATACATAAAAATCTACCCCAGGTGCTATGTTTTCCCAATGATTTTCATCTTTGAGAGGGCAGTACAGGTTCTGTAATGAATCAGGTTAAGGACTCTATTTAGCACCACTCCTTGTACGCTGGTACCTAGTAGGTACCAGCTGTAATAGGTACTACCTACTTACCTACAGATCGGCACCCCGTCGCTATTCAACGTGGGTACATTCAGAAAACGGAATGTGTCCAGGAAGTCTCCGCAAGTTTGTCTACGATAATTATGATGAATGATACTGGTGTGGAATGGCATTAGCATTTTTTCAGAATCACTGGGCGTCCTCTTCCCGAATTTCTCCACGAGGATTACAATATTCATATTCCTTAGAGGGATTCATTATAATATTCATACAGTGCTTGCCAGTTAGAAAGCCGTTTGTAACATTATGCGGGCGGGGGAGGTTGCAAGGGGATTGCTTTTTTTCTTTATCCTTTGTGCTCGGTGCATTGCGAAGGGATGACGCCTCGGGGGGATACCTTCCCAATGGTGAGGTGTCGCTCGTGAAGGTGGCCAGCGGTGCTGACGCAAGTCGCATTCAGATTCAACATCCGAAGGAATCCACGAAAGGTTGTTGGTACCTACTCGATTTCCACCCCCTTTCACGCTCCGTATTCCGGTGGTCGTTGCAGCATGTTTAAGACGGTAGGTACTCACGATTGGGTTGTTTCGTTAGTTGCATTAACAAAATTCACTCAACTGCAGGTCGAGGACAGTTCTCTTGTACAATGTGGGATTTGAGGTATCCTGGGAGACAAAATAATTTTCCAGGTCTATCCAACAAGAAATTAAGATGATTCCCGATATACTACTGGTTTATTATTTTCAATAATGAACCTTTGAAGTTAAGTAAGAAAAAACGCTGCAAATTATTACACAATGGTTTATATTTTATATATTATTATTATTATATTATAGATCACTCGTCTGCAAAGCCACCAACCATCCAACATGAAGAAAAACATTGATCGCATTTCGGTCAGCTATAATTTGAACGGAGATTAGGCCTCTTTGGCGATTCACACTCGTGTTTCTGATTTATCGTACGTCCAAACCTTGAATTCTCGTAGGGATCGAAAGGTTTGTCCTAAAGGGCTCCGCGTGGTCTCAAAAAATTCTATACTATCTTAAATTGATGGAAAAACAATACCGTTATACCAAAATTTTTTGATTTAGGGCGTTTTCAACATTTCATAATTTATTTTTCAACCCTTAGAAGTGACCTACATCAACCAAAATATTCGGAGCACAACTAGACCCCAAATGGAGCCTACACACCAAATTTAATTAAAATCGGTCAATGCTTAGTAGGGAAAGTGCCGCGGACGGACGGAAAAATTTTATTCTATTTTCGGATTCTACGCATCTTTAAAAGTAAACCAACAAATTTTGTGGGGGGGGGGGGGTTGTTGCTTTATTCAGATGGTTCATTATCGAAAACAATAATCCAAAACAAAAAATCCTCAATCTGTTTTCTTCGAGGTCCGCCGATTATCACTGTCATAACCTGGTTTTGTGAGGATAATATCCTGTTGCATCTTTACTTGCTATGGAGTCCCCACGCTATGGAGTAGTTCCGGCCAGAGTGAAATTGTGTTTAGAGCCCAACAAACACTACAAAGAAGCAGAAGAACCCTCCCCATCGGAATTTCAACCTAAATATTGTCCTTATTGAAGTTTGTAGTGCATCTGTAATATATTATATTCATGAATATATTATATTCATCCTCAGCCGACTCAAGCGCATGGAAGAGAAATTAAGATTGTTTCACTGAAGGATCTGATCTGCAGCCACTACACTACAAACCACCTTGGAATAACTGAAAAACTTCAGACATGAAAATAGTCAGGGTAACTACACTGCTGCACTATTTGGTTTGACTTAGGCACAGCAGATGGCTTATCTTTATCCAATTATTAAACTATACGTTTCGCCTCAGATGAAGGTTTGGAAATTCTTAGACTCGTGATGCAACCAAACTTATTCATATACGTACACATAATCGGTTCTTATCGGCTCAGATCAGGTTACACCTCCCGAAATGCCCGGTGGCCGCCGATGTGTATTCATCAAGGCAACTGATACCTCAATTTCAAATCGATACCATAAATTACTGGTATCCGTTTCACACAAATTGGGGCTCACCTCCGCTTTAGCAAGAGGGGGCAGTGCTACTAGACAATCCCATTATGCGTAGCCCTCGGCCATCCCATTCGGACGGCGTATTTTCCTCGCTCCTATTGGGTTAGCGAATCCCTTATTCATTCATTCGAAATGTTGTTTTATGATCTCATAAGAACTCTCGAGATCTAATCTGGACTGGATGATCGTAATATTTCAACGTTTCGTCTACCTCTGATCATAAACAAGTTGGCTCTGACTGTATAATATTGAATACGTAACTCAGATAACAAACGGAATCATTAGAGAAATGTCTTCTCTGAGGAACTAAAAAGGACAAGAAGAGCTCTGAAAAACTTGGTATCGTAAACTTACACATATCACTGATACAATCTTCCGGTAAACCAATAAATTATATTTCAGGCAAAAATATTCAAACTTTGAAACAAAAATGTACCCGTTAAGGCCAATGTTTGATTCATGGTACTTACAAGAGCCAGTTCAAAATTTTCAAAAGTTCCAAAATAATTTCTTGGGAATTGGCTCAATTGTTAACATTTGCATAATGTTGTTCATGCCGCCATAACATTGCGAGAAATGAACAAATTCACTCCGATATGTCAGTTGGTATGAATATTAGAGCAGAATTCATTTCCTGCCCATAAAGAACAAGCGCTTTCTGCTGCTCCCTAGAGGTACTCCTAATGAGGTGGTACGTGCTTGAGGTGTAAGAGTCTTCAAAATGAATCGATTTAATTCGTAGGTATTGATCTTTTAGGAAAGAATCTAAAAAAACTGAAGCAATGGTCTGACAGCCGGATCAAATGTTTACTTTGCCACGGTTGAGATGCTAATTCACCATTTTTCCTTCAGTCTCTGCCAGAAAGATTGTGGGATTCGTCTCAAGAGACTTTACCAGGCAGCCCACAAGGACTGCCTATGACAGATTTTCCATTTATGGCCGATCCATCTGAGTACCACAGTACGGAGTCTGGAGCAGATTTGGTGGTTCCCTCTGTAGGAGATCCCACAGTAATACTTGGGCGTCCTTATGCGATTAATTAGGGGTGAAGAAGAACAACACCCAAGAGAAAAAAAGCTTCGAACTAATCCGTTTTAGACCATTCTGAATCCAAATTCGCGAAAAAAAAATCAAAGGAGTAGTGTGTGACAAAATCCAGTGTAATTTGCCCAGGTCTCAAATACCCATTTGTTTGCGTGGTAATTTTTTTGTTCGACGTGGAAAACTATCTAATAATTAGATAGTTTTCCACGTACAATGGGGAATTCGCCTCAAATTTTTTAATTTTTTTTTTTTTTTTCTTAAGAGGGTTCATTGATATGGAAAAAAATCGTAGTGTGCTGCTCGAAAAAGCATCCAAAAAATTTAGAGAATTTAAGGAAGAAGAAAATGTTAAATGTAGCGGCAATCTGTTTATGGGGCAGCCACGTTGAAACGTCACGAAATCTTGAACCAATCAGGATTCCGTTGCTCCATGAGACCCCTTCTCACTGGGGTTATCCGCGGGAAAGGTTATGTAAACAAAGAATCAACGTGAGTTCGTGTATTAGTCCTGATTTGTCCTTATTTCAAGTGAAAAATCGTTATAGTAAAGAAGAAAATACAGTGTTTCATGAGGTGCGTCAATGATGACAGAACAGCGAAAATATTCGTTACTGTGCCGAGCGTTCATCAGGGAGAAGGCAAAAACGGTTGCAGGCTGCTGTACGTCCACATTCAACAACACCGCTTTATTGTTGTCAAGACCATTTCAATGTAAGTTTTTGACTTATTGTAGTTATATTTCTTATTGCGTACGTTATTGCACAGAACGTCTTGCAGTCAAGACGTTCTGTTGACACGTTTTTGAGCGAAGAGGAAAGAGGCGAAGTCTGTCAGATTTCGCGAAGAAATCCCGAGGTGGTACTGAATCACAGAGGAAAATTAACATTTTAACATGGAACATGTTTTATTCGTGAGCCAACTGGCCAAAATGGTCACGAAATTTATTGTTTGACGAAAAAGCGACCCCCCCCCCTAATTTGCAATGATTTCCACTTACAATAAAGTCGTTGCTACGGAACTTTATCTTCGTCATTCGTATTCGAAAAAAAATCGTTCACCATTCGTTGGGAAGCCCTAAATTTAGACATAACTTATATACTGCCAAAACCGCTGTAATTATGGAAGAAACTGAGATATACCCAGAGTTGAAATAACTAAAAACAACACTCAAGGCACGGCGTTTGTTACACGTCAACAACCGTAATATTATAGGTAGGTAGAGGAGAATTTTTTTTTTTTTTCATGTTAGATATGTAGACTAAAGGTTCTGCACTAAATTCTGCTAAAACATGTTCCACGTTTTTATAATTTACGCTGTAGTCGTTAAGTAGAATCTACTTATGATATCTGATATCATAAGTGTGTTTTTGAGAATAATCTTTGTGTACATAATCAATATTATACCTCTGGATTTTCATTAACTATTCTTTGTGCTACCTTGGATCAAATCAGCGGTGCCAGGACACCAGAAACCTCGTCATAGGGTAGGTTTTCGGGAGTTTTACCTTAAATATGGAGGTGATCCTCAATGGACTAACTACCAAAACCAGTAGATACAAGTCCTACGTAAACGACAAACTGCAGTGGGGGGGCCTCAAATTTGCATTTTGGGTATCGTAGATCATGGATTTTAAAATGGTGATCAAATTCGGGGCTCTTAAGTCGCTAGAGTGGGAGGAGCTCCAAAATATCAAGTTCGAAATCGCATTGAGTGACATTGTTTTATGTAGTAGAGAGGAAAATGAAAATGTTTTTAATTATCGCTTACTACTTGAAATTGAACTTATCCTAATTCAACGGGACGTCTCCTGGAATGCAGGCATTACTAAACAATATGTTTTCAGTCGTCTCTATAATTGATAACCACCTCAAAAGGTATTTTAAAGTTTTGTTCTCCTACCGTAAGATCAGTGATTGTCAGAGCCATTCCACATTCAACTTTCTCAAGAATTCTGTGGTGGCTGACTCCCTGATCCTAGTCTTATACTATATCTCAGCAGCAGCAGCCAAGCTTGTCCAAGAAGTGAGGACGGTGCCAGTACTCCCCAAGCAAGCAGCGTCCTGTTAATTTGCTTATCACTTCCAATTTCCGACTCAATTCTTCTCCACCAAGATGGATAAGCCCAAAGAGTAGGTAACTGAGACAAGTTAAACCTCCCTTATGAGCCTCTTCAACTCCGATGGGTACAGCAGAACTGGAAACATAACAACCTAGCGTAGGGTAAAAGCACCAATTGTTGACACTATTAGAAAGAAAAATCATTCAATTCTGCGTTCCACAAAAGGGTTCAAGAAAATGAAAGTTTTAAGTAGTTATTATGAATTATGAGTTCCTTGTGAACAGTTTGCACGTATTGGACTTACCAAAATATTTTTTTTATATTATCATAAACGAATTTTTTCTTACATGGTTTTTTGCCCCCAATGTTGACACATTTGTCCTCGAAAATTCCATTTTTTGACATCTGCAGTTCCTAATGTTGACACCAATTTAAATATTGACCCATCGCTTTCCTGAAGTTATTGCTCGAGGTAAATGAACAAAAGAGATTCGAAATAGGTTACAATATATTTCAAGAAGATACCTAATTACCTAGGAACAAGAACATACCAAATTAATGAGGAACAGGAACATACTTAAACAAAGAGGTACAAGAACGGAAACAGGGAACACAAATTTATCGGGATTGGCCCCATAAGATTTGGGCTTGGACAGTTTGTATTTGACGTCATTGACCGGTGGGAGATGATTCCCGTCGCACGAACGCTTAAAAACCGTCCTCAGTCTGTTGCAGAGAAGAAGTGGTGTTACTTCCGCAGCATCTTCAGAATCAACGTTGACAACCAGGCAAACGCATTCCGTCTCACGTTTTTTGTTAGGCAACACAGTCTCCTTCATTTATTCGTCCAACTTCTCCCTCGACATGGCACAACGTCCTACTTCTTCCACGGTGGTGGTTTTCTCAGCAACACAGCGTTGTGGACTTAGTTTTGCCTTGTCGACTTCACTGTTTGATGGTCCACTTTGTTTGCTGGCCCCTGCTGGTAAGGATATCGGCTCATCTTCTTTCAGCGATTCCTCCACTGGCTCCACTTCATTTGACAATTCCTCTTCCCTTCCTCCAATTACGGTATTCTGCTGGGCAACACCGCTGTCTTCATCCATGTCCCTAAAAATCTCAAATACATCTATATCGTCCTCGGTGGCAATCGATGGGGCCCACTCCTCTGATTCACTTGAACTCTGATAGTGACGAGGAACCTACGCTCCTTCTACTTTTCTTGATCGGTCGCAACTTCTTAACTTTCAGCTCTTCTTTCTTCTTTATGGCGCTTCATGTCTTCTTTTGATGTATTTGATAAAATATAGTTTTCTTTGCAAGTAGAAAAAAAAGTTGATGTCAACATTAGGAACTGAATGTCAACATTGGGATCAGACGATGTCAACTTAAGGTTCCACCACGTTAAATTGAAAAAGTCGATAGTCGTGATACACTACACAATTATTCAAATCCAAATATCACCTTAGCAACCAAATCAACAGTTTCCCCTAATGTTGACACAGGTGTCAACATTAGGACACAAACTATTTCATGAGACCCTAATGATGACACCGAATTTAACCATGTTTTCCTATTGAAATTTGGGGTTTTAATGCTTACACATTCTTCCTTATGTTATTCATGAAGCAGACGATGGGAAATGGTAACTTTACTCACAAAATTTTACTTCAAAAGACTAAATTTGTTGACCTACCTCGCTAACTTGCGGCAGAAGGATGGCGTCGCTGGAGTAACTAATACAGCTGTCATCAGCTTCAATTTCAGCCAGCCGAGTTATATCGGATATTGTAACTAGTGGAGCCGGCCAACCTCAATAACTACATTCTTATCAACAGAATGACGCCAATTTCGAGTACCTACAGTGACCCAATAGCTTATTTTTACATTTTGAAATTGAAGTGTCAACATTAGGAATAGTGTCAACAATTGGTGCTTTTACCCTATTTTCCTCTATTAAAGCTAAACCCCGATTGATCAAACCAACAATCTAACCATGGTGGCGACCATTTCAAACAACCATTAGGAATATACGTATAAAGAGAATATAACATTATTTATTCAATATTAACTTGGTATATAATTCATGCGCCCCTAAATACTCGTATTGACATGATGATTGTAAATGAGTTCCATTTATCTCCTCGACAGAGAATATCAATCTCGTCTCCAACACCACGGTGGGATAATCCTCACTGGAATCCCCATCACAAGTAGACGCTACACGACAAGCCCATTAGCCAATAATACGGCGTTTAGCGGCGTAACTCCAGCCGTGTTCCAGCTTTTTTTCAAAGAAGAAAAATCCATGACAACCGACGATTAACCGAGTGAAAACATCTTGTTTCCGTTACGTTTCTCCACAAGATCGTATGTGTGGAACCGCCAGAGGACGTTTTCTAAATTTTAAATAATAATACCTGAAATGCGAAGAGACAAGCATGATTGAGGACTACGGCAGTAATGTTGAATGGCGTAAAACGTAGGGAATCCCTCGAGGGTTATTTTTTCTCGAGACGTGGATCTTTATCGTTGTAGCTTATCCGATTTTTTATGGGGGGCGGGGGGTTGGCGAACGTGTTATAATCTCCCTCAGAAACGGCTGATCCTCGCGTTTGAAGACGTTCGGACGTGACGCCAAGTTTTTCCCGCCTCCTTCCCCGTAAAATACCGGGAAGACATGGTGCTCCGGTCAAGTTTCATCAAGAAGGTTTATGAATATTTATCTAGGACGGGACGAAGCGTCCGAAACCGCTCATCAACCTTTCAACTCCCTTTTTACGGGCATGTCCCTCATTAGACGCGCGATAGCTATTACGCCGTTTTACGCCCATTCATCACTTCAAAGCGTTTTTTTGCCCCTCTCCTTTCAATATGCGCTTACTCACGTCTCGTAGCGAGTCGGGCCGATGTGTACATACTTGCGTCTGCATACACGGACAAGTCACGAGTTCGGCTATAAATTGAACCCAGGCGATTGTGGGTACTATGCAGAGTACGCTGGTTCATTCAGAAGTTTTTGCAGCTCGTCATATCACTTCATGAATCGCCGTCAATCCTTGAACTTCATTCTATCTAGATTTAGATAATCAAGATGTTCTCTGAAGTAATTTGGGTTTGTTATGTGCCATAGGCCATTGTTTCCTAACAATAAGTTGTACGTACAGTTATCAGCTGTTGATTCGAACAGCAAACTGTCTGCACAACGTTCAGTAGACCCCAATTGCAGTGAACACTTAGGGTAAAAGCACCAATTGTTGACACTATTAGAAAGAAAAATCATTCAATTCTGCGTTCCACAAAAGGGTTCAAGAAAATGAAAGTTTTAAGTAGTTATTATGAATTATGAGTTCCTTGTGAACAGTCTGCACGTATTGGACTTACCAAAATATTTGTTTAAATTGTCATAAACGAATTTTGGTACTTGAGTATTAAACGGAGGCCACCTAACCTATAGAAATATTTCGTACCGGATACCAAAAACAACTACATAATTGGAAAGAACACACTTTAATAGATTTACAAGTGAAGTTTAGAATTAATCCGACGCCTGGTTCTGACGTTGTGCAACCCAGAACGCAGCAATGTCGGTCAGGATGGAGTTGAAAGCGTTGCCGCCGCTAGCAACTCTAGCTAACAACTAGCAGTCACACTGCGTTCTGGGTTGCACAACGTCAGAACCAGGCGTCGGATTAATTCTAAACTTCACCTGTAAATCTATAAAAGTGTGTTCTTTCCAATTATGTAGTTATTTTTGGTATCCGGTACGAAATATTTCTATAGGTTAGGTGGCCTCCGTTTAATACTCAAGTACCCGAATTTTTTCTAACATGGTTTTTTGCCCTCAATGTTGACACATTTGTCCTCGAAAATTCCATTTGTTGACATTTGCAGTTCCTAATGTTGACACCAATTTAAATATTGACCCATCGCTTTCCTGAAGTTATTGCTCAAGGTAAATGAACAAGAGAGATTCGAAATAGGTTACAATATATTTCAAGAAGATGCCTAATTACCTAGGAACAAGAAAATACCAAATAATGTGGAACAGGAACATACTTAATTAAAGAGGTACAAGAACGGAAACAGGGAACACAAATTTATCGGGATTGGCCCCATAAGATTTGGACTTGGGCAGTTTGTATTTGACGTTATTGACCGGTAGGAGGTGATTCCCGTCGCACGAACGCTTAAAAACTGTCCTCAGTCTGATGCAGGGAAGAAGTGGTGTTACTTCCGCAGCATCTTCAGAATCAACGTTGACAACCAGGCAAACGCATTCCGTCTCACGTTTTTTGTTAGGCAACACAGCCACAACCATGTCTCCTTCATTTATTCGTCCAACTTCTTCCTCGACATGGCACATCGTCCTACTTCTTCCACGGTGGTGGTTTTCTCAGCAACACAGCGTTGTGGACTTAGTTTTGCCTGGTCAACTTCACTGTTTGAAGGTCCACTTTGTTTGCTGTCCCCTGCTGGTAAGGATATCGGCTCATCTTCTTTCAGCGATTCCTCCACTGGCAACACTTCATTTGACAATTCCTCTTCCCTTCCTCCAATTACGGTATTCTGCTGGGCAACATCGCTGTTTTCATCCATGTCCCTAAAAATCTCAAATACATCTACATCGTCCTCGGTGGCAATCGATGGCCCACTCCTCTGATTCACTTGAACTCTCTGATAGTGACGAGGAACCTACGCTCCTTCTACTTTTCTTGATCGGTCGCGACTTCTTAACTTTCAGCTCTTCTTTCTCCTTCTTCATTTCTTCTTTCTGGCGCATCATGTCTTCTTTTGATGTATTTCAAAAAATATAGTTTTCTTTGCAAGTAGAAAAAAAGTTGATGTCAACATTAGGAACTGAATGTCAACATTGGGATCAGACGGTGTCAACTTAAGGTTCCATCACGTTGAATTGAAAAAGTCGATAGTCGTGATACACTACACAATTATTCAAATCCAAATATCACCTTAGCAACCAAATCAACAGTTTCCCCTAATGTTGACACAGGTGTCAACATTTGGACACAAACTATTTCATGAGACCCTAATGATGACACCGAATTTAACCATGTTTTCCTATTGAAATTTGGGGTTTTAATGCTTACACATTCTTCCTTATGTTATTCATGAAGCAGACCAAGTGAAATGGTAATTTTACTCACAAAATTTTATTTCAAAAGACTAAATTTGTTGACCTACCTCACTAACTCGCGGCAGAAGGATGGCGTCGCTGGAGTAACTAATACAGCTGTCATCATCTTCAATTTCAGCCAGCCGAGTTATATCGGATATTATAACTAGTGGAGCCGGCCAACCTCAATAACTACATTCTTATCAACAGAATGACGCCAATTTCGAGTACCTACAGTGACCCAATAGCTTATTTTTACATTTTAAAATTGAAGTGTCAACATTAGGAATAGTGTCAACAATTGGTGCTTTTACCCTAGTGTTCCACTAGTCTAGTGGTGTGTTCACCCGCTTACATACCTGAACGTTGAGGTTAATCCTATCAGAGTGAAAACAATAGCTAGCCAGCCAAGCTTAGCATAATTCAGTAGTTTTTTTAAACCAGGAAACCTGCTCTAACTTCAGCCCTACAATTCTAGACGTTACAGACCCAGCCAACGAGATAGTGAAAAAATTCATTAAAAACGCTAGCATACGAGTCTGCAACACATTGGGACATTTTATGTGTTTTATATCATTCATGCATACATTTAGGGCTTTCCAACAAATGGTGAACGATTTTGACATTTTTGAAATTTTTATGTCTTTTCTTTGGTACATGAACGAAAAACGCTGCAAATTATTTCACTAAGGTTCATTATTTTCCTGTACAGATCACTCTTCTGCAAAGATCACAGCTTTGTCATAATCACTATTTATTTATTTTTTACCTGCCAACCTCAGGTACCTACTACCTACCTACTAGGGCATTTTTGAAAATTTCAACCCTTCATTTCCTTTTGGTTGGTGGTTGGGGTTGAAATTTTCAAAAATGCCCTTGTAGGTAGGTAGTAGGTACCTGAGGTTGGCAGGTAAAAAATGAATAAATAGTAACAATGGCAAAGCTGTGATCTTTGCAGAAGAGTGATCTATACAGGAAAATAATGAACCTTCATGAAATGATTTTAATATGCATATATTTTTTTACCTACTAACTTTTTTTACTAACCAACCATTGGTAGGTACTACCTACCACACCATACTGCCTTCACACCTTCACAATCGAGTTAATTAGAAAGAACTAAACGCTTCACACTCGATTCGAAAAATAGGGAGCTTCATATGGAAATTTGATTACTGGTTGTTCAGAAAGCAAAACTGAATACAACTCGAAAAAACAAACAGCGATCGCATTTTAGTCCGATAAAATTTGAACGGAGATTAGACCTCTTTTGTGATTCACACTCGTGATTCTGTTTTATCGAAGGAAAACCTTTAAGGACTCATAGGGAGCGAACGGTTTGTCCTGGAGAGCTCCGGGTTTTCTCAACAATTTTTTAAAATTCAATACTATTAAAAATTGGTGAAAAAACGATACCTTTATTTCGAGAGGTTTCGAGCTAGGGCACTCTTGAAAATTTCAACCCTCAATTTTCACCCCTTAGAAGAGACCTACATCAACCAAAAGCTTCGGCGCACAACTAGACCCCAAATGGAGCCCATATACAAAATTTGAATCAAATAGGTTCAGGGTTGCTAAGAAAAGTGCCGCGTACGGCGGACGGGTGGAAAATTTTCAATGCGATTTTCGGATTCTACGTACCTTGAAACGTGAACATCAAATTTTGAGGGGGGGTTAAAATTTTGTTTCTTGCTTGATTCCAAAGGCTTATTATTGGAAATAATAAACCAAAACGTCACAAAATCGGCCACGAAAAGGCGTTACAGTTGTTTTTTTAATGATTTCCACTTACAACCAAGCCGTTGCTAGGAAACTTAATCTTCGTCATTCGTGTTCCTAGAAAAATCGTGTTTGTGGCAACGATTAAGTGGAAATCAACAATTAATCGTTTTAAGTAGAAATCATTTAAAAACTAACTGTAACGCTTCTTCGTGACCAATTTTGTGACCCTTTTTCGTTAATGTGCCAAAGTAAAGATGAAATGTCAAAAAAAAGAGAGAGAGAAAAAACACTTTATTGAACATTGTTGAAGGAATGAAGGTGGACAAGGACTCCAGTAGTTGTCGAAACGTAATGGATTTGCCAAAAGTTCAAAATGAGTTGCCAAAAATTCAAATTGGTATGCCAAAAGTTTGCCAAAATTTGAAATTGATTTATGCCAAAGGGGGGTGAAATGTAAAAAATTAGTTAGAAAATTAGACTTGGAAGCAATATAGTGAGATATTTGCAAACGCCAACCAACAATCAGCGAATTAATTAAGAAACAAATTTGAATATTGAGTGTACAAAACTATGACAACTATGACTTATCAATGTTTTGAAAACATCAGTACCTTGCACTATCCAACTCCAAGGATCCAACTACACATCAACTCACACAATTCCTGAAAATTCAACGAATTCGGACAGAAAATGTAGGAATTATGACTGTTATGTGGATCCTTCGATTGCGAATGCGCGGAGGCAACTGTCAATCCGGGGGCGACGATTTTCATGGGGGACCATCTAAACGCCAATCTCTACTCCTTTCAGCTACAGTTGAAGCTCTTTTGTTGCCCTTTGAGGGGCTCCCGGAGTGGAGAAGTTGTTCTGTTGTTTAATTATATACTAAGTTTTAAAACACCAATAACATTCCTATTAAAGGAACATAAGGTTCCATCTTGAAGTAAATTACCAATAGAAACTACTCGGTTTCTACGAAGGTATGAATTAGTGCAACTACACTTCCAACTTCGCGCCATTCGCATCTTGGTTTAAAGTACATAGAGAGGCCAGTGGGTAATTTTCTTCGATAAAACGTGAAACCCCGTACTGTGAACGTCACATTAATAATAAAAGCAATAATTTGGAACGGTCGGCCGCTAGTCGAGGTTGAATTCTTGAGATCAGAGAGTTCTACCAAAGCCGTATCTTCCGTTTTGTTTGACATACAATGATTAAACCATATTAGCCACCCACCTATAATTAGTTCACTCGTGTTTACATTGAGTACACATCTGAAAGCTGGTTTCTGCTATCTAGAAAATACCACCAATTACTGAAAGTCGATGCAGTTTCCTCGTAATACATCCTGCTTCGAATTTACGGCGTCTCTTATTTACCATGGAGTCTTTGTTCGTTTGTTAATTACTAAATTATCGGAATTAACGTTATGATTGGTGAGTCTTAAGTTATGATTGGCTGCGTAGTGCAGACCGAACGACACTGTTTGCCTCCTAGAGAGTTTGTCCGAAGTTTTGATTGTTTGAATGGACCTACAATCAATAGTTGGAAACAGCGCTAAATTTCTTATCAGTTTAGTGGGAAACTCAATTTTTTGAAGCCATTCGTAACGGTAAAAAATAAGCCAGTCAAAATTTTAATTTTTTCTTCTCGAAAATCACCATTTTTTAGCTAATTGTGTAATAAACAGCGCTACCGTCGGGCACTCAGCGGGAAAACCAGCCGGGATCTCAGCTAACGGTATAGTCAGTTTTCATGTTTTAATGGGAACTTTTTTGAAAAAATTGAGTTTTTATGCGAGAAAACGTGTGTTTTCAGGAACATCTTGCTTCCGAGTTTACCAAGGTAGCGGAAGCATAGCACTTTTCAAGGATGGAGAAAAATTGTAGACTGTCGTGCCTCCAAACGTACGTATTCGAATTATCAGGAATATATCAGATACACACACGGTCACATGCAGGTGTGACTCTGCCAAGGGAACCAAGAGTTCATAACGGTCATTCGACCCCTTGACAGTTCATAATGGTCATTAAAAACAAAATATCAAACATTTATGAAGTCAAATTTTGGAATTCATCACTTTACGTGTATGAGCAATATTACGAACCTGACGAAATAAGAAACTGGCTGCGCTATGGCAGCCCATGAATCACTTTCCCCAGTCCAAAATTTAAATTTAAATTTCAGGTCCATGACAATGTGAATTGGGGCACACGACAATGTTGATAGAGAGTTTTCGCCACGTCTTTTGTGACGACCGTCCGCGTGTAATATCCAAATGCCGGCTTTCTTGACGACTATACCCTTCATAACCTCACACTTTTATAACCAGTTTCAATTTAGATCGGATGTATCAGGATTTTGTGTTGTGTTCGACGTTCGACTCCCTTGTTTTGGTTCTCGATTTTAGCTTTCATTTGTGAAACAGTTTTCTTTTTCCCGGGAATTATCAAGTTTTTCATCTCTCGAAACAAACTCGTCACCAGAATTTTCTTCACATCTAATTTCTTCTCATCAATTTTCATCTACCTCGTCATAATCTCTCTTACCGTCGATTACGGATATAAACAATCGTAAATTCGTGGTAAATATTTTCTCAGGTAATAGCCGGTAAGTTGGTATTAAAAAGAGCATTATTAGCACAATTATTTTAGCAAAAAATTATCAATTTTAGGGTTTTTTTATTTTCGGAAGTTTTTATGCTGACACACATTTTATAAAATAGTTAAAAATAACTGTTATAATATTTTGCTTTATAAGCAAAAAAAGTGTACTTACCTACTAATTTCCGAAAATGACAGTATAATTATTTTTATTTTTTTAACCTCACTTATTGTCACATGGACATCATCATTCAATGTTGATTTAAAAAATTCTGTTGATAGTTTGATGGGTTGTAAAAAACTCAATTCCATTGAAAATGCTCCCTTGACTATGTTCAATAGAATACATGAATTGCTATACGAATTAACAGCTTGAAATAATGTAAATACTACGATTTTTGTTTAATACAATTGTAGAAAAAAATCAAGTGACATTAAAACGGCGAATAAACTGCTCATTATGACGGTTGGATATTATTTTTTAAATATCCACCAGAAATTATGTACGTATGTATCGATTTTATTCTCCAAATGATTTGATTAACAAAACTAATAACCCACAATACGGAAATGCACACAGTAACTCGGATACTGAAATATGACTTCGAATAGGTAAGGAATTTGTTTGGACCTTCCCGCCCAAAATGAGCAGTTGGTCCAAAGACAAAGTAGTTCCGGCTTCTGCCGCTAGGGGATCGAGCTAAGAATGAACCAAACTAGATCTTCTCGTACAATCAATGGGTTATTGCATTCAAAACTAATAGGCCAGTATTAGATCTATACAATATATAGAGCAAGGACGATCATAATTGAGAACAACAAAGAACATGAATGCACGGGGCAGATCAAGATGGCTGCGGAAAAGGAACCCCTCCGCGATCCCGATGCCTCCGCCATTACTCCATCGTTTTTCTGTAAAAGTTAACTCTGCGCTCTAATTTTCTGTTCAAATTAATTAATAGTTCTGTTCAATACAACCATTTAGTTCTAAACCTGTGTGGTTTATTCAGTGCTAGTTCCCGAGGTAAACAGAATTAAAGAGCGTTTTAAGCTACTTTTTCACAAAGGCGGTTGTCGTAATCCATACCGGGGGGTTTCGAGCCGTAGAGATGGTAACGACACTTTTCGGCCGAAATAGCGACGACTGAGCGACAGTTGTCGCTATTTCGCGTCTGCAGAATCGCGATCGTCGCTATTAATCGTTATTGTTATCATAATGACACTTCGTTGTGCTATTATCCCATAACGAGTTAGAGAATCGACCTACAGAACAGAAACGAACAAAAATCAATTTATAATACGGTTAAACTTCATGTAGGATTCGAGATTCAAAAGATTCATACCTAATTAATTATCAAATTAAAATGGTGGACAAACGATTTGAAACTCTCAAGCTATCCGGTTTCTCTCGAGGAATAAACAATTTATTCGAACGCCTTCGTGAATTTGGAGGATGTGGTTCGGTAGAATGAGAAGGCCAGTGGAGGGGTCAGCCTCGTAACCATTGTTCCAGAATCTCGAAAGGAGTAATTTTCGCTTTGGATATGCGGGCACCTAAAACCTTGATAAAGTGCTTTGGTATGGCCCGAAGATAATTATTGAGGTTCGCATCTCCAAACGAAAAAAAAAATTCCCTGTGTGAGATCCTTATCGGTGAGCTGAGAACGCGCGGCACTCGGGAGATGTAGGTGACACCGCCCTTCCATTCCGCTGCCCGCCTTTTTTCGGTATCCACCTTCCATCGAGAAGACAATCTTCGAATAACTTCTCCATGGGTGAACGTTTCGGGCGTTGTGTAACGCTATCATGAGCCTCATCCTCCTGTTTTTCGCCTGAACCATTCCGAAAATCTCCGAGTCGACTGTTCCGGGATGTCATCTTAAACTACTTTCCAACATCCTTCAAATTGATTATTCCCTTCTTCTTCTATAAGGATTTCATCTTCCTTTTAAGGGTTTAAGGATTCACTCTCGAGAGTTGAGCAAAGTAAGAATACGTTACCTTTATTGATATCAGTCTTGAACTCAGGTGAGTGGTGAGATTTGGTACTTGGTCAAGATGAAAATGAAATATATGTTCTTTTTTTAACTATTTTTAATTGGGAAGGCAGGAGACAATATTAATAAAGCGATCGATCAAGTGGAACTGAGGTTTATTCAAACGAAATCAAGGTAGGTTGGTGGGGGCGATAGTCCACACAGTCATCTCCAGGCATCAGGTGGAACTAAATAAAGAGTCAACACAACAATTTATCAGCATTTTTAACATAGAGTGCCAAAGGAAGAAGGTAGTGATAGTGCGCATCCTTCAGAAAAGGGAATATTGAGAGTGCTCTAGCCTGAGAGGCTCCTTAGCGTTCTTAGAGGCTCCTAGACTGTATGCACTGGTGATAAGATTTCCAAACGCTTGTTGGTGTTCGTGCACCTCAAATGCAACCCAAAAGTTAGATAGATATTTGGCGTTAGATATTTGTTTATTTGGCACCATTTTCTATATTATTACAATAAGATGAAGGGATGGAATTTCCTCAGATTTCCCTACCCGACGCTCAGTGGTTCCAGAATTCAAATCTAGCTGGACAAAAATCACGTTACCGACTTGGAAGGAACCAGAAAGCGAAGTTCAAATATCCATTCACAAAGGACTGAACTATCATCTAGGGCCCCTCTTATCCCGATAAGTCATAACATAGTCCTTCTCTGGCATCATAAACATTCAATTCAATGTCTTTTTTTATTTTTATCATACAATCTAGTACAGAACAATCGTCAAGGTAGGTTATAATCTAATTAAATTAACGTATGAAATAAAAAGACGCGAAATAGGAACATAAATATGTGAAACAGGAACTTAGGTGATCGGATTGTCCAGGAACAGAGGTAGGTATGTGAGGAGCGCCACCGCACCGGCCGGGGTGTCCCGACTGTCCCGGACCCACCCACCATGGCAGCTCCCGGGGCTACCAATCCATTTCTGGAGAGGCAGCCCTGACGAACAGCGCGGTCTACTATAAAGGCAGACCCCAATAGTGCCCATTCCATTTTCAGCATCTCGGAAAGTGCATTCTTGAGGTGCTCATAAGCTATGGAGATTTTAACGATTTTTTTGCCCTTTAACGGATATATCTTTAGTGGCACCTCTTGGCACCTCCTTTTGATACCAAGGACGGATGGTTATGGCGCGGTTCCCGTTTCGGCGAATGGCTTCAAAATTACAGCCCGTTTCGGCAACGGCTATCAGAGACAACTGCGCCCGTTTCGGCAAATGGGAAAAGTGCAAGTATGAAAGGGTCATTGCTGTCACTCACCTAGATAAACAGCGCGTATGTAGTACGCTGCGTCGAAACTGGAGAATTCATTCAGAATCCTCGAAATCCTCTTCACAGATCGGTTTGTAGCGGTTGGCGACATCAGAGAGAAACTTGATCACATCTCTTTCCTCCAGGAACATTTCCCAGCATTCCAAAAGGAGTGCTGTATGCTGTTTCATTTCGCTCCTGATAGTGTTCTGGCATCCCCTCTGTATACTTTTGATTTTCAGGGCAGTTTCGCATTGAATTTCCTTCAGTACATACCCAGATTTGAACCCAGAACGATATAAACTTTAAAAACGCTGCAAATCATTGCTCAAAGGTTTATTATTTTCTGCAGAGATCATCCTTCTGTATAGATCACTGGTTCTCCATCAATAGCACCTACCACCATCTGTATTCTCCCTTGACCTTCCCTCTCAAATGTCAGCTTCCTGCGTTCAATAGGATTGAAAATGGCTTCGGAGCTCACTCAGCTGATCAGTGATCTGAAGAGTGAAGAATATCTCCTCGAATGCTGGATACGCCTGGAAGAGCACTTCCATTCAATAGGAGTAAAAATGGCTTTGGAGCCCACTCAGCTGATCAGTGATCTGAAGAGTGAAGAAGATCTCCTCGAATGCTGGAGACGCCTGGAAGAGCACTTCCATTCAATAGGATTGAAAATGGCTTCGGAGCTCACTCAGCTGATCAGTGATCTGAAGAGTGAAGAAGCCTTTGAGCAATGATTTGCAGCGTTTTTTACCCACCAACATTTTTTTTTACCTACCAACGTTTGTTTACCTACCAGCTAGGTACTACCTACCACACCATACTGGCTTCACACCATCAAGTTTATTAGAAAGAACTAAACGCTTCACACTCGATTGGAAAAATATGGAAAATTTGATTACTGGATACTTAGGTACATATGGAAATTTGATTACTGGTTACGCAGAAGGCAAAACTGTATACAAATCGAAGAAATGAACAGCGATCGCATTTTAGTCCGATAAAATTTGAATGGAGATTAGACCTCTTTTGCGATTCACACTCATGATTCTGGAACAATTTGTCCTACAGAGCTCCGGGTGGTCTCAAAAATTTTTTAAAATTCTATACTATTTAGAATTGGTGAAAAAACGATATCTTCATTTCGAGAGTTTTCGAGCTAGGGCACTCTTGAAAATTTCAACCCTTAATTTTCACCCCTTAGAAGTGACCTACATCAACCAAAAGCTTCGCGGCACAACTAGACCCCAAATGGAGCCCATATACCAAATTTGAACCAAATCGGTCCAGTGTTGCTAAGAAAAGTGCCGCGGACGGCGGACGGACATTGCAAATTTGGATTCTACGCACCTTGAAACGTAAAGTGACAAAGTTTGAGGGGGGGTTATGAAAACTTTTTGCGATACGATCACATAGGCTTATTATTAGAAATAATAAACCAAAATGATGCGGCAGGAGTTTGCACCTTGACTAGTTGACATTCGCCCAAACGAGCCCTGAACAGCTCGTAGGCCTTTGCCGAAACGGGTCCCCGTTTCGCACCACTACCGCGGGCAATTCGCCCAAACGGGTTACGCTCTGGTTATGCACCCCAAGACTCCTATAAAACAAGAATAGTTTCCACGAATTCGCACGTTATGGTGGAATGGGCTTTTTAGTCCCACAGTAAGAATTGGGCGACCTTATGCGATCGATCTGGGGTAAAGTTGGACAACATTCAGCAGAAAAAACGTCTGCCAAGTGGGTGTGGCACATAGCTTCCTCGTATCCATAACCCGATCCATAATCCGATGCAAAGTAGCTAATTTCAAAACACCAATCTCTAAGTACCTTTCACTACCCTCATAGGGGACCATCTACACGCTAATCTGGACAATCCTAGAAAATTTCATCAAATTCGGATGAAAAATGTGAGTGATTGGATCAAAAAATTTCTTGGCAAGGCTGGGAGTCGAACCTGGGACACCTGGGTGGGAGTCTAAAGCGCTACGCCTGAGCTATTGGGGCCTGTTGATAGGTTGTAAAGGAGGGCTACAAATGCACGGCTGTTACAAGGATTTTACGTTTGCGCATGCGCAGAGGCTATTGTGAATTTCAAGGCCTTGATTTTCATTGGGGACCATCTACAACCTGATCCGCGTAATCCCTGAAAATGTCATCGGAATCAAGTAGAAAATGTGGAAGTTATGGCTGTTACAAGGAATTCACGTTTGCGCATGCACAGTGGCTACCATCAGTCTGGGAGAGATGATTTTCATAGGGGACCATCTACACGCCAATCTGAACAATCCTAGAAAATTCCATCAAATTCGGATGAAAACTGTAAGTGTTATGGCTGTTATAAGGAACTCACGTTCGCGCATGCGCAGTGGCTACTATCAGTCCGAAGGTAGTGATTTTCATAGGGGACCATCTACTCGCCAATCACCGAAAATTACATCGAAATCGGACAATGACTTCAGATATAGTTTTGCCCGTTTGTAGGATTTCATGACAGACAGACAGACACGGAACCAAAATTGATCAAAGAGTCCTAAAAAGTAAAACGCGAGTGGAAATTTTGATTTTGTAGAAAATTTTAATTTCAACCTTGAAAAGTGAAAACAATGCTTCCACTACTTTGGTGTACTCGGAAGCAATAAACCGTTGTGTAGTAATTTGCGGTGTTTATGAGTTGGCGATCTTCCTGAACAGGGCAGTACAGCCATTACAGCCTCGGTTAAACTCAATAAATAATTTATGTAGGAACACACGTATTATAGAGTTCCAGGTCGGATGTTCCAATTCCGTTGAGGTACCTGTAGCCCCTTTGCATTCCGGGATGTCATCGAAAACCGCTTTCTTCTCCTTCCAGAACTCATCTTCCCTCCACCGAAAAAACCGGATGAAACCCATCGAGTGCAGGCGGCTCATATAAATTCGCCCTCCTCCCCGTAAAAACGACTTGAAGCGATTTCGAATGACGATAATTGATGACCCCGAAAAAGGCGCGTGATAAATCGTAATTTGTTCGGACCGTCGTTTTGCCAAGAGATGCATCGTTTAGGAGGCAGAAGAAAGTGCAGTCGACCAGCGACGGAATTAATTTAAGCAAATGAAGTTGGGAGTTGGGTGGGCGGTGAAGCCTCCCCACTTAGAATGAATTGGTGGAAAACGCGGGTAACTGAGCGATACCGACTACCGATAATATCGCGTTTGAAATAAATAGGTATTTCTCAATAAGGAATAAAAGTGGATTTAAGGTTGATATTGATGGGAGTATTGAAGAAATCCGAATTTTTCATCCGAGTCATGAAATCTGGATTGAAAATATGAAAATTGGTGATGGCCAAGGCCCTTGATTCCATTAACCGGGTCCAGTTGTTAAAAACATCGAAATAAAATGGAATTACGGGGGGTGAACATGAATGGTTTTGTTGCTACTTGATGTTTGAAAGCCAGACAACAGGTGGTGTCAGTTGATGGTGTTGTTAGTTCAAGCAATTACGTCAATTTTGGCGTAATACAGGGTAGCACTCTTGGTCCGCTCCTCTTTCTTATTTTCATAAATAGAATTGGGGATATACCGTTGGGGAGGAAGGGTCTATCTCTTTACCGACGATACCGCTATACGTCTGATGATTGGGACGAACTGTTTGCCAAAGCTAACCATGACTTGGAAATGATTTTTGGTTGGATGTTGGCGAATACCTTGAGCTTGAACATTAATAAAACCAAATACTTGGTCCTGTCTAATTCCCCTAGCAAAGCATTTGTGTGTCAAATTGTGTTCTTGCCCCAAAATAGAAAGAGTTGCCTCGGCGTGATTATCGACGAAAACCTCAGATTGGAAGATCATATTTGATCACTAGTCAAAACATATTGTTAAGTAACGTAGGTATGCATTTCAGGAAAAGTCCCATCGGATAAGCGGTAGATCAATGTTGGTAATTAATTAATTGGTAATAATTCAATGACCAGTTGGTAAGCGATAAAACTGTTTCACTCGATGTAATTTATTCAGTATTTCACGCAACATATCGTCCCTATACCTGGTAAACCATGTAAGTCGGTATTTTTTCGAAAATAAGGTTTTGAGCTTTTCGGGTAAATTAGGGTCTCTTGATCCATTTAGTGAAGCCGTTTTCCAATCTGAAGAATAGTTTTTTATCCAGAAAGCATTAAAAAAACGTGTAAGTCGGTTACCTCTTTTTTCGCCGGAAAACCATGTAAGTCCTGTGTATGCCTTCATAAAAGTGAGCAGCTCACGCTGGTGGCAAGTTTCCATCAAAGATAGTCAGTTTTTTTCTTTTTTTTTTCATGTAAAAGTTTACAAAATTCATAAATGGAGTTCGGAGAAAGTGATCATAAATAGAAACCTTTTTATAAGGCTCAATTTCAGCAATGAATTCCACTCCTTGTGTTCTGCAGACACGTGATTTTCCATACTGTGGCCAACCTTAAGATCACGACCTACGTGTTTTTTTTTACCTACCTACCTAAGATCACGTGTTTTTCCGCATTGTTTCTAAATTATTTTTACATTATTTAGGAGGATATTTTAGATGAATTGATTGATTTTGTTGGCTGTTTGACCTAGCTGTAATGCTGATGTTAGAAAGAACAACAAGAGATTAGTAGTGTGCTATTGGTCTGCTTATGTTTTACAGGAAACTCTGTAAAATTAATGATACAAGAGATAATAATGAGATAACCATTAAGGAAATCCAGCTCTGACCAATCCCTAACCCATCCTCAATCCACCCCTAGTCCATCTATAAACCCATCCCCAGCTCATCCCTAACCCAGCCTTGACCTATCCCAACCCCTAACCCGTCCCTAGCCCATCTCCAACCTATCCTTAACCCCTATCCCATCCCTAACCTAACTCATACCTAACCCATCCTCAATCCATCCCTAGTCCATCTCCAACCTATTCCTAACACATCCCATTCCTAACCCATCCCTAGTTCATTTCTAACCCAACCCAGCCCTGACCTATCCCAACCCCTAACTTATACCCAGCCCACCCCTAACCCGTCCCTAGCTTATCTCCAACCTATCCCTAACCCCTATCCCATCCCTAACCCATCCTCAACCCATATCCAGTTCATCTCTAACCCATACCTGACCATCCCTTGTTTTAATGAAACAAAAGTACCTAGTTGCCTAACACTTCACATTATATGCATACCTACCTAGTTACGGTTGTGATAGGTAAAGTGTTCCTAAAAGTAATGGTTGTAATTTAAGAAATGGTAATTGAGGAATTGGTAGTATATTGAATAATTTATTGCTCAACTCTAGTAATATCTTAAACTGAAGACTATCGTTCTGACTCAAGGAGCCTTAAAGTTGGACTGCGTATTAGTCAACGCCTATGAATTTTCATTTAAATATTTTCCTTTTGCATCGATTTGGGTATTTTGTGTAACCTTAAAACCTGGAGAAAAAAATTGAATAATATTCCTAATAATAAAATAACCCAAGCTGGGTATATTTTCATAAAAATCAAATTGAAAACCATGTAAGTCGGGTGTCAAAGGCTGGGTAAAAGCATGTAAGTCCATTTTTTCGTTCGCTAAAATAAATTTTGATGAAATTAGTCTCAGGTTCTTTGAAATACTACTGTTACCACCAAATTTATGGAATGGAACGAAAAAAACTTATTGTATATGGAATGAAAACTTAATGATTCAGTTTTTAGGGTCCCCTGTAAAATTTGATAAACTCGACTTACATGGTTTACCAGGTATAGGGACGATATAGTGGTCCCCCCCCCCCCCCACTCTTATCCACCATAACGTTTCTAGCGGCATGGGATTCCCGAATATGAAGAGCTTTTGAAAATTCATGATCTACGACACCCAACATGGGAATTCGAGTTCACCCTCAACAGTAATGGCCAGTCTGGCACCAAATGAAGCGGAAATGAAATACGTCATAACTTTGAACTTCCATCTATTAGTTTTGGTTGGCAGTCCGTCGAGATTCACACCCGTATTCAAGGTAGGACAAAAAAAAAAAAAAAAAAACGAAATATGCAGTTTATGGTGTCCTGGCACCATGGTGGCACCACTATTAGTTCCATGGTGGTACAGAGAATAATTCATGAAAATCCGGAGTTATAATGAGAATTTTTTCGCAATTTCAAAGCTTGGGTACATTTAGTAAGCTATACAGGAGCCGAAATATTAAAAAATCGGATATTTTGTGAAAATTATCCCCCCACTCGCCCCCTCTCCATGCAATAGTGGGCAATTTGGAAGATTTTTGAGTCGAACAAAAAGAAAACCGCAAATCGGTAGGAAATTGAGGCCTGGGCAGAATACACACGATTATGCCCAAAAACGCTGCAAATTATTACAAAAAGGTGCATTATTTTGTCTATACAGATCACTCGTCTGCAAAGAAAAACGGCTTTGCCATTGTTACCACCATCCAACTTGAAGAAAAACATCGATCGCATTTCGGTCAGCTAACATTTGAACGGAGATTAGGCCTCTTTTGCGATTCACACTCGTGTTTCTGATTTATCGTACGTCAACCCTTAAATTCTCGTAGGGAGCGAACGGTTTGTCCTACAGGGCTTCGCGTGGTCTCTAAAAATTCAATACTATCTTAATTTTATGGAAAAACAATACCTTCATATCAAATTTTTTGAGTTAGGGCGATTTCAAAATTTCAACCCTTAGAAGTGACCTACATCAACCAAAATCTTCGGGGCACAACTAGACTCCAAATGGAGCCTACATACCAAATTTCATCAAAATCGGTCAATGATAACCAGAGCCCTTCACAGTATGGCACTTATTTTTGCGAAATAGGGCCCTAAAAATATGGCAATATGGCACTTATTTTGGCCCAAATATGGCACTTATTCGGCTCGATATGGCACTTATTTTTCAACCCTCCCCGCCCACCACAAATATTCTGAGAGGATAAAAGTACAACATACAAGTTATTTATACTTACATTATTTATTTTATTTACTTACAAAGTTTTACACAAATGATTGTTTTCATTTGAAAATTTTATATTTTATTATTATTGAAGAACAACATCAGGTGTGCTGAGACGCTTTCCATGGAAAATCCTAGCCGTCGATCACTGAGGAGGTATTTCATTTTTGAAAAAGTCCTCTCAACATCAGCTGATGTAGCTGGGGCGTATTTCATAGCGAGAACATCAGCAGCTTCCCAGCCTTCCTTCATAGTGGCTTCCTCACCAGACAGAATGGCAACAATATTGTTGACTTCCTCCCACCCACAATTCCTGCCGAGGACGGCCTTGATTTTCTCCTCGATCTTCTTCCCGGTGGCTCCCGGATAAACGGTGTCCGAAATACTTCTCATTTTCTCGACACTTGTTCGCAGCTCCACGCTTTCCGACTGAAAAGATTCAATTATGCCCGGAATATCCTTGAAATTGGACTCAACGAAAAGAAGCTGAGGGAAGAGGGTAGGAATTTCCACCAGCGCTTTGGCGGTTTTTACCGAAGCAGAATCGTCTTCCAGCTCTTTGACTACTCGCTTAAACCCTTCAAAATGCTTGACGTAATATGAAGCAGCTGACAGCCAAGTGCCCCACCGAGTGATCACAGGCTCCGGAGGCAGAGGAACGCCTGGCAAGTGCTTCCTGAAGACTGCGACCCTGCTCGGTGCCTTCAGGAATATTTTCTTCCCCACAGAGATTAGTTTGTTGACTTGAGGATGTTGTTCTCGCACAGCTTCAGCCACTCGATGAAGACCATGCGCCAGACACGTTTCGTGGATGAGCTTGGGGTAGATGTCTTTCAGCGTCTTGCCTGCACTGAGCATATAGGCGACGCTGTCTGTCACGAGGAGTAGCAGGCGTCCTGACGTGTTGAGGGCTCCTTGCCAGAGAATTCCTACAACAAAAACGACCAAATAAAAATACACTGTAGCTTCTGAAGGAACCAGGTTCCTGTGCTGCCAATAGCATACATTAAAAATAGCATAAAAGTATAAAATTATGCACTTACTCAGTGCTTCTTGAACCGTTTGGACGATAGTTGAACTGTTGGTTTTTTCCAACTGAGCCACGTGGATCAGGTGACCCTTGTGGGCTTGCAGAATATCTTCTGTTCCTCTATGGTGAAATCGCTGTCTCCATCTATCCACTTCTTGAAAAGACTGACGCTTGAGCTAGCAAGTTTTGGCATATTAAATACGAGCGAAAAACGAACGAACGAACGAAAAATTCACTAACACTTCTGTATAATATGAAAGTTCAGGTTGGAATGAATAACGAGGTCTAGGGAAGGGATATATATATAGGTACCTAACGATTCACGAAGTATCCCTACTCCGTTGGGTTTTACCTATGGGTTTTACCCATCGCGATTAGAAAGTTCAGCTCCTGAGGTCATTAACTGGACTAGACCTTCTGCACCCCATTCCAAAAGGGGGCTCTGCAGCCCCCTTCAATCTAATCCCTCTACAGTGGCCTCGGGGACATTCCAAGGGGGTCATTTCAAAATAAGCAAAACTCAACTTAAGATTTTTGGCAAAACATGGCATTTTTCCAAAAAATTGGCAGAATATGGCATTTTACCGAAAACTCGGCAGAATATGGCATTTTTGTATGGCGCCATGGCAATATGGCATTTGAAGGGCTCTGATGATAACTGAGGAAAGTGCCGCGTACGGCGGACGGACGGCCAAATATTTATTCGATTTTCGGATTCTACGTACCTTGAAACGTAAAACATCAAGTTTTTCTTTTTCGATTCCAAAGGTTCATTATTGAAAATAATTAACCAAAATTGGTAGGTAAAAAAAACGCTGCAAATCATTGCCCAAAGGTTTATTATTTTCTGTATAGATCACCCCTCTGTATAGATCCCTCCCTACCAACCTCAGGTACCTACTACCTACTAGGGCATTTTTGATTATTTCAAACCCAACCACCAACCAATTGGAAATGAAGGGTTGAAATGTTCAAAAATGCCCTAGTAGGTAGTAGGTACCTGAGGTTGGTAGGGAGGGATCTATACAGAGGGGTGATCTATACAGAAAATAATAAACCTTTGGGCAATGATTTGCAGCGTTTTGGATTCTACATACCTTGAAACGTAAACCAACAAATTTTGAGGGGGGTTGAAAAAAATTTTTTCTTGTTCGATTCCAAAGGTTTATTATTGAAAATAATAAACCAAAATGGGAAAAACAGTTTATTATTTAGTTTTTTTGCCATATTTCTCTGTCACTTATTGTTCGATTTTGATGATTCCAGCGGTAATCTTTTAGTTTTTCAATTCCCTGCAAAACACAAATGCTGCACCAACAAATTTCGACAATCCTCGGAAAATTTCAAATGAGAGTACAACTTTTAAAGTTTGAGCCCCTGTAATTTAGGGAAATACTAACCCGGAACGAGGAACGAACGGCGATCGACTGAGACCCCCTCGACGATTCCTGCTATGTGCCACACCCACAAGACTACTGTCATTCAGCTAAAATTCCATTTTAAATTAACCGAAGCTGATGATTTCTTAGAAAATTTGCTTATCAACTCCTGCATGGATGGACTTTTCCGTGTTCTCAAGTGATTGAAACTCAAAATGATTTTATATTTACATTTTCAAAAAATGATTCGTTGTTTCGATGTGAGAATTTTTTGTGGGGCTGGCGATGAGATCGAGCGGTTGCTGACGAGAGAATCAGCCGATGAGATCCGTCCAAATTATCAGATCGAAGAATCGCTCGTTTTGAGGATCCGAAACTCAATGAATCTCGCTTTGCCGAAAAAGGGGAGCGAGTGATCTACCGCCCGTTGAAGGTCCAATAATTTTTTGGACGCGGGCTGCGTTAGGAGCCGACAAGATCGACTTTTGGGACTCCGCGCGGGACATGCGCTTCTCGGGCGAACAAGGACTGCGAGGAGATCGTAGGGGGCGATAGTTCCCAAGTTCGGGGCCCATGCGAGTAGGTTTGGTTAAGATATTGTCTCGGTCCTGTCGGGGGCATTAATCCACGAGATCCGCTCGCACCGGGTCGTTTATTCGGTTCGGGAGCGAAGCAAATCACCCGAGACTCCGGAAGGGACGCCCGAATAGCGCCGAAGACGCATTGCACTTTCATCGCGACGCACCTCCCGCAAGCGCTTTCTCACCCCTCGGACGGTCCGAACCAGGTTTTGTAGGCCTGATTGTAAATCACGAGTCCGGAGATACAGTCTGTGATGAATGGCTCCCCAGTGTCCATTGTGTAATATTCAATTACGAATGTTTTCGTTATCTTCGAGAGGTGAGATTGATGATTATGATGATTACTGGCACATAACAATTGACTATGACTACCCGCTCGTATGAATTGATCATGAGTACTGGTTCGCAAGAATGGACTACCTACGATGGTTTCTGCCCCCCAAGAATTGAGTAAGATAATTACTTGCTCGCAAGGATTGATGATGATGATGATTAATGGCTCCCGAAATTGATTATGATGATTTCTGGCTCCAATAATTGATTATGATGATTACTAGCTCCCAAGAATTGACTAAGATGGTTACTTGCTCGCAAGGATTGATGATGATGATTACTGGCTACCAAGAATTGATTATGATGATTTCTGGCTCCAATAATTGATTATGATGATTTCTGGCTCCCAAGAATTGACTATGATAATTGCTATTGAGGGCTTAACAGCATGATCTGGCTCTGATCTTACTATGTATTGCCGAAAAGAACGAAGAGTTCATGTTTCTAGTAGAAAAACTCGGCGCTTTGCGCCTCGGCGGGGGGCTCCGCCCCCCTGCACCCCCCGGTTTATTTCTTTTTCCATACTCTGTATGAAATCATAGGAACACAGAATGTATTTTTGCGATACTAGTCATCCGTTAAATAAAAAACAACAATAATAAATGTGGAGTTGACATTAACATGACAACCAATAAACATATCACCAGATGTTTTTTCTGTCGCTTTTTCGTGACGATTTTTTTTCGGTAGGTCATCGCAAAAACACATTCTGTGTTAAAAAAGTCCATTCATCCAGCTTAAGTTAATGAGCGAATTTTCAAAAAAATCTTCACACCCGTGGATAAAAAATCGAAATATGTCCTATAAGACAGAGTTGCCAGCCTTTTGGGTGTGGCACATAGCTTCCTCGTATCCATAACCTGATTGTATGGATGATCCGATGGATGTGATGATGATTTTCATAGGGGACCATCTACATGCCAATCACTGAAAATTACATCGAAATCGGACAATAACTTCAGATATAGTTTTGCCTGTTACTAGGATTTCACGACAGACACACAGACAGACACGGAACCAAAATCGTTCAGGGAGGCCTAAAACGTAAAAAGCGTGTTGAAATTTTGATTTTGGAGAACATTTTATTTTTCAATTTAGAAAAGTGAAAACATAGGTTCCACTACCTTGGTAGACTCGGAAGATCTCATGGAGGAGATTTTGCTGAGATCTCTGCTGAGAGCAGGTCTCGTGAAGTGCTGGTGGATCCCATCAGCGCTGTAATCACCGCAGACTGCAGGAGGAGGACGCATGTTATTACGATAGAAAATCGTGGTGCACTTATGTAAGGATTTGTATCATTGTTTATACGACGGTAGGAGGAGGTGGAGGTGGAGGTGGAGGAGGAGGACAATGCGTCTGCGGGGGAGTCATATCGCTCTCGATTCTATGCTAATTCCGAAACTGCCCCGAGGGAGGGGGAGGCGATGGATCCGCGCACGATACCGAGGGGCCCCCTTCCGCCCACTCGGGCCCTCGGGGGCCCCTACTATTATAACTATCCACTATTAGCATATTGTAATAGTGAGGCCGGGGTCAGGAGGGTCGAATATGCTTTCACCTCGGCTCATCTCCCCGAGCACCGCCTCCCCGAGTACCAATTTTCCAACGAGCTGTACTTTTTGTACCTTCGAGCAACTACTCTGCAAACCACTCGTTTGCAGGTGAAATTCCACAGATTATGAACCTGGTGAACCTGAAATTAGTCCAAGAATCGAAAAACTCGAAAAAACGTCTGCCAAGTGGGTGTGGCACATAGCTTCCTCGTATCCACAACCCGAGTGTACAGATGATCCGAAGCATAGTAGCTAATCTCAAAACATCAATCTCTAAGGGCGGAATTCATAGACAAGGCTTGAATGTGAGCGAGCACTCAATTATTTGAGTTGAGGGTCAGCCTCGACTCAACAGTCCGTATTCATAGTTGATTGAGACGGCCCACTTAAGTGTTGTGGTCGCCTGAGTGCACGCTGAGCCTGAGGGGAGACTCAGGGGCTACTCAACTCATTCTCACCTTAAGTTGGCAGCCTTGGTGGGGATTTTTCCCTGTTTTATGGATATTTTGGGTGAAAAGCACGGGGAAATTTCCCTCTCGTATTCTGCACTGATCGTGAGTTACAACCTTGTCGACGGTTCAGGAGAGTCTAGCCCCCAGAAAGTGTTGTCGTGTTTCAGCGCTACCTACCGCCACTTCAACGAACTACCATTTCTGATATCTTATCAGGTGATCACGCTCGCGACCGCATTATCGTTGCTCCTCTAACTTGCAGTTATCCCACGATTACAATGTAGCGATGTACATGGACAACTTTCACTTAGTCGACTCGAGAAAATTTATAACAACATTAAATATTATTATATAAAAAAGTGGCGGTAGGTAGCATTGTAATCTTGGGATAACTGCAAGTTAGAGGAGCAACGATAATGCGGTCGCGAGCGAGATCACCTGATAAGATATCAGAAATGGTAGTTCGTTGAAGTGGCGGTAGGTAGCGCTGAAACACGACAACACTTTCTGGGGGCTAGAACCGTCTGTTCTCCGTGGTTATAACAGTAATGAAAAGTTTCTTACTGTTTTTTCGTTACTGTGGATGCTAATTTCTCTATTTTGTCCGATTTCCTACAAGTAACCATTAGTTTTGAGTTATAAGCAGATACAGTTATCAATCAAATTGAAGTCTGTTCAATTATATGAGGGTGCGGACATATTTTTGGAGATTTGTAACTTGATTTCTATCTCCGCAATTTCATCAGTTGGAATGAATTTGCTGCCATCGGACTCTGAAGAAGGTAAGAAATTATGATTTCCTTAAATTAGCAGTAAAAGTATGTATCTATATGTAGGCACGATACGAAAGAAAGAACCATTATTCAAAGTAATAAACACAAAAAGGCATTTTTGGTATCCTTTTGATGAGTGTTCTTAGGCATCATTTAACAAAATCAACCCATTGATTGTTTCAGACAAATTAACTTCTCCCGGCCGAATGAAGAAGGTTTATACACAAGCAAATATACGAATATTTATGACGTTTGGAACCCTTCAAAACCTTTACCTACCTACCTATTTATTTATCTGTGTGAAACAATATAAAGCCCGAAATAAACTCGTACCTACATGGATAGACCGGAAGCCGAGGCCAAAAACGGTGACTACGAGTTGAAAGCTACGATACAAAACGATAAAGCTCGTACAAACCAATTTTTATTAAAATGTCCTCCAAGGTGAGTAAAAAAATGGATTGCTGCCACTCCAAAGCCCCGTCTTTCAAAATGGCGGCCGTTTCAAATTGTCAAATTTAGAGAAATGATGACTTACGTAGTTGATGGCTGAAAATCATTTCACTTGCAAGAACTAAATATCTATAGGTGGAAAATACATCTCTGCCACCCTAGTTCCCCGCCACTGTACAGGCAGAGTCGATCAAATTTTGTCAAAATTTTGACCATTTTTTGACTTATTAGTTGACGGCTGAAATTTTTGTAGTAGGTTGGTATCCACGAGAAAGAAACAAAAAATTATCTCTGCTCTCCCCACCCCCCGTCTTCCACTCAGCAGAATCGATTCAAAATTGTCAAATTTCGACTTATTAGTTGACACGTGAATTTTTGTTTGCTAGTTTTCTCTGCATATGGTGAATAAAAACCATCTCTGCCGTTTTGATCCCGAGTCGTTCGTTCAGCAGAGATGGTCCAAAATTTGACCAAATTTGGTCCCAAAATTGACTTATCGAGTTGATGGCTGAAATTTATTTTGCGAGTAGCTAATTATTAGTTTTTTCGATATTCCTTACTCTGCCATTCTGAATCCGCGTCGTTCATTCACCAGAGATGGTCCAAATTGGTCAAATTTTGGTCAAAAATTGGACTTATTAGTTGACGGCTGGAAATTGCATAACTATCTCCTACATGCTACTGTAAGACAATAAAACACACTCTGCGATCTTGGAAACGCGTCGTTTGTGGAGCAGATCTCAATAATATTGAGACATTGTACATAATATGTACAATAATATACAATAATATGTACATAATATTATTATGTACAGGAATTTGGGTGCAGATCTCCAAACTCCAAATTCAGCACCGGGAAATTGACTTATGAGTTGATGGTTGGAATTTTACGGTAACATCTATCAAATCAACATAATATACATAATATTACAACATAATATTACATGACTCATATAATATATAACTAACATATTATAGTTTAGTTTTAGTTTTTATAGTTTTTTATTTTTTTTTATTGATAGTTTTTTGTTTCTTTCTCGTGGATACCAACCTACTACAAACATTTCAGCCGTCAACTAATAAGTCAGAAAATGGTCAAAATTTTGACAAAATTTGATCGACTCTGCCTGTACAGGGGCGGGGAACTAGGGTGGCAGAGATGTATTTTCCACCTATAGATAATTAGTTCTTGCATGTGAATTGATTTTCAGCCATCAACTACGTAAGTCATCATTTCTCTAAATTTGACAATTTGAAACGGCCGCCATTTTGAAAGACGGGGCTTTGGAGTGGCAGCAATCCATTTTTTACTCACCTTGGAGGACATTTTAATAAAAATTGGTTTGTAGCTTTCAACTCAAGTCACCGTTTTTGGCCTCGGCTCCCGGTCTAGGATGTTTTTTTATTCAACTAAGTTGAAGTACAAGTCTTGTACTTCATTACCAACCCATATCATTTTCTACAAGTATTTTCTACTATATCCTTTTATTAGATCGTAAAACAAGAATGAGGATTGAGAACGAAGGCGAGAATGTTTGAACTTCACGAAATCTTGGAAGATTTCACCGAGTTCGGGAGACAATGTTAAAAGACTGTTACAAGGAAGTTCAAGTTTCCGATGGTCTTCATTGGATGTTTTTGAGGGAAAAACTTGTCTAATCGCCATATTTTTTCAGACAAACAAAATAGATAGGTAGTTGACTTGCTGTATACTATTTTCATTAGGAAAATCTGATAATAACTGTGGCTGAGGGGCACTTAAGGTACCTCCGGCCAGCACTCAGGATTTTGCACCATTGAGTCGAGGGTGGGCCTCAACTCAACGCTGAGTGTGGTTTATGAATACCGTAGTGCGCCCTCAGATGTCGCAGTGAGTGCTCCCTCAGGGCGCCCTCAAATCTTGTCTATGAATACAAATGAGTGCCCGCCAACCCTTCTCAAATGTATTCATCTGTATTCATAGACAAGATTTGAGGGCGCCCTGAAGGAGTACTCAGTGCGATATCTGAGGGCCCACTCAACGGTATTCATAAACCAAACTCAGCGTTGAGTTGAGGCCCACCCTCGACTCAATGGTGCAAAATCCTGAGTGCTGGCCGGAGGTACCTTAAGTGCCCCTCAGCCACAGTTATTATCAGATTTCCTAATGAAAATAGTGTACAGCAAGTCAACTACCTTTTTATTTTGTTTGTCTAAAAAAATATGGCGATTAGACAAGTTTTTCCCTCAAAAACATCCAATGAAGACCATCGCAAACTTGAATTTCCTTGTAACAGTCTTTTCAATATTTTCTCCCCGAACTCGGTATTCATACATTTGAGGGTGCACTTAGACTTGAGTAATGACTATGAATTCCGACCTAAGTATCTCGCACTACCCTCATAGGGGACCATCTACACGTCAGCTCGCACAGTCCATGAAAATTTCATTCAAATTTTTCACTTTTGCGCATGCGCAGTATCCACTGTCAGTCTGGGGTCGATGATTTTCATAGGGGAACGCCTACACCTCAACCCGAATAATCCCTGAAAATTTCATTGAAATGTGGAAATTATGGCTGTGACGTGGAATTCACGTTTCAGCAGCTGCTATCAGTCCGTCAGTTTCCTTCTAGTGAGTTTTTCAAAGTCACAAAAGTCTCCATTAGGCAACTGTTCGTTAAAAATTTGATTTTGTACTACCATAAATATCCTAGCATCGTCTCTACGGCAGCAACGTACTACCCAACTAGGTATACGCTGGAAGGTAATGTGGTAAACCCTCGCACACGTCTCCGGTTATCAACTAGAAACACCTCGCACGTCCTCTTCATCCTTCACAGAAATATCTTTATGAATCTGAAGAATGCCAGGCAATTCTCTCGTGCCAAGTGGAAAATTCAACATAATGGCTAAAAAATGAAGAAGGTAGAGATTCTTTTGGGTCGTTACTCTTTGGTTGCACAAATAACGTTTATATCATGGAAAAAATCACTCTGTTTGGACTCTTAATAGTAAAAAAATGAATAAAAGTTGTTGAAAAAATTATTTTTCTTGAGAAAATTGGATAATATTGATAGTTTGTGACACTAAAGTATCGATACTCGATATTTTAAAATATCGATACTCATGCCCAACAATACTTGGGGTATCGATACTCGGATGCGATACAGTATCGATACAACATATCGATACTTCTATAAGGATACCCATCCCTAGACCAGGGGCGTTGGGTGACCTCCGAAAGCGGTGGGGCACCAAACCAGAAAATACAAGAACTTGGACCCTAGGATCACACAAACATACTTTTACTTCAAACAGAGGACCCACTGGGGAACAATCACATCTCAACTAATTCATTCCAGTTAATGATGGAAAAAAACTCATTTTTGGAACTCGAAAAGATTAAAAAATGTTAATTTGTTGCTAAAACAAAAAATGTTCATTTTTTTTAACGAAAAGCACATAATTTCTTCATTATAAGACAAGATCATAGAAAAAGTGTCTTAAAAAAATCCTACATATCGGTCGATAGGTATGTCTCTTGAATGCTTTTCCAGGGTCACATTCCCTTTGATGACTTTTAATGGTCTTTAGCAACGCCTCTGTACCATATTAAGAAAAGTTGTGGTACTGACAAGCACCTGGCTGCCTATTGTATTTCCCCATAATGAAACGTAGAATAGAAACGAAAAAATACGAACCACATCACCAAAATACAACTCCATCACGATCGTATTGCAACAAAACACACCAAGACGACTTGAAATGAAAGTTAAATGGACTGGAAAACCCAAAATGGTGAGAGGACCAGGGACATAACATTTCGGAGGCACAATCCCTAGCATTTTGAAGATAAAAACTTCAACAATATTTTAAAACTTAGTTCAATAGTTTTAACTTACTTTCATACATGTGAAAAAAATCTCTCTCTCGCAAACGCCATTCACAACAATGATAACACGAAAAATCATAATTTTGCTGTCAATCAGTTTCATGTAACCCGCCCCCAATCAAAAGAGGTAAAACACATAATCATGCAGTCTGGGCAACGGACTGTGAAAATCTGTTCAAGTGCTATTTTTTAAATCCCATCCATAACTGATATCTTTGAAGTTGAAATCCATCCTTCCATGGATCATGAGAGAGTATTGAGGAAAAAACTTTCTGCTTGGGAATTTTTTCTACTTCGGAGAAAACACTTTTTGAAGGGAGTTTTTTCAACTTTGGGGTAAAAATCTAGCTTACAGAGAGAGAAAATTTGCGGGGGCTGGACCCAAAGTGGCCTTATGGAAGCCACGCCCTAGACTGATTATCTACAGGATTTTATTTTTTTCCCGAGTATTCTACTTGTACTTCACATTTCTAAGTGCTCCTGCGTGTAGTTACACTCCTATCGGGAAGGAGCAGGTCGAGTGGAGGACTCGAGTGGGTTTCTGGCGGTATCTGGCGGGCGGATCTTCGTACGGAAGCGATGTCCCTTCGCGGTCGGCTGCCCTGAAGATGTTTCGGTCGCCGAAACACGTCGAGGTCGCCACTCGGCGGGACGCGCGTCTCCCAGGATGTTCCGGCGCGTCGAGCAGCGACATCTGCCGGACAAATCGGGCGGATGAAGGTCGCTCGCTCACTTTTCGGGTGACGCAGGCCGCCACCACATTCGGCGATTAATTGTCGAGCTTCGCGTGATATCTTGCTCATTTCGAGAAAACAGGCGTTGTAGGCGTTGTTGTTGTTATTTGCTCATTAATTCTCAATAATGAACCTGTGAATCTAGAAAATAACGCTGCAAATTATTACACAATTGTTAATTTTTCTGTATAGATCACTCGCCTGGAAAGAACACGGCTTTGCCATTGTCGCCACCTACCAACCATATTTTGCTTCAAAATCAAGGTTATTTTGAATAAATAAATGCTTTACACTCGATACGAAGAAATAAACAGTTGTGGGTGCCTTCACTAGGGAATTTGAATACTGGTTGCTAAGGACGCAAAACTAAGTAGAACTCAAGGAAACAGACAGCGATCGCATTTTGGTCAGCCACAATTTGAAGGAGATTAGACTTCTTTTTCGATTCACATTCGTGTTTCTAATTTATCACTAGTCCAACCCTTAAGTTCTCGTGGAGAATGAGCGGTTGGTGGTCTCATTCGATTCTAAAAATTTAATTCGATTTTGAAATGATGAAAAAACAATATCTTTAAATCGAGAGTTTTTGTGCTAGGGCGTTTAGAAAATTTCAACCCTTGGAAGTGACTGACAGCAACCAAAAGCTTCGGGATACAACTAGAACCCAAATGTAGGCTATACAGGGTGTCTACACTTTCGATGGGCATAACTTCAGGGTTCGATTCTACAAGGTATTTCCAACAAAAAATGTCTCCTAGCAATTTCCTTTTAACCCACTCAAAATTCCTTATTTTTCACTTTAAAGTTTTTCTTCGCGTTTTCGACCTTACGGCACTGACATGGTAATACTCCCTTATTTCTCCTGGAAAATCTAATCTGACTACACCGTTAGAAAGAGCGTTAAATTCCTAAGCTACCTAGTGCAAAATCAAAATATTTCAGCAATAAAATAGTTTCACAAAATCAAGTAAAAAGCCAACTTCAAAATATTTTTGAAACTTGACTTTCTTTGACCAAAGTTTTCACTCTAAATCCCTGCCCATTTCGATGGGCGCTCTTCGGGGAAAACATGCTCAAATTGTCAGCTTTTCAACGGTCTATCAATTTTTCATTTTAACATTCAAATTGGAAGCGTAAATGAAGTTTGAATGCCAGAAAACGTGTGTTTTACAAGCAAATCCAGTGTTTTAATCGGTTTATGGTCCCCCTCGACCTCAAGATGGCTTGACGATTTTGGTATCATTTCCTATGTAATTCTTTATGCTGAATCCAATAGTGATAGGTACTTCCGAATGATTCCGACTGATAGAAAGTGGATTTTTCGAAGAAAACCTTCGTTTTTCGTACATAAAATACGCATTATTCGTAGATATAGTCGTGAGCATAAAGTAACACCATTGAACTCAACAAAAACTTCAATCAGCTAGAAATTCGGTGTCTTTATTGAGTAGAAAATTGTTACTTTATGCTCACTACCATGTCTACGAATAATGCGTATTTTATGTACGAAAAACGAAGGTTTTCTTCGAAAAATCCACTTTCTAGCAGTCGGAATCATTCGGAAGTATCACCATTTGATTCAGCATAAAGAATTACATAGGAAATGATACCAAAATCGTCAAGCCATCTTGAGGTCGAGGGGGACCATAAACCGATTAAAACACTGGATTTGCTTGTAAAACACACGTTTTCTGGCATTCAAACTTCATTTACTCTTCCAATTTGAATGTTAAAATGAAAAATTGATAAACCGTTGAAAAGCTGACAATTTGAGCTTGTTTTCCCCGAAGAGCGCCCATCGAAATGGGCAGGGATTTAGAGTGAAAACTTTGGTCGAAGGAAGTCAAGTTTCGAAAATTTTTGAAGTTGGCTTTTTTACTTGATTTTGTGAAACTATTTTATTGCTGAAATATTTTGATTTTGCACTAGGTAGCTTAGGAATTTAACGCTCTTTCTAACGGTGTAGTCAGATTTGATTTTCCAGGAGAAATAAGGGAGTTATGACCATATCAGTGTCGTAAGGTCGAAAACGCGAAGAAAAACTTTAAAGTGAAAAATAAGGAATTTTGAGTGGGTTAAAAGAAAATTGCTATGAGAAATTTTTTGTTGGAAATACCTTGTAGAATCGAACCCTGAAGTTATGCCCATCGAAAGTTTAGACACCCTGTATATCAAATTTCATCAAAATCTGTCCATGGTTCCTAAAAAAAGTGCCGCTTACGGCGGAAGGACGTACAGTACTGTGAGTATGTGTAAAAAATCGAAAAAACAAACGTCTATCAGTATTGGAAAGGAGTGCAAGTACCTATCTTCAGATAGTCTTTGAGCACGTTTAAATAGGTTTCCTGACCTCACAAGCCTCTTACGGATCACTAGAGGGCAAGTTCCTCGTTCATTTATGTTAATAACTCATTTCACCCAAAACGCTAACGATGAACTACCTGCTCATTATGAGTATGGATACCGTCATATCAATAATGTGCTTTATTATGTGCTTTATTCGCGTTTTTTAATAATTTTTGAAGTATGAATTTCCCCTAAGCACTCGGTAAAATCGTCACAATAATAATTCCCAATTTTTCTTCCTAAACCTTAACATTAAATTATGAAGTCATCAACCAGTATCTGCTTAGGGATAACTTCATTGACACGACCACCATCCACAAAACTGATCCCTAATGCTGTACCAAGCACATCTAACGTTATGGAACTGAGTTGTGGAAGCGCTCTCTCCATCATCAGCAGCGCTAATGACAGTGACGATTTAGATTCATCAATCAGTGTAATTCACTTCTAAAGACATCTAATTATTACCTATGTTTCGGTACCTTAACTTTTGTAAAATTGGTGAAATGTTACTATTGTTTTGAATTTAAAATTTCAGTATTTTTCATGAACTTCTTCTAACGTTATTTATTTTGCAATTTTCTTTTCTTGAAATATGAAGAAGTATGAAATTCATGATCAGAGCAACCTTCCCTAACAGTACTCTCCACAAATTGATTTTCGATCACTTCACCTATAAACTCACAGTACTGTGGGACGGTAAAATTTTTATTAGATTTTTGGATTCTACATAAACCGTTTATTGGATTTTTGAAACGTAAACCATCAAATTTTGAGGAGGTTAAATTTGTTTTTTCTTGCTCGATTCCAATGGTTCATTACTGATAATAATAAACCAAAAACCCACATCTCGCTGATTTTAATAAATTTTGCCCCCGAGTCTACCAAGGTAGCGGAAAAATGTTCTTAAAAATAAAAATTTCCACTCGCTTTTTACGCCTCAGACCTTCCTGAACAATTTTGCTTCCGTGTTTTTCTGTCTGTCTGTCTGTCTGTCATGAAATCCTTGTAACTGGCAAAACACACGTCGGGCACAGTTATTGTCCGATTTCGATGCAATTTTCTGGGATTATGTCTTTCGGGGTTTAGATCATCGCTTTCGGACTAATAGTAACGACTGCGCATGCGCAAATATGCATTGCTTGTCTCAGCTATAACTTTTACATTTTCTACCCGAATTTGATGAATTTTTCATAGATTGTACGGTTTGACGTGTAGATGGTCCCTATGAGGGTAGTGGAAGGTACTTAGAGATTGGTGTTTTGAGATTAACTACTATGCATCGGATCATCTATACAGGGTGTCCAAGTAACTACGCTCCCCCCACTTATTTTCTCTAATAGTGTAAGAAAAAAAATCGAATTAACGCTTTTCTTCATAATTTTTTGCGTAGAATTCAAAAATGATAAAATTGCGCAGTGCGCAATCGCGCAACCATGCGCAATCATGATCAACTTTGTTTTTTCAAATTTGAACCCCAATTTTTTATTGCAGATTCGGATTCTACGTCAAATTTTATGAACATTTTACTTCGACAACTTTTTTTTGGACGCGCGCAGCCCGCTCAGCGAGCCCTCAAAGATGCGCAACCCAGAGATTGCGCCTGAGTTGAGATGAAGGTAAACCTCAAGTGTGGCACATCACTTAGCACTGTTTTTCTACGCTGAATCGCGTGGTGATATCCCTTTCTTGGTTATATCTTTATACTTTTTCTTGGTGGTATCTACAGCCGAAAAAGTCACTTTTTGAGGAGGAAATCATCGATTTTCCGTGGAATTTTTTCAGAGTATTGTTTTCTTCTCGAATTATTACTCCTTTGTGCAGGTAGACAATACAGTTTACATTAAGAGTTATTATTTATTAAGAGTTTATTTAAGAGTTCTTAATTTATTAAGAGTTTTATTAAGAGTTTATCGCTTAATTGTTTCAATCATTGTTCATCCAATCATGTTTTTAGAAGACTGAAAATTATTTTGCAAAATTTTGTAATAGTTATGTTGAATTTTCCCGTTATTTTACAATTTTAAAAATTTAATTTTATTACATTTCATTAGGATGGTTTATTACCCTTCATATGAAACTCGATGATTTCCTCCTCAAAAAGTGACTTTTTCGGCTGCAGATACGGTAAAATGAAATCAAACCAAGAAAGGGACATCACCACGCGATTCAGCGTTGAAAAACAATGCGCAAAAAGTTTTGAAGAATAGCGTTAATTCGATTTTTTTCTTACTCTATTAGAGGAAATAATTGGGGGGAGCGTAGTTACTTGGACACCCTGTATAATCGGGTTTTGGATACGAGGAAGCTATGTGCCACACCCACTCGGCAGAATTTTCCTTGTAATATTTAGAAAATCCGAGATACTTTCGTGATTTCCCTCGTTTATTGACCCGGAAAACTAAACTGACTCATTCTGTCCGTCCATTGTAGTTCTATGTGAGGCTGCACCGCCCATCCAACGTGGCTGTAAACCAGTGGGAAGCCTCCCTGTCTTGCAGGAGATCGTAGGATGCCGCACAGAATCTTCATTGTCAACGATCTTGGTGGTGACTGCTTCTGCCAGCTCGAAACTGCCTGACTCAGCGGTTTTCCGTTGTTCGTTTGAGTCTGTCGGATGACTCTTCACCTGCAGGTGCAATACGAATCCGCCTCTCATGACCAACCGCATAAAAGTGTAACCGATTTCGAAGGCTCGGGAAGACGTTTTCGTTCCAAGGCAGACGCCTTCATTAGCATCCCATTACTTTTTCCCTAGACGAGCGCTCTCCCCGGCAGCGGTTTCCCGTTTTCCGCCATCTTCAAGGTCGTCCGAGCTGACGCTTTGATCTTTCGCCGGCCGCGAACCGAAACGAATCCGTCGGGTCGGCTCGAGGAGGGCTCGCGAGCGGCCGATATGCGCTCGATCGGGTCTTCCTATTAATAAAGATAAGTCAACGGTGCTCGCTCGAGATAGACCTGACTGCTTCTTGAGTCGAGATGAGTCCTGCATTCCTTCCCTTGATGCGCTCAGTATTAATAGCATGACGTGTGTCCTGTGCGGTCGCGGACTGCTGGTTTTAGGACGTCCCTCATCAAGACTGGGTGTCCACATGGGGTTTTTTTTTTAAACTTTTTATTGGCATTGTTGCAGGAACATACAGCCGCAATAAGATAATATTAGGTACTTCATTACATTATTTACGAGAAGTTAATTTTTTTCTTTCCTTTTCAAGTTGTACAGGAATTAATGTTGAACATGAATGGTTAGATATTTATGTTGTACAGAGGATGGAATGATTTATTTATTTTTTATTTATTTATTTATTGTATAAACGGGCGAGCCCAATTACAAAGTAATTTTAAAAAAAGATCGGAAGAAACAATGATACATTTAGTGAAAAAGAGAAGGGGTTTCTAATAAAAAGGTGAAGAATTTATGGCAGACTTGAATTCGTTGAAAGAGCTGGTGAAGATATCGAGGTCTTGATGGAGGGATAAGAGATGATTTGCTAGGCGTGGTATTCTATGGAGTGGACGGTGTTGAAGATAGTTGTACGGGGAGAATGAGACGAAGAATGGGTGAGAGAGGCGCGTGGAGACTTGAGGAACCCTAAAGTTTAACCTAGACAGAAGGTCGGGCGAGGAGATCCCGTTGTGGAGCAGCTTGTGCAGGAACGACATATCTGCCAGCAGTCGGCGCTTCTCCAACGTCTGAAGGCGGCATCTACCAAGGAGAGCGTCGTAGTCTATTTCATCCCCGGGAATACCAAGCTTGTAGGCTACGTAACGGAGAAATTGCCGCTGAACTCTTTCCAGGGTATACTTATGGGGGGCATAAAAGGGAGACCACACTTGAGAACTATACTCCAGCTTTGGTAGCACCAGGGCCTTGTATAGAAGAACAATTGGCTCGACCTTAGTGAACTCTCTAGTGTTCCTCTTGACAAAACCCAGGGTTCTCATCGCTCCAGCCGCAGCAACCTCGACATGCTTGTTAAAATTGAGCTGCTCATCACAGATGACTCCCAGATCCTTTATCTCATTAACTCTCAAGAGAGGGGCACCACAGAGGTGATAGTTGTGCGTCAGGTGATGGTCGCTTCTATGGAAAGTTATAACTGAGCACTTAGCAGGGTTTAGAAATAGGTGGTTATCTGAACGCCAAGCCTCCAAAAGACGAACAGACTTTTGCAGGGCATCACAATCCTCTGGTGAATTCACATGGCCAAAAAGCTTCATGTCGTCGGCAAACAGCAGGCACTGATTGTTGTATTCATATTAAAAAAATTGTCTGTTTGAGGAAGAAGCATATGGCTTCGTGTACTTCTCCGTTTTCTTCTTGTAGCAGGGTGTCCAAGTTAAAGGGATGTTTGGTGAGGGGAGAGATTTTTTGGAAGAGATTTAGCCGTGGCGACTCATATGTGGAGCATTCAAGTATCATGTGCTCTGCAGTTTCCACCTCGTTGTGACATGCAGAGCAAGTATCTGTGTCACTCAGTTCAAAACGCTGTAGATACGATCTGGTTCGGCAGTGTCCAGTGCGCAGTCGGTGAATAGTTGTATAAAAGGCCTTGTCTCTATTTGCAGGAGTTTTCTTAATCCAATTTAGTTTGGATGGAGGGCCGAAGAGGGATTTGTATCGTTCGCCCGCTGGGTAGTCATAGAACTCTTTCTTCCATTTTCGGAGTAAGGATTGTGAAAATTGGCGTCGAAGGTAGCTAGGGGGGCAGTAAGGATGGCTAGGTATTGTTAATGGAATTTCAGTTGCCAGGCGGGCTTTATCATCAGCTACTGAATAACCCGCTATATTTTTGTGACATTGAATCCATATGAAACTTACTACTCCTCCTTTTTCCTTCAATTTTGCAATGTATTTGATCACTTCTGACTCGATGTATGATATTCGTGAGGACGGATTGGTTGCTGATAGTTTCCGAAGGGCGCTCTGAGTGTATGAAAGTACAACAATCTGTGGAGGAGATGAGGGAAGTTCGTCGACATATTTGAGAGCTTCTAATATAGCAAACATTTTTCTGCAGTGTATATCGAAGAGGGGTTGATGGAGCAGGACTCACATGGGGTTGATGGAGCAGGACAACACTCAACTAACAAATACCAGCCTGCAACTAGTAAATAACCTTGCACAAATCCGTTTAAGGCCATTAACCCTGAAATACTAACTTGGAACACTTCACCAATATTAAGAATGCACCTTTGAGGCGTACAAGTTCCCAAAAGCCACTCAAAAAGTTAGTTTATCCCAGTATCACAGTAACTTCTAATGTATTGAACTAGAACATAAGGCAGGAAAGAATGAAAGTCAATTTCACCATTGAGATGCTTTCAACTACTCAAATTTATTAAAATTTCTCAGTCGCTCAATAGAATCTTTTGCACGTAATACTAATGACTACCTCTAATGGGAGTATTTCTAAACCTATAAGCCCCCAAGGGTAACCTTAGATAAATAAATATTGATAACTGATAAGTTATTCCAATTGAAATATACCATGATAATATAGTATATGATAGATTTATATAATTTTTTTATATTAAATAAATTAGGATATCTAATAAATATGTGATTATTTATGAAATAAATACTAAACTTGAATAATTATTGATTATTAATTATATAACTTATAAGATAAAGATTTAATTATAAAATTTCTATTCTAAAGAAATTTCTGATAAAAGTCAATCTATTTACGTTATGACGCCTCTCAGGCATAGTAACTTCAAGAAAATGTTGCATCACTCGCAGGTAAATGACGTTGCCAAAGCTTAGCTCTATTGATGGAAGGCCATTGTTCTTGAGGGCTACCTGATGTGTTGGCGGGGGAGGACAACGTCACGAGATTTGCCACTCATTCATAACAACGTATATGCTCGCGAGGCACCTTGTTAGTATTTCCGGGTTATGAATCCAGATTCACAAAAATCCATAGACATTTGTGTGTGACGAATGGTGTGCACTCAGCTCAGCCCTCATTCTCCAACTTGATCCCTTCTTGATCCCTTTGTTTAAACATTAGGTCCATTTAAACCAGTACGTCAGCGATAAAACTGTTTCACTCAATGTAATTAATTTAGTATTTTAAGCATGAAATAGTGATCCCCCTCTTCACTCTAATGGACCATAAAAATTCTATCGGCATGGGTTACTCGTCCCAGTCTGACACCAAAGCAGAAATACATCGTAACATTGAAATTTCATCTGTTAGTTTTAGTTAGCAGTCCGTCGAGGTTCGCAACCGTATTCAAGGTGAAACACAAAATTTTTTTTTTCTGTTGACTGTTGTCCAACTTTACTTCAGATTGATCGCATAAGGACGCTCAAGTCTTACTGCGGAACGTCCTAAAAAAATGTTCTCCAAAATCAAAATTTCCACTCGCGTTTTACATTTCAGACCTTTCTGAACAATTTTGGTTCAGTGTCTGTCTGTCTGTGTGTAATGAAATCCTTGCCACAGTCATAACTTCTACATTTCCCACAGATGAAATTTTCAAAGATTGTGCGGACTGGCTTATAGATGGTCCCCTAAGAAAATCACGGCCCCCATTTGACAGTCTCTGCGCATGGGCTAACGTTCAATCCTTTTAACAGCCAAAACACCTGCATTTTTCATTCGAATTTGATGAAATGTACTAGGCTTGTTCCAATTAGAGTGTACATCAAAAAAATTGAAGAAAAAAAAAACTTTTTTAAAAACAAGCTTTTATTTTTTGTTAATTAAATTAACTAAAATGTTAAAATAAATTACCTGTAATAAGAAATATAACACTTTATGGAGATAACACTTTATCACAGCCCCAATTTTATTTAATTTTAATCTACGACTAAAAACAAAAACTGTTGAGGGGGGGGGGGGATTACACGGACTCTGACTCTTCCCTTACCCCGACTCGTCCCACCGCCCGCCCGTATTAGATGGAGGATGGTCCCCTATGAATTGGAAGTTCGTCTCAGAAAGTTAATAATATTGCATTGTCATGCGATTAACACATGCATGCAAAATTTGAGCTCAATCGGATACCGGGAAGTGGATTAAATAAATTCAACTTGCAAGATTTCATTAATGACAGACAGACAGACTGACAGACAACAGGTGAAACTAAATAAACTGATAGTAGCTACTGCGTATGCGCAAACATGAATTCCTTGTAACAACCATGACTTCTACATTTCTCATTCGATTTTCATATACAATCGGGTTATGGATACGAGGAAGCTATGTGCCACATCCACTTGGCAGTCGTTTATACAATAAAGATAGTTGTGGCGATACATCAATCATTAGTAAATGCTTTGACTGCAAACTTTTTTTTTTTTATAAAAGAATCCTTGAGTTTGCCGGTTAAGTAATAATTACTTAACCAATTACTTACCAATTATTGGTGGTTGAAAAATAAGGGTTGACATTTTGAAACAACCTATCTCAAAAAATTTCGACATAAAGGTATTGTTTTTCATCAATTTAAAATAGAATTGAATTTTTAGAATTTTAGAGACCACGCGGAGCCCTGTAGGCTCGCTCCCTACGAGAACTGGACTTGGAGGGTTGGACTTACGATAAATCAGAAACACGAGAGTGAATCGCAAAAGAGGCCGAATCTCCGTTCAAATTGTATCTGACCGAAATGCGATCGTTGTGGGTACGTGATAGGTAGTTACTAAGTAGTACCTATAGTTGGTAGGTGGTGATAATGGCAAAGCCGAGTTCTTTGCAGACGAGTGATCTATATGGGTCATTTTCCCAGAAAGGGCCAATCGTTGTCCAGAGAAGATTCCGAATGCACATTTATGATTTAGGCGTTTAAAAAAAATTCTCCATAAACTATCAACTTTGTTCTACTTAACAATGAAATATGCACTTATTCCCGCTAAAATATAGAAATTAAAGTTTAAACTGCTAAATGTCCAGTAATCTGCCATGTCCGGACCCCTAGGTAGTCAACTTTGCTTGAACACTGTGAATCACCTATGAAAGCAGCGGCCTGAATTTGTAGTGATTCTTTATTGCATATACCTGGACATGAAAAAAATGGGTTTGCAGATTTTTTCAGAAGCAAATAAAGCGAGCAGGAGGATAAAATGTGCTTGTCCGGAGGTTTCTGTCTTTAATCTGCCTTTTTTGTGTTTTCGTATTTTGGCGGCTTTTTATCGTTTCCCGCGGTTTTACTACCACTGTAAGAGGTGAGGTTAGTCGTTAGGTTATCAATGAAAGCGGCGGGAATCGTATTTCTTCTATGTGGAGGCACAAGTGGTTTCAGTTGCAAAAACGTGGTGTCACAGTCACCGTCTGTCTTTCTTCTGCCCTCTGTGAAACGGTAAGAAGTCGAAATTATTTTTTCTTTTTGGTCTCTAGTTCTTGTTTCTACCGAGCTGGTACCAGCGATATGGTTACACTTCAGCAGAACAGCACCAGAATGCGGGAAAAGCTGAAAAACCTAAGTGCCACCCAGGAACTTGTGTCTTTCACCTGCCGGTGATGGTGGCAGATAAAAGACCTTTTGGACAGATGAAAGACTTTTTTCAAGTTGTTAAAGATTTAATTTGAATTTTCCGTGACAATTTAAAAACTTTACATTTTTCGACCTCAAAACTGTATTCAGCTACCGTAAAAAATCCCCTGGTACCAAGTTTTGGCTCGAAAACCGATAAATTGAGATTACTTGGTTACTTTCGGAGGTTTCTAGGTTGCTATCAGAAAAACCGTGTTCCACGTTGGTTTAACCCTTTCCTACACCTGCGTCCCGCTCTGGATTGCGCTTGGTCTGCTGAATTTTCGAAAATCCCGACTACCTGGTAGAGAGTTGGACGCTACAAGGTCGTAAAAAATAACTAGCTAGGAGACACCGTTGATCCACGAAACTCTCGGTTGTCCTAGGAGGGAGCCGTCGGGGGTCTCATCCGGGAATCATCTTTCACGGCTATCTACCGCCACCGGGGGCATAAGAATGACAAGTCGCTGGAGACCAGCCCTATTTCTACTTCTCAGAGTCGCTCATTTGTCAGTTTTAACGGACTAACGCCAGCCTCTTTTGCGAGCCCTTTCGTCGGCGTAGACGACGAGGCCAAACATAACTCAGAGGGCTGACGGTGAAGTCGGATTAGGCCTCCGGAGAGAGGTGGAGATGTGTTTTGGTGGACGGACATTTGCATAATTCCCCAAATTAAGATAATAGAAAGCTGTTTTGTGATTATGAACATAAATTTTGGGTGCAACCAAAACGATTTGTCCGAGAATGACTCGGTTCCGTAACTTCTGGTATTCTGTTCTCCAGCCACGATGGGGATACAGGAGAGACATTTCTCATAAAGGAACAAATAAGTCCATTCATGTAATATAATGTAGGTATGTACATTTCCAAGTCAAATTCAACCTTTTCTAACTCAAATCAAATCATTCTTTTCCAAGTCAAACTCAACATTTTCCAAGTCAAATCCAACCTTCTCCAACTCAAATTCAAATTTATTTTGGAAAATGTTGAATTTGACTTGTAAAAGGTTGAATTTGACTTGGGAAAGGTTCGATTTGACCTGGAAAAGGTTGGATTTGACTCGGAAAATGTTGAATTTGACTTGGAAAAGGTTGAATTTGACTTGGGAAAGGTTTGATTTGACTCGGAAAATGTTGGATTTGACTTGGAAAAGGTTGAATTTGATTTGGGAAAGGTTCTATTTGACCTGAAAAAGGTTACATTTGACTCGGAAAATGTTGAATTTGACCTGGAAAAGGTTGAATTTGACTTGGAAAAGGTTCGATTTGACCTGAAAAAGGTTCGATTTGACCTGAAAAAGGTTGGATTTGACTCGGAAAATGTTGAATTTGACCTGGAAAAGGTTGAATTTGACCTGAAAAAGGTTGAATTTGACTTGGGAAAGGTTCGATTTGACCTGGAAAAGGTTGGATTTGAATTGGAAAAGGTTGATTTTGACTTGGGAATGCTATATATCATGTAATGAATATAGAAAATAATGCTATATATTTATATATTATACATAGAATATAATGCTATATATTTTTATATTTTTGAAATTGTGTCTATACCTATAAGAAATTTTGTGCTTAATCCGCATATACCTACAATAATTATATTACTAAGATTATGAAGGTGAATATCTACAAACACTCCTGAAGTAGCTGAGTTGGTGTGGGGGAGTGTGTGTTGAGAGTGTGGGAAGGGGGTGGTAGGAAGTTTGGGGGGCAGGAGGTGTTGGATATTCCAGGGGCATGAGGAGTTGGATGAGTCAGGGCTAGAGGTGTCCAGAGCTGCCAGGTGTCATTAGGGGGTGGTGGGAGTAGGGGTCACTGATAAGAGTTAGGGTCTGAGGATTCTGGGCTGGAGGAGTAGGATGAGTCAGGGCTAGAGGTGTCCAGAGCTGCCAGGTGTCATTAGGGGGTGGTGGGAGTAGGGGTCACTGATATGAGCTAGGGTCTGAGGATTCTGGGCTAGAGGAGTTGGATGAGTCAGGGCTAGAGGTGTCCAGAGCTGCCAGGTGTCATTAGGGGGTGGTGGGAGTAGGGGTCACTGATGAGAGTTAGGGTCTGAGGATTCTGGGCTGGAGGAGTTGGAGAAATCTGGAGCAGGAGGCATCATTAGGGAATGGTGGAGGTAGTTGTTACTGATAAGAGTCAGGAGAGGAAGGTGTAGAAGGAGTTGGGTGTGGGAGGCATCATTAGGGGGTGGTGGGAGTTGGATGAGTCAGGGCTAGAGGTGTCCAGAGCTGCCAGGTGTCATTAGGGGGTGGTGTGAGTTGGGGTCATTGATAAGAGTCAGGGGGTAGGAGGCTTCATAAGTGGTTGATGGGGAGTAGGGTTCTCTGATTAGAGTTAGGGGGCTGTAAAAGGAGTCAGGGGCGGTAAGAGCCTGGAGCAGGAGGAGTTTGAGAAGTCGGGGGTCAAGTTCAAGGTCAAAAGTCATAGTGTTAATAGTTATGCGCCAGAAGCTACCTTTCAACTCTACTTACCAATAACCATTGAAAGGTGGAAAAACCCTCAATTGGCGTGGAAAACCTGCCTTATAATCGTGAAAACTCTTCATTTTGTGGCTCGATAACAAGCATCTTTACACCAACTCATTCTGTAGATCCACGATTTGGTGAGGAGGCTACACTGCCCACCCGACTTGGCGGACGTTTTTTGGTCGGAGGTGCCGCCAGAGCTGGAAAACGCAGTCCGGCTCTTCTCAGCAGACGAGGACCCGAAAATTGATAAAAATCTGGTTCGCGAGGGGGAAATAATTCCGTTTGGCGAGGAGCTGGCGGACCGCCCGCACGACCGCCCGTTCAGATCCCCCGGATAATCTCGTCTGGGCCGCGAGAATCGCATCGCTGATTGGGGACGCCTCATGAATATTCAGGGGGCGATTGGGGGCGTCTCGGATCCGCCGGATGACCGAAAAGCCTCCCCGCAGCACCTCCACCGCCTCCACCTTCTGCAACTCCTCCTCCTCCTCCGCAGTTCCTGTCATCTAAAATGTACCCTCCCTCCTCCTCCAGGCACCTCATCGTCTGAAATCTCCTCACTTAACTCTGAAACCAGTGCCACAACCGTGGTGGGGGCGGGGGGGGGGGTTAAAGAATAAGTGTGATTGACATCAACTTGAACAAAACGCACTAAAAGTTGAATAAATTCCAGTAAAATTAAAAATTTTGGGTCGACCAAGAAAAATTTTTTTAACCCCCTCTCAAAATTGGTTGGTTTACGTTTCAAGGTTTACGTAGAATCCAAAAATCGAATAAAACGCTGCAAATCATTGCCCAAAGGTTTATTATTTTCTGTATAGATCACCCTTCTGTACAGAAACCTCCCTACCAACCATAGGCACCTATTACCTACAAGAGCATTTTGGAAAATTTCAACCCCAACCACCAACCAAATGGAAATGAAGGGTTGAAACTTTCAAGAATGCCCTAATAGGTAGTAAGTACCTACGGTTGGTAGGGAGGGATCCATACAGAAGCGTAATCTATGCAAAAAGTAATAAACCTTTGGGCAACGATTACCAGCATTTTTTTTACCTACCAACTTTTTTTTACCTATTTTTTTTACCTACCAACCATTGGTAGGTACTACCACACCATACTGCCTTCACACCTTCACAATAAAGTTTATTAGAAAGAACTAAACGTTTCACACTCGAATCGAAAAATAGGGAGCTTCATATGGAAATTTGATTACCTACTGGTTAACGAGAGTTTTCGAGCTAGGGCACTCTTGAACATTTCAACCCTCAATTTTCACCCCTTACGGCGGACGGACGGAAAATTTTTTTATTCGATTTTCGGATTCTACGTACCTTGAAACGTAAAACATCAAATTTTGAGGGGGGGTTAAAATTTTTTTCTTGATCGATTCCAAAGGCTTATTATTGAAAACTAGCTGAAAAGCCTACAAAAAGTAGGCAAAAACAATTCCTCCGACTCTCTCCTCCACCCACTCACTCCGACTCCTCCCGCCCCCAACTCCTCCGACTCCTCTCGCCTCCGACTCCTCCCGCCCCCAACCCCTCCAGCCTCCAACTCTCCCCACTCCCACGACCCCTTCAACCCCTCTGTGCATACGTACGTACGTACGTACGTACGGTTGGCGTTTTATATTATTAGATAATAAACCAAAATTTGGCCGTCCGTCCGCCGTACGCGGCACTTTTCTTGGTTACCATGGACCGATTTTGATGAAATTTGGTACGTGGGCTCCATTTGGGGTCTAGTTGTGCCCCTAAGCTTTTGGTTGATGTAGGTCACTTCTAAGGGTTGAAAAATAAGGTTTGAAATTTTGATAACGCCCTAACTAAAAAAATTGATATAAAGATATTATTTTCCATCAATGTAAGATAGTATTGGATTATTAGAATTTTCAGAGACCACACGGAGCCCTGTAGGACAACCCGTTCGCTCCCTACGAGAATTTAACCCATTACTGCCCAGAAATCCATTTTTGACAAAATTTTCGAATTTCTTCTTCAATACTTCATTTCTATACCTTCTAATGTTAAATATAAGGTTACCTTGTCATCCGCCATGAAAGGAGGGGCAGGAGCCCCCGTTGCATATATGCAACGATGGGCAGTTATTCAATGAAGTTGCTGCTTAATGTTTTTGTTAGTGACCTCATTTATTTCCATATTACCTGTACGGATGAGAATAAAAAGCTGTAAAATAAATTTTATGAAATCAATACAATATCAATTAAGCTCCAAAATTCACAAATAAGGCAAAATAATGTTGAAACAGTGATTATAGGAGATCATTGATTGTGGTTAGGACGGAATCAACACAAAGTCCCATGTTGCACTTGCTGCACTGATATTTCAAGGTTGAAGTCAAAAAAGCATTTGATTCAGTACACCATCAGATTTTGTGCAAAAAGCTCTATACTTATGGCATTCGAGGCATACCTCTAGAATTGATCAAATCCTACCTGTTTAATCGACCCCAAGTTACTAGAGTGGGGAACTCTTTGAGTGACGAATTAACAGTCACCTGTGGTGTACCTCAGGGCACTGTATTAGGTCCCATTCTATTCTTACTTTATATTAATGATCTAATGGATCTTGATTTGGAGGGCAAATTGTTTGGATTTGCAGATGTATCTTCGATTATTTTTTGGGGTAAAAATTACGATGATTTGATCACCACTATTAACCATGATCTTTTCCGAATCAAATATTGGTTTGATTTAAACAAGTTATGTCTAAATGTAGATAAAACTTCCGTTCTCTGTTTTTCAATTGGAAACAAAGGTTTTCCATCAAACTGCGAAGCGAGATTCCATTTGAATTATGCTTGCTTGGAGAGCCATGCTTCCACTTCCACTTAGTAATGAATGTAAATATTTGGGTATACTAGTCGACAATCACGTAAGTTTTAAGAATCATATTGATGCACTAATTATACGATTGCGTAAGTTACTTTACGTTTTCAAAGAATCTTGTAAGTTTCTTCCAACAAGTCGACTTAAAACTATTTATTACGGTTTGGCCTTTTCCATGATTAAATATGGTATTATTCTTTGGGGCATAGCCTGTAAGTCCGTCATTAAAAAAGTTCAAACCATACAAAATAAATTATTAAGAACTATGTTGAATAAAAGCCCAAGGTATCCTTCATCACTGTTGTATAAAAACTTTAAAAGTTAAAAAGATAAATCAAATTTTCCATATTCAGTCTTGTGTACATGTGTTTGGTACTGGCATAGATCCCAAGCATTTTTCTGTATCAACAGTTACTCGTAACTACAATAATTCTAGGATTCTTCTACCAAATAATATTTGGTAGAAGAATCCTAGAATTATTGTAGTTACGAGTAACTGTTTATATTATAAACAGCGAGTTTTATAAGAGAAATTCTTATGTAGTTGCCCTTAAAACTCTTTACCAAAAAGAAATTAATATATTTTCATTTCGCAACCTCTGTAAGTTTAAAAAAGTATTAAATAACTGTATATAACTCGGTATCCAAAATTTTTTGTTTCACTCTCTAACTTTTATTTACTTTGTGTGCAACGCACTTCCCATATTATAAGCTTACCTGGTAGCAATACTATTATTTCTCAGTTAGAATTACCTTTTCGAACTCCTCCGAAGAGCACAAGTTCCCTGGAACTTATTCTTCGGTGGGCAATATCTGTTTTTATATTTTGTATTTTGAAGTACCTTTTTTTATTTATTTTTCGCAGTGCTTTACTTTTAATGAGAATATACTTTGTATTATTTACTGTTATTGCCAATAAATCTATATCTATCTAAGTACAGTGTTACTCTGTGAATCTCCTCTGTTTTTCTTCCGGTATTTTCTCGATTCATCGAATGATTCCATCATTTTCTTCGGGTCAATAGGTAAATGCATTCGTACCTACCGAACATCGGTTCGATCGATAGACGACATTCTTCCTACACCTTTTGGCTGAGTGCTGTACTTGGTCAGGCAACCTGCGGTTATTTTTCTTCTGAATTCCAACTGGCATGAATGTGTGAGTAAAGTAAACAACCATTTCAGGTTGGATTTTCGATCTTTTGATTCATGATGTCGCACTCTCCCATGCTTTATATTCTTGAATTATAAACGGTCGAGGAACTTGAATGGGTTTCTTCTCTCGTGCAGAATATCTTCTTACCACTGAGACTGGCTGAATCCTGTAAGCAAGACGAAAGAAACCACAGAATTGTCTTTCCATTAGGAAGCAATTGCACAATAGTTTCAATTCTGCAAAGAACACGGCTTTGTCAGTGTTACCACCAACCAACTTGAAGAAAAGCATCGATCGCTTTTCGGTCAGCTAACATTTGAACGGAGATTAGGCCTCTTTTGCAATTCACACTCGTGTTTCTGATTTATCGTACGTCCAACCCTTAAATTCTCGTAGGGAGCGATCGGTTTGTTCTACAGGGCTCCGCGTGGTCTCAAAAAATTCTATACTATCTCAGATTGATGGAAAACAATACCTTTATATCAAAATTTTTTGAGTTAGGGCGTTTTCAAAATTTTCACCCTTAGAAGTGACCTACATCAACCAAAATCTTCGGGGCACAACTAGACCCCAAATTGACCCCACATACCAAATTTCATCAAAATCGGTCCTTGGGAACTAAGGAAAGTGCCGCGTACGGCGGACGGACGGCCAAATTTTTTTTCGATTTTTGGATTCTACGTACCTTGAAACGTAAACCAACACATTTTGAGGAGGGTTAACAAAAGTTTTTCTTGGTTGATTCCAAAGGATTATTATTGAAAATAATAAACCAAAAAGACTGCCAAGTGGGTGTGGCACATAGCTTCCTCGTATCCACAACCCGATTGTATAGATGATCCGATGCATAGTAGTTGATCTCAAAACATCAATCTCTAAGTACATCACAATACTGGAAAATTTCATCAAATTCGGATGTAAAATGTAAGTGTTATGGCTGTTATAAGGATTTAACGTTCGCGCATGCTACTACTCTGCGCAGGCTACTGTCAATTTTAAGGCCTTGATTTTCATTGGAGACCATCTAAAACCTTACCCGCATAATCCCTGAAAATTTCATCGAAAGCGGATAGAAAATATGGAAGTTATGGCTGTCATCAGACTCTAGAAGCAAAACGCTGCAAATTATTTTAGGATTAGCACAAAGTTTTATTATTTTTCTGTATAGATCACTCGTCTGCAAAGAACACGGCTTTGCCATTGTAACCACCAACCAACATGAAGAAAAACAGCGATCGCATTTCGGTCAGCTAAAATTTGAATGGAGATTAGGCCTCTTTTGCGATTCACACACGTGTTTCTGACTTATCGTAAGTCCAACCCTTAAATTGTCGTAGGGAGCGAACGGTCTGTCCTGCAGGGCTCCGCGTGGTGTCTAAAAATACTATACTATCTTAGATTGATGGAAAAAGAATACCTTTATATCATTTTTTTGTGGGTTAGGGCGTTTTCAAAATGTCAACCCTTCAAAGTGACCTACATCAACCAAAATCTTCGGGGCACAACTAGACCCCAAATGGAGCCTACATACCAAATTTCATCAAAATCGGTCGATGCTAACTGAGGAAAGTGCGTACGGCGGACGGTCGGCCAAATTTTTATTCGATTTTTGGATTCTACTACTCTACTTTTTTCTTGATCGATTCCAAAGGTTCATTATTGAAAATAATAAACCAAAATAAGAATACAACACAAAAATGAATAGACAAAACGCAGAAAAAATAGCAATAAAAACAAACGTAGCATTTAAGTCAGAGAATGAAGGTGGACATTAAGCTGGGTTCTGATGGAGGAGGAGGTGAGGAGAGAATATGTACGAAGGAAGGGGAAGTGGGGAGCAGGTTAACCTCACGAGGAATTCGACTGAAGGGACGATGAAGTAGATAATTAGTGGTGGAAATTGGGAAAACTGTACGGGATGCATGACGGGGAACAAGGAATCCAATGAGGGCCAGTAGATCACTCGAATCAGTCCTTCCAGATGGCAGAGTTATAGTAATTTTAGTAGGTGTAAGTCAAACACACGAAAAAATCTTAAAATGGAAAAAAATTGAAAAAACAAGGGACTAAAACAAAATTGCTAAGAGACATTTCCTTTATTAACCTTCCGTTAGTGGCACCTCTATTCTTACGCGATTGGTGGCATGTATGTCTCACATACACTACACTTTTTGGGCGTATACCAATAGAGAAAGTCCTTTTTTAACCGTCAGGGTTGTGTAAACAAGACACGTAATTGTTTAGTTAATGTTTTTGTATTTTGAAAAAATGTAAATAAAAAAAATATGTGGTCTCCAAAAACATTTCTTAACTAAATTTTTTAAAAACTTGTTAAGTTACATATTTTTGAAAAATCAGTCTTAGGTATAATAAATTTCAGAGCTGGCATAGAGATAAATGCTTAGATACTACAACAAAGCTACGAGTAATTATAAGCTTCGAAACTTTTGACAGCTGACTGAGTAAAATAGGTAAATCACATTTTCAAGAAGGAACTCTCATTCATAAAGTAATTGTAAAAAAAGACAATCCAAACCCCAAATTCGGACTAGAAAAGTAGCCCACCTACGCTTGAAAAAACTGACTAGATAGATACCTTCATCAAATAAATCTTTAGGACTCCAATTTTTCAAAAAATCCACATCCGCTGGTTTATTACTGACGCAGAAGGGCCCTCCTGGTTGCTGTCCGGCGTAAATTTCCACACTGTAAGTGTAGAACACTTGAGCATCAACGAGTGCAAATACTTTCACCCCATACTTGTTGGGTTTACTTGGAATATATTGCTTGAAACTTGAATATATTGGTGTGTGACAAATACCAATAAATAGCTTTTGAAAAAAATCACACAAAGGGTGGCATGTATGTGACAAATACAACGTACCGTTATCTCGATTGGGGTTCAAAGGACGGCGGCTTCAGGGCAATTGAGGGACTCCTCACATTGTCAGAGCAGAATAGGAGAGGAGATGCCCTCCACCCACCACTTGGGTGAAGCTTGACAGGCGACTGAAGAGAGACATGTATGCCTCACATACACGCCACTAATGGAAGGTTAAATTAGTTGTAGAATCGACTCCCGTAGTTTCCGGGTCCTCAACGTGGGACACCCTGTTAGTCCTCATTACTAAATCCACTGATTTAATGACCCATTACGACAAAACGTTCCACTAACCCTCAAGTTCCCCTGAGGATGAACAACTCGCCGCTTCGAAAGGCACATTTACAACTGAGAGTCACCAGAAGCGCCCCCCGAGTTTATTTTATGTTGCTGATCTAATCTCCCTCCGCAGTTCTCCATGTTTGAAGACGGCAGCGCAGCTTTCGACTCGTGTAGGCTCAAGGGACAAATATGTACTTGGCGATAATTATGGTCTCGTTCGTGTTTTCAGAACGTATGACGCCAGATAGTCGTTTGATAAACTCGCAACTTATGACTGGGTGCTTTCTTGTATCGAAATTAGCTCAAGTCGACATAAGGTGCTCTCGGTATCGCGTTTCATTTCAATGGTGTAGATATAGTTAGCGATACAATTTACCCACCTAATTTACAAGACTCCTTCCAGAGTCCAACCATCTGCTCATCTGATTAATGCTGGGGCGGTATGTTGAGGGGAGGAGCATATAAGTGGCGATTCCTCGTTTATTGGTTTTATTAGTAGTTGAGAGCACTTTCGCTTTCGCTCGTCAAGTTCCTAACAAAGATGCTGTTAAAGTTTCATTTCCGTATTCCTCCGTGGAAGGGTGCTGTACAGTTTTAGTACGAAGGAAAAAAGTCTACCAAGTGGGTGTGGCACATAGCTTCCTCGTATCCATAACCCGATTGTATAGATGATCCGATGCATAGTAGTTGATCTCAAAACATCAATCTCTAAGTACCTTCCACTACCCTCATAGATAGATAGATACGTATGTTTATTTTCGCCATTTTGTACACTTTTACAGTAATATAGGTAGTATTTTACCTTTTAGTTAAACCTTTTGTACTTTAAATTAAACCTCTTTGTCTTTCATTTAAACCTTCTCTGTCGTTTAAACTTTTTTCACTTTCATTTAAACCTTTTTCACTTTCATTTAAACTTTTTTCACTTTCGTTTAAACATTTTTCACATAGAATTGAACCTTCTATTCCCAAGTAGGAAAGTCAATTTTTGAACAAAATGAACGCATGAAAACTTTATTTCACACACTAGAATCATCAGGTGAAAACTTTATTGTATAAATATATGAGAACAACAAAAATTATATATTATATGTAAACAAGCTGACAGAAACAACGCAATCAATGGGCTCTTGCAGAATTTTTATGGTGTCAATGTAGAGGTTGGCCATTGACTGCAGTGGGTAATAATAATTACGTGTCTGTCACATAATTTTGACAATCACGTGGAGTAAGAGAAGCAACACTTGCTGCTATTACTTGGGGAAGATAGTGGTCTTCTCGGCGACTTAGTATGTTTCTTGCTGAATTCTTCATCTTGGAAAACGCCTTTTCCACAGGGTTGAGCATTGGCGAATAAGGTGGTAGGAATTTCATCCTCATTGTAGAAGAAGCCATGCAATCCCTAACAGCGTGTGAGCGATGAATTCGAGCGTTGTCTAGTATAAGGACAACCTCCTTGTCAACAGAAACTTGACCCTCAAGTTCCCTCAAGAATTCCACGAAAATTTCACCAGTCGTAGTGCTCGTCTTGACACACAGAAGGTACCTCAGTTAAAGAGACATGGGTAAATACGGATCGCGTTCTTCTTAGGAGAAATGAGGCGACTGAATATGTTTTCCTCTATTTCTATCTAGATCAGAACCGGGTAGGCACCTGCTTTCGACTGTGACAGCCAGCATATGAGTTAATTTTTTATCCAAATTCACATTCTCTTCCAAGGTTTAATTCAATACGAAATAGGTTTAATTCAAAGTAAAAAAGGTTTAATTCAAAATACAAAAGGTTTTAATGAAAGTTAAAAAAATTTAATTAAATACGAAAAAAGTTTAATTCATAGTAAAAAAAAGTTTAAATTAAAGTAAAAAAGGTTGAAATCAATGCGAAAAAGGTTTAGCTAAAAGGCAAAATACTATATAATTGCATGAAGGGATGCGATTTGCTCAGATTTCCTACCCGACGTTAAGCTTGGCCCGTGTTGTAGGGTAGGATCTTAGCAAAATCGCTCCATATCGGTAAATAAATTGATGTCTACTATACATTACAGTAATAAGTAAATTACCAAACAATACCTGATTGGTCCGACAAAAGGACGCATTTTGATAATCTCTAACATAAACTAACTTACTTTAATATTCTTCAACTTAGGAACTATCTACATCGTTAAGCCGCACAATCCCTGAAAATTTCATCAAAATTGGACAACAACCTCGTATAGTTAAGCCCGCTACAAGGATTTCATGACAGACAGACAGACACGGAACCAAAATTGTTCAGGAAGGTCTAACGCGAGTAATAATTTTGATTTTGGAGAATTTTTTTTTCAACCTTGAAAAGCCCGTTATTTTGGTAGACCCGGAAGCAATATTTCATAACCGATGTTGAACTTTGCAAAATAATATAAATATAAGAAATTAGAATTATCTTTGCTCGATTTTGCAAGCACAAAACGCATCATGAAACGCTGTAAATTATTACTCTTCGTTTCGATCTTTCGGATCTCTTCAGCTAAGCGTGCCAAACTAGGCTTTTCAGGCTGAGTGCTAGCTTAGGACAAAGTTGAGTTTAAAGGTTGATGAAAGTCTTTTGACAAACAGTCTTTTGACTAAACGTCGCATTGACAAAGATGTCGTTTGTCCAACGTCTATGACAAACAGTCGTTTGACATTGACATGTGACAAACAGTCGTTTGACAAACAATATTTCACTAAGGTTTATCATTTTTCTGTATAGATAACTCGCCTGCGAAGATCACAGCTTTGCCATTGCCACTATCTACCCACCATATTTTTGCTTCACAATCAAGTTACAAGGAAGAATTAAAAGCTTCACTAGGATAGGTGTCTCCATTAGGAAATTAGAATGCTGGGTGCTAAGGACGCAAAACTGATTACAACTCGGAGAAATGAACATCGGTCGGATTTTGGTTAGCTGAAATTTGAACAGAGATTAGGCCTCTTTTGTGATTCACACTTGTATTTCTGATTTATCGTAAGACTAACCCTTATGTTCTCTTAGGGAGCGAACGGTTGGTCCTACAGAGCTCCGCGTGGTCTATAAAAATTCTAAAAATTCTATACTATCTTAGATTGATGGAAAAACTATACCTTTATGTTATTTTTGCGTGTCGTCGAGTGAAGGAGATGACCTTCTCGATGCGGCGTTTGTGTTTTCTTTAACCCCTACTCAACAAAGAGAGAAAAGTCCCTATCCAAACATGCAGTACTGTCGCATCGGCAGCTTATTAGCCAGACTGGCGTGCAGAGTGCTGGGGAAGTGCAGGATAGCCTGTCAGCCCCGGCGTTTCATGAGAAACCGACCGGCGGGATGTGGGAGATTCACTCATTGAGCCTAATACTTCGAGTAGATCCCTTGATGAAGGTGAAGGTAGAGAGCGAAATGAACAAAACAAAAGAATGGACTAGGAGGCATACAGGAGCATCCCTGAGTGAGCTTGTATACTCGTGAGATTAGTTGAGGGAGAGAGAGGTGGAAGGGTGACGTCATGTGACGTGTTCTCCCCGTACCTCGTCCCTCCCTTGCGGGTGGTGTCTCTCTCAGGGATCCTCTTGTACTTCTTTATTTAAGAACTAATTAGTAATTGTGAATGTGGGTCATAACACTTTAAGTATATCGAAAGTTTTTAGATAGGGCGTTTTGAAAATTTCAGCCTTTATTTTACAACCCTTGGAAGGGGACTGACGTCAATCAAAAGCTTCGGGGCAGAACTAGACCCAAAGTGCAGCCCATATACCAAAACGCTGCAAATCATTGCTCAAAGGTTTATTATTTCCTGTATAGATCACCCTTCTGTATAGATCACTGGTTCTCCATCAATAGCACCTACCACCATCTGTATTCTCCCTTGACCTTCCCTCTCAAATGTCAACTTCCTGCGTTCAATAGGATTGAAAATGGCTTCGGAGCTCACTCAGCTGATCAGTGATCTGAGGTGTGAAGAAGATCTCTTCGAATGCTGGAGACGCCTGGAAGAGCACTTCCATTCAATAGGATTGAAAATGGCTTCGGAGCTCACTCAGCTGATCAGTGATCTGAAGAGTGAAGAAGCCTTTGAGCAATGATTTGCAGCGTTTTTTACCCACCAACATTTTTTTTACCTACCAACTTTTTTTTACCTACCAGCTAGGTACTACCTACCACACTATACTGGCTTCACACCTTCACAATCAAGTTTATTAGAAAGAACTAAACGCTTCACACTCGATTGGAAAAATAGAAAGCTTCATATGGAAATTTGATTACTGGTTACGCAGAAGGCAAAACTGTATACAAATCGAAGAAATGAACAGCGATCGCATTTTAGTCCGATAAAATTTGAATGGAGATTAGACCTCTTTTGCGATTCACACTCATGATTCTGTTTTATCGAAGGAAAACCTTCAAGTACTCGTAGGGACCGAACGGTTTGTCCTACAGAGCTCCGGGTGGTCTCAAAAATTTTTTTAAATTCTATACTATTTAAAATTGGTGAAAAAACGATACCTTTATTTCGAGAGTTTTCGAGCTACGGCACTCTTGAAAATTGCAACCCTTAATTTTCACCCCTTAGAAGTGACCTACATCAACCAAAAGCTTCGCGGCACAACTAGACCCCAAATGGAGCCTACATACCAAATTTGAACCAAATCGGTCCAGTGTTGCTAAGAAAAGTGCCGCGTACGGCGGACGGACGGAAATTTTTTTATTCGATTTTCGTATTCTACGTACCTTGAAACGTAAAACATCAAATTTTGAGGGGGGGTTAGAATTTTTTTTTCTTGCTCGATTCCAAAGGCTTATTATTGAAAATAATAAACCAAAATTCATCAAAATCGGTCCTTGGTAACTGAGGAAAGTGCCAAACGGACGGCCACATTTTTATTCAATTTTTGGATTCTACGTATCTTGAAACGTGAACCAACAAATTTTGAGGGGGGGTTAAAAATTGTTTCTTGGTCGTTAACAATGGTTTGTTATTGAAAACAATAAACCAAAAACTTGCGTCACACTCTTCGAAATTTGGACATCTCTGGATGTTTGCGACAGACAGCCCAGTGTTCTTTGATAAGCTCTGAATGAAATGTCTTGCCAAATTTTTTGTGATCTGCTGCAGTAACAATTCATGTTTAAAGAAATATTCCACCGGTACAATCGATTGTATAGAAAAACGCTGCAAATCATTGCTCAAAGGTTTATTATTTTCTGTATAGATCACCCTTCTGTATAGATCATTGGTTCTCCATCAATAGCACCTACCACCATCTGTATTCTCCCTTGACCTTCCCTCTCAAATTTCAGCTTCCTGCGTTCAATAGGATTGAAAATGGCTTCGGAGCTCACTCAGCTGATCAGTGATCTGAAAAGTGAAGAAGATCTCCTTGAATGCTGGAGACGCCTGGAAGAGCACTTCCATTCAATAGGATTGAAAATGGCTTCGGAGCTCACGCAGCTGATCAGTGATCTGAAGAGTGAAGAAGAGCTTCTCGAATGCTGAAGACGCCTGGAAGAGCACTGATCAGCTGAGTGAGCTCCGAAGCCATTTTCAATCCTATTGAACGCAGGAAGCTGAAATTTGAGAGGGAAGGTCAAGGGAGAATGCAGATGGTGGTAGGTGCTATTGATGGAGAACCAGTGATCTATACAGAAGGGTGATCTATACTGAAAATAATAAACCTTTGAGCAATGATTTGCAGCGTTTTTTACCTACCAAAATTTTTGTTATCTACCAACTTTTTCTTACCTACCAACTATTGGTAGGTACTACCTACCACACCATACTGCTTCACACCTTCACAATCAAGTTTATTAGAAAGAACTAAACGCTTCACACTCGATTCGAAAAATAGAAAGCTGCATATGGAAATTTGATTACTGGTTACGCAGAAGGCAAAACTGTATACAAATCGAAGAAATGAACAGCGATCGCATTTTAGTCAGGTAAAATTTGAACGGCGATTAGACCTCTTTTGCGATTCACACTCATGATTCTGTTTTATCGAAGGAAAACCTTCAAGTACTCGTAGGGACCGAACGGTTTGTCCTACAGAGCTCCAGGTGGCCTCAAAAATTTAAAAAAAGTATTTAAAATTGGTGAAAAAACGATACCTTTATTTCGAGAGTTTTCGAGCTAGGGCACTCTTGAAAATTTCAACCCTTAATTTTCACCCCTTAGAAGTGACCTACATCAACCAAAAGCTTCGAGGCACAACTAGACCCCAAATAGAGCCCATATACCAAATTTGAACCAAATCGGTCCAGTGTTGCTAAGAAAAGTGCCGCGTACGGCGGACGGACGGAAATTTTTTTATTCGATTTTCGGATTCTACGTACCTTGAAACGTGAAACATCACATTTTGAGGGGGGCTTAACTTTTTTTTTTCTTGCTCGATTCCAAAGGCTTATTATTGAAAATAATAAACCAAAATTCGAAAACAACGATATCCTTCGGTAGTGAGGGAGCAGACTATTGAACAATGCAACATTAATCCCCTATAAATATGATTTCAATTTATTTTTCTACAGGAAAAATATCGCTCCAGTAACTACTAGTGCATTCATTTTTCCTATAGATTATTGTTTCAAATGTCTACTCGTTTGTTTGTTATGAGAGTCTAGTCGTTTTCGTTTCTCATATTCGTTTTCGTTTCCCTTATTGTTTTCTCTCTGAATAGTTATGGACGTGAAAATGATGCCAAGTGTCGTTTTATGTTGCGAAACGTGCCCAGTCATTCAATTTCAAAGCTGATCTCCCAAATCGTCACTGGTTCATGTTATAGAAATATGAGGAACGAAAACGATTACTAGACAACAATCTTTAGAATGGTAATCAGGAATGGTAGTTCGTTGAAGTGGCAGAGGTAGCGCTGAAACCCGACAAGGATTGTTGGGAGCTAGACTCTCATTGGTTTGTTGGTTAGTATTTCAGTCGGTCTCAACTACTCTCCTTCACTTCAACGAGAATTTTTTCTTAAACGATTGCAAAGCTCATTATCAGGTTATAGGCTGCCCGGGGCCATATCCATATCAAAAGGTTCAATTCAACTGTCGACTCTGTGTAGTTGAAGGAAGTCGATATCTCCCACCGTCACCGACTATTATAACAGTGGGAAAAGAGAAAAGACCACCTGACTGACTGTGGCAGGTCGCACGCCCACCCGCTCCCATTCATAAAGACCAGTTCCGCTTTTGTCTCTCATTATATTATTATCCTTTCAGAACACCTTCCTGATTGTCTCAGAGATGCCAGGAGGAGGTGTCTTCTCAGGGAGATTTTTTTAACAGGTCGATTTTGTTCGAATCGATCGAACGGTAGACGTCGTACCTGTCATTCACAGCTGTTCTTGTCGTTTTACCTCTGGCCACTGATGGGTAACCTCAATACTTCGGATGCCGCCAATTGATTAATCGTTTTGATTCGGAAGGCTGTTATTATGAGAGTAGGTGCCTACTTTCTCATTAGTTTTTTTTCCTATCTGATCTTTTTGCTCGTCGCGCCCATCAGTTACCGAATCATTGCAGATTCAGAATTCAAGTCGGCTTTGGAGCTTCCAAGAAGCATTCCATGAGACGCCTTCGGCTTACGTCCAACCACATCCCGCCATTCTCTTCGACAGCATATCGTTCACATCCCAGATTCAACAGGCATGACTAGGATGATCTCCACCACTTTCTCAACAACGAGCCATGACGTCATAGAAGGTTCCATTCGAGCATATATAAATGGTTCATATTATGAACCATTTATATAAGTATTCTTGGTAGTTAAAACCATCTGGGGTACCATCTGGGGTAGGAAAAATTCGCATCATTTCAGTCATTGGCCACCCGGCCAATAACTGAAGGAATCACCCTTGCTATCATCCAGTTATTAGCCGGCCTTATATTTTCCATAGTTTGTTAAAATTCCATGTCCTGGTGGCAGAAATTAACTAATAATTTACTAGTGACCTTGCAAACACAAGAAAAACTACATCATATTTGAAAATAACCACATCAAACCCTTAAGAATGAGTTGGGGTATGCTTATCGATTTCATAAGAAACAGGTGTGATGATCATAATTCTTGGACCTTCACCACTTAAAATGAGTTTGGGCGGTTTATAAAGGGCTTCTAGAATAGACACTAAAAATGAGGAAAACATTCAAAATGATCCAAGAGAGAATTATGTGGTAAAAAACTAACTTGAAGAACTAGGTAGCCAATGACTGGGGGGTGGCCAATGATTGGTGCCTTTACCCTAACTCCATTTCGACGAACGCCGACAAGAGGTCCCTTTCCGCTTTCCGCCTATTCATTATTATGCAATTTTCATAATAGTGTTCAAGTTTTAGAAACGAATGAGACCATCCAGAGCTGTGATCGATAAATCATGGTTAAATGAGAGCTGGTTGTAAAATTAATATTTATTACATGTGGCTGCCTACGAGCCTCCTGAGGGTCCCTTAAGCCTACCCCCTTCGAACAGCCCTTTCGTTTCTTCGAGTAGACTCTCTAGTGTCTCTCTGCTTCAAACATAATTTCGTGAACTAAAAACGTCTTTCCTAAGTCAGCTCAAGGCTAAAGCACGTTCCATGTTGAAAAAGAGCTCATACTCAGAACACAGCATGACTTCAGCATGTTTCCTTTGTGCGTTGGTAGATAAGTCACATACTGTACTGGTGCTCTACCTACTACTTAGCTATAATCTTGGAAACAAATTAATTGTTTCGTGCAAAGACTGCTCGGTTCGATGACGGTTCAATCAAGGATTTAGTCATGCATGGAAGTAATTTTGCATTTATAACGCGAAAACTGAAATTCCCGCTCTATCCTGTAGGTATCTGGCCTATTACGCCATTTAATAGGTAATTAATAACTGGCACACAATTACACCTGCAAAAGGTTAACTATCTCGAGAGTCTAGCATTACGAATGGTGCCAGTACCTAGCTAAGCCATACCTCCATGCCCGCTGTAACAATCTAATGCGTGACCACACTCTCCCACATACTCACTTGTGCACAATATAATTGAAGCCATCGTATTGAAATTACACATTACCAACCCCTTATCTCAAATATTAGTCAAAAACTACGCTCCGAAGTGTTGCAGCACGAATAGGCTATTAGTTGGCGTTGAAAAGATAATAACCTCGAAACGGTACCAATAGTAGGCACTCCTGGAAAAGTACTCAGATGACCCCATAGGTTTTTTTTTTTTTTTTTTTTTCATCAACAAGGGTGGTTTGAAAGCCGTGAAAAATCGATGGATATCAATCGGAGAGTTGTTATTAGTAGTGGTGAGGAGACTTGTAATTAGGGAGGCCGATGTTGGTGCGATTGGAGGTCTATCCGCACACGTTTTTCGCATTAAGGGCAAAAGTGGGAAGCTCCGCATCAGATATGCCAACACCTCGTACAGGCGCTTCGATCTCCTACGTAGGTAACGAGTTCATGTACGAACGGAGGAGGAATGAAGTGAATTAAACAAACAACAAAATTAATAAATTCAATCGTAAGCATGGGCGTAGGCAGGATTTAGCCAAGGGGGGGGGGGGCTACCCCCAAGAGCTAATATATAAATATAAAGTATGCGTCTGCATATTATAGCAAACGAAAGGTACAAAGTCTGAATTCCAAGAAATAATTTTCATGACATATCTTTATTTATATATTTTACTTTATTTCATTATACAACATAGGTACTACAAAGAGCAATGGACAATTTTTAAGACAACATCAGTCTTCTGGGGTTGCTGGCAAATTGATCAACAACCTCTTCTACAATGGTTGCCTTCTTTGATTTCACCAAATCTCGGTGGAGGCTGAGCATACACAGACCATTCAGCCTATCCTCCCCCATTGTAGACCGTGTCCATGTTTTTACGCGCCTCAGGGTGCTGAAAGTTCTTTCCACCGAGCAGGTCGTGCACGGTAACGTTACCGCTATCATCAGGGCCTTTTTGATGGAAGGATAGAAGGGATCCGCTTCCTTGATCAAGTCGATCATTTCCACATTCTGAAGTGTTGACAGTTTTTCAGTCTCATTCCAGCCTTCACCTTTGTCGTTCTTGTCCATTTTTTTCCGCCCACTTATTATGCCATAATTGGAATTCTGCATACAGCAGATCCTCATCAAAATCACAAAACTTGGCAATTTTTTCGGCTTGGAGTTTCAAATGGTCTAATTTTGAGGCCAACATGAAGTGGGGGTGAAGAGAAAGAAGGGAAAACGCCGGTTCATTAGTATGAGAAAATCTGTCAGTCCGCGCTGAAGAAAACAAGTCTAGGTAAGGAATCAAGACTGATCATTTCCAATATTCCTCAGGAGAGTCTCTTGGGATATTCGAACGATGGTGCTGACGTCCAACCACTCTTGGCGTCAAAAACTCTACCCCCCAAATTCGTCTGACATTTTTTTTGGCCGATGCATACATATCTCCCATCACAGAATCAGCAAACTCACGGTGATTCCTTACAGTCGACAACACAGTTTCAATATGATTCTTGCATTGAAGCAAATTCAGCTGTTTTCCCTGCAAAATATTTACCACTGGTTGCAACAGAGCCGAGTATTTGGATAAAATGAAGGCACAAATGATGAAAATTGGTCGTGTTACCACACTGAAAAGCAGAAACGCATTGTTTCTTGTACTACTATGTCCCTCTGTAGTGAGCTTTTCCAATGCCTGAACTATTTCCACGAAATGCTTCATGAAAACAGTAATGCGTCGATATTTTTCGGACCATCTGGTCTCACAAAATCCAGGTATGGTAGGAATGTGTTCCAATAATACCTTCCCATGCTCCTAACTACGCATTCAATATTCTAGTGTTTCTTTTAAATAGGTTCAGCACAATTTATTTTTGTGTTCCCGAAAGTCTAGGGGGGGGGGGGGCGGCCCCTTCCTGCCCCACCCTGTCTACGCCCTTGATCGTAAGACTTGAATCCTCGAATAAAACTAATTGCTTCATCCGAAACACAGCAAAATAATTACGCAACGGTTTACTATTTTTCTGTTATCACCCGACGTTAATTTCACTCATCGAGGAATATTATTCGAAAAACGCTCTAAATTATTCGACAGTGATTATTTTAGTGTACAGATTGTCCGTTCTGATTTATCGAAGGAAACCCCTTGAATACACTTTTAACCCCTTAAATTTTTTTTAACCCCCCTCAAAGTTTGTTGGTTTACGTTCCATGGTACGTAGAATCTGAAAATCGAATAATAATTTGATTGACGAACAACTATCGCATTTTGCTCAGCTGAAATTTGGATTATACGTACCTTGAAACGTAAACCAACAAATAGGGGGGGGGGGGGCTTAAACAATCTTTTTAGAGAAGAAAATTGCGATTTTAGAGGATTTTGCTGTCCTGCTGCACAAAATAACCCAATTTTTGCGAGGAAGCAAAAATGGACTACTCATAGTTGTAGTTTGTACAATAAAAATATTCAGCATCTCACTAGTTTCCTCACAACCTGAAAGCTGAATAAACTCCGAAGAGAAAGGCGAAGATGGTGAAAATCTGGATCTTTAAATTAAAAGAGGGCGGTTTCCCATTCTGGAATTTGACAGCTTATAGAGGCTTTTGTTTTTTATTAGTTTTTTTTTTCGTCTTTCAACCGAGTTAGATATAATAAAAACGAAGATCCCCCTCACCATTGCATCACTTTCTTTCCTCATGGCTCGGAAACCAGATTAGTGGTTCACCGTCTTCTTCCTTATGGGTCACCGTATCACTGCGATAACATCAAAGCCTGCATTCTTGTCGGGTCATGTGACTAAAAACTCATCAGATTACTCTGATGTGTCTGTGAATTGGACCAAAACTACTAAAGAGTATTGACACTGAACTTTGAGTCAATTATTTTCAGAATTGTTCCTCGACGATTCGGAGCATGATTTTTCTTAAATGTCGAAGTTTCAGATGTTTCCACTTCTATAAACCATACGTGAATGATGGATTTCGATTGTGGGTTGACACAGAGGAACAAAATTTCCTTCAAATTTGAGCAAAATCGAGCTATCAGAGCGTGAGGAATTCAAGTTAAAGTACCTACAATCATGTTTGAGCCTGCGCAAAAGTTGGTGTTCGTCCATGTTGAAATTCATAGCGGACGTTCAGAGTGCTACTTCGCACCACCCCTAAATATTTTGAATAGTTTTTCTCGGGACAAGGATTGAACACAGACTGACGGACCGATAGATACACAGACACTGAACCAAAGTTGTTCAGTGGGCTCTTAAGGGGGTCTCAGTCGGTCGCCGTTTGTTCCACGTTCCGGGTTAGTATTTCACGAAACTGAAGGCGCAAAAACTTAAAAAGTTGTACCTAAATTTGAAATTTTAAAGGAGTTTAGAAATTCATTAGTGCACGGCCCTAGGGAATTGAAAACTGAAATATTGCCCCTGGAATCATCAATTGAACAATAATTGCCAGATAAATATGGGAAACACATGAGAAAAACCATTTATTCAGTAGTTTTTCGCATTTTTCTCTGGCAATTATTGTTCGATTTTGATGATTCCGGCGGCAATATTTCAGTTATTCAATTCCCTAGGGCCGTGCACTAATACATTTCTAAAATCCTTTAAAATTTCAAATTTAGGCACTACTTTTCACGTTTTTGCGCCTTCAATTTCGATAAATTCTAAAATCGAACGGCGACCGACTGAGACCCCCTTAAACATAAAATACGAGTGGAAATTTCGATTTCGGAGGACCCATATTTCGCCAACCTGCTGCATGAAGCTTCTCTAACTTCGCTAGTGGTGATGCGAAGTAAAGGTCAAAAACGCATTTTGAGCCCTCTGTTTGAAGGGGTTTCATACTATTATATCCCAAATTATTGGCGCCAAGTCAGTCAGGAGACTTGCCCCAACACACGGGCTTTTTTTGTACGAACAGGAAGTGGCTGGGAGATAACCACTCAATGTGTCCAACCTTCGTGTTGTTGCCTTCGGGGGAAGGCATCGATTTTACAACTGATTTCCTACAAAAAGTTCCTCATACAGTTTTTTAAGTTTTTTCTCGAACCGATTCCTGAAGTATTGTTCATTTAACTTGCGAAAACCTTTTAGGTATACTAGGTGAACGCTTCTATGTGTCTAACCTTCTTTGAAATCGATTCCACACCAAAACGCTACAAATTATTACACAATGGTTTATTATTTTTCTATAGATCACTCGTCTGCAAAGCCACCAACCATTCAACATTCAGAAAAACATCGATCGTATTTCGGTTAGCTATAATTTGAACGGAGATTAGGCCTCTTTTGCGATTCACACTCGTGTTTCTGATTTATCGTACATCCAAAACTTAAATTATCGTAGTGAGCGAACGGTTTGTCTTACAGAGCTCCGGGTGGTCTCAAAAAATTCTATAGAATCTTAAATTGAAGGAAAAACAATACCTTTATATCAAAATTTTTTGAGTTAGGGCGTTTTCAAAATTTCAAAATTTATTTTTGAACCCGGGCACAACTAGACCCCAAATGGAGCCTACATACCAAATTTCATCAAAATCGGTCAATGCTAAGTGGCAAAAGTGCCGCGTACGGCGGACGGACGGCGAAATTTTTACTCGATTTTTGGATTCTACGTACCTTGAAACGTAAACCATCAAATTTTGAGGGGGTGTTGAACAATTTTTTTTCTTGGTCGATTCCAAAGGTTCATTATTGAAAATAGTAAACCAAAATTAATCGAAGCAATTTTGTTTTAACCTCTTTTTTTCTAATTTATATAAATTTTACGATTTTTTTCCGAGTTTTAGATCTTAAGTATATCACAAAAATTACCATAACTATCATAGTTTACCGCGTGAATAAAAAAATTAAAGCTTTGGGGTCTAGTTGTGCCGCGAAGCTTTTGGTTGATGTAGGTCACTTCTAAGGGGTGAAAATTAAGGGTTGAAATTTTCAAGAGTGCCCTAGCTCGAAAACTCTCGAAATAAAGGTATCGTTTTTTCAACAAATTTAAATAGTACTGAATTTTTAAAAATTTTTGAGACCACCCGGAGCTCTGTAGGACAAACCGTTCGGTCCCTACGAGTACTTGAAGGTTTTCCTTCGATTAAACAGAATCATGAGTGTGAATCGCAAAAGAGGTCTAATCTCCATTCAAATTTTATCGGACTAAAATGCGATCGCTGTTCATTTCTTCGATTTGTATACAGTTTTGCCTTCTGCGTAACCAGTAATCAAATTTCAATATGAAGCTTTCTATTTTTCCAATCGAGTGTGAAGCGTTTAGTTCTTTCTAATAAACTTGATTGTGAAGGTGTGAAGCCAGTATGGTGTGGTAGGTAGTACCTAGCTGGTAGGTAAAAAAAAGTTGGTAGGTAAAAAAAATGTTGGTGGGTAAAAAACGCTGCAAATCATTGCTCAAAGGCTTCTTCACTCTCCAGATCACTGATCAGCTGAGTGAGCTCCGAAGCCATTTTCAATCCTATTGAATGGAAGTGCTCTTCCAGGCGTCTCCAGCATTCGAGGAAATCTTCTTCACTCCTCAGATCACTGATCAGCTGAGTGAGCTCCAAAGCCATTTTCAATCCTATTGAATGGAAGTGCTCTTCCAGGCGTCTCCAGCATTCGAGGAGATCTTCTTCACTCTTCAGATCACTGATCAGCTGAGTGAGCTCCGAAGCCATTTTCAATCCTATTGAATGGAAGTGCTCTTCCAGGCGTCTCCAGCATTCGAGGAGATCTTCTTCACTCTTCAGATCACTGTTCAGCTGAGTGAGCTCCGAAGTCATTTTCAATCCTATTGAACGCAGGAAGCTGAAATTTGAGAGGGAAGGTCAAGGGAGAGTACAGATGGTGGTAGGTGCTATTGATGGAAAACCAGTGATCCAAACAGAAGGGTGATCTATACAGAAAATAATAAACCTTTGAGCAATGATTTGCAGCGTTTTTACTCATTAGATCGTCTCAAAATGTTTTTGTTTGACATTAGGAAGATGGCAAATTTTACGCTCTTTCCAACGGTGGCCTTAGTTTTACATTTTTACGATAAATTAAGGTAGTTATGGTAATTTTAGTGATATAAGGTCGAAAACACGAAAAACAAGTTGTAGAATTGATCTCTTGAAGGTTGCATAGCCTCTTATTTTTCCCAAGTTGACTTTTCATGGTTGTCATGATGTTTGCAGAATAGGCACGTTCGTCAACTCGGTTGTTTCACTTGAGTAATTTATCGTCTTTCTCTTGTTTATTAGGTTGGATCTCGAATGCATAAATGACTTCGGGAATGGCAAGTAACATTGTATCAACTCATTCGGCCTCCGTGACTGCCAGCATCCTGGTCACAATTCTGACCTCAGCCGTCCAACTTGCTGAAGAAGATCAAGGACAATTGGAAGGAGTAAGAAAGACAAACTACATCTCAAAGCCCTACTATCTAAAACCTCTTTCGAAAAAAGCCCTACCCTGAAAACCTATATCGACGCTCAAGGTCGGTTTTAATGTATCCTTCTGGCCGAGATATACATCTCCCTCCATGGGGGCGCTGTGATGGATTGGAACGAACTCTAAAAGCGTAGCAATGCGTTTTCTTCTCAATGGCATCCATTTGTTCATCCTGAGAGGATTACTGCGAACAAAAAGTCAATTAGACTCGGAGTTGGTCTCAACTAGAAACCTGATACCCGGCTATTGGATGGCACAATATTTTATGCAAAACGGCTTATCCGTCTCTGATATTAAGCCATAACTCTTGGCGGGTAACGTAGTGAAGTTGTAATTTACCTGTAATACACGACTTCATCGATAAGAGTGAAGTTTCGCGTTCTTGAGGATGCATTCTTCTTTCGTTTTAAGCACATGAGAAAGGAATGGGCGAATATTCTGAAACGTGAGATGCACTTCGTTTGAATTAACACCACTCAAGGCTCATTTTACACGTCACATGTAAAAAACTGAAGAGTTTTGTACCGAAATTTTCTAGGATAATTAACAGTTCTCCATCCAAAATGAATAGTTACGACGTATTCGATATATTACCACAAGCTGCGTTGAATAATCAACTCATAAATGATTAAATTAATGGAGTTTAAAAGACACCTCGATCCATCTACCACAGCGTGGAAATCAGTTACTAAACAATCGTATTTTAGGAGCAATGTCTAAGGCAGATCCAACTCTAGATGGAAGAAGTAAATCACAAATGAGGGAAGGGGTGTTGTAACTTTTGATTATTTCAACCGTTGAAAACTGCTGTTTTAAGGTAAAGCAACGGTCGAAACAACAGTTGTGAACGTGGCATAAGGATTTAATGCACCACAATTACTTGATTCAACCTTCTAATCTAATATTGATGAATCTCTCCACGTCCAAAAGTGGTACTTGGTACGGATTTATCAGTCCTGTGTGGAAGATATGGTGTAGGCATCAAGGGGGTCACAGTCGGTCTACGTTCGTTCCTCGTTCCGGGTCAGTATTTGGCCAAATCGAAGGGGCAAAAACTTAAAAAGTTGTACTTAAATTGGAAATTCTAAAGGATTTTAAAAATTCATTAGTGCACGGCCCTAGGGAATTTAATAACTGAAATATTCCCGCCGGAATCATCAAAATTGAACAATAATAGCCACAGAAATATGGGGAAAACGTGAGAAACCCCGTTCATTCAGTATTTTTCCCATTTTGCTTCCGAGTCTACCAAGGTAGCGGAAGCTTTGTTTTCACTTTTCAAGGACGAAAAAAAAGTTCTCCAAAATCAAAATTTTCACTCGCGTTTTGAGTTTTGGACCTTTCTGAACAATTTAGGTTCCGTGTCTGTCAGTCTGTGTGTCTGTCATGAATTCCTTGTAACGCGCATAACTATACGAAGTTATTGTCCGATTTCTATGAAATGTTCAGGGATTGTGCGGGTTGGTGTGTAGACGGTCCCCTATGAAAATCATCATGCTCAGACTGATATAAGTGACTGCGCATGCGCAAACGTGAATTCCTTGTAACGGCCATAACTTCTACATTTTCCATCCAATTTCAATGAAATTTCCAGGGATGTTACTGAGTAGTGTTTAGATGGTCCCCTATGAAAATTATAGAGAAAGGTTTTTCATAGAGGGATTCATTCGTAGAGGGATGGTCCCCTGTGAGAATCTCAAATCCTATTCATTGCATCACTATGCCTCAATAGCTCAGAGGTAGCGCATAGAATTATCCCCCAGGGGTCCCGGGTTCGAATCCCAGCCGAGGCTAAGCATTTTTTTAAATCCAATCACATACATCTACTCACTTACATTTTTCATCCGAATTTGATGAAATTTTCTAGGAGTGTTTTGAGACTACTATGCATCGGATCATCTACATAATCGGGTTAAGGATACGAGGAAGCTATGTGTCACACCCACTTGGCAGACGTTTCTTTGGCAATTATTGTTAAATTTTGGTGATCCCAGCGGCAATATTTCAGTTTTTTAATTCCCTAGGGCCGTGCACTAATAAATTTCTAAAATCCTTTAAAATTACAGATTTTGGTACAACTTTTTAAGGTGTTGCGCCTTCAATTTGGCGAAATACTAAGAACGAACGGCGACTCACTGAGACCCCCTTAATGGCCCTTCAGCCTGTCTGGTAAAGTTGGGACGAATGGTATCTTTCATGCACAGGTCCGTGCATTTCAACTGTGCGCTGAAAAAAATGCTGAACAAGCATCTCAACAGTGACAAAGTAAACATTTTATCAGGCTTAAAACACTGGCTGAGAATAATCAAGTTAGAACAATCAGTCAGAACAGGGCCAAAACAAATCCTGGGATCCTCCAAAAAAAGTGCAGAACGTGGTTAACAAATGGGAAAGAAATGTTCGAGTAAGAAACTGGCAAAACCTCCTATGACTGAGAGACAAAACTATTTATGCCGTTTTCAAAGAAGCTGGATAATGAACTTATGGCGACAATTTTATAATTGTCAATAATTTAAGTATTTTTTATGAGAGTCAGACCAAGGGCTAGAATTCATAGCTCCGTCCTAGGAGGAACGAGGGGAAGGACAAGGAACTAGCCACAGTGAGGACAGGCCTTCCTTATAAAAGTCACAAATCTGCCATTCTCAACTTGACAAATCCCAAATCTCTCTCCACTTGACCTTGCTATCAGGCCTTATTCTCTAAATTACAGAATCCCTCAAAGTCTTACCTTCATTTCCTTTCGAACAATTTGACTAAATTTTAACTTCTTCGATATCACCTGAAGAAGACCGACAAACTAATAACTGACATTAGTCGCTTCTGCGAAGATAGTGTGAAGCGCTGGACAGCACTAGGTACACAATGCTTGGAAGTGATATCCTACCTCCCGACCCTGGTTCTAGAGAGGCCTTCACCAATCTTCTCTGCTTTGCTAAAAAGTGGGAAGGGTTTTCGATTCTCAGTAGGCTAACGTAGCCTGGAGGCATTCCACAATAGATCTCCTTAGATCGCAATGGAAAAGTCTGTAGATCAGTTCCCACAATCCTCCCTCCTTTAATAAAACGAACATAAAAGTGAAACTAAACAATAATGATTCAATAATATTTTGAAAAAATTTACAATACTTGCGTAATTCAAACGAAAAAAACGCTGCAAATTATTACACAAAGGTTAATTTTTTCTGTGTGGATCACTCGCCTTCAAAGAACACGGCTTTGCCATTGCCACTACTTACCAACCATAATATTTATTATTTTTCTTTAAGATCACCAGTCAACTACCTTCTTGGGACAAGGTCAGGAGGGGGGTCTTTGGGCTAGGCTCGAGGAAACGAAGTGGTCTGATAAATTGCACAATAAACATGCATTTATCATTGTTGATCGTCTTGATTGTAATAGTCGTTTCCAAAAAATTACCACTAGGTTTCTTTAATTGAGGAAATCACTTAATAGAGGCGATACGTCCACTTTAGAGGGTAGCACTGGGCTTTGTGCCTGTCTTCTGCAAACGTAGGTGGCTTAAGTTTGTCTTCTAAGGATGAAAAACAGCACTTCCACTACCTACCCAAAACTGTTCCTAACTCAAAAATGACATTTTTGGACTTGTACCCCTCTTCTAGGATATGAGCGATATCTTTGAGTTGTGGGTGCCTTCATTACGAAATTCGATTATTGGTTGCTGAGTACAAATCAAAGAATCGAACAACGGCCGCATTTTGGTCAGCTAAAATTTGAACGGATAATAGGCCTCTTTAGCGATTCACACTCGTGTTTCTAATTTATCGTAAGTCCGACCCTTAAGTTCTCATAGGGAGCAAACGGATTGTCTTACAGAGCTCTGAATGGTCCCATTCGATTCTAAAAATGCAATTCTCTTTTTAATTGGTGACGCTAGGGCGTTTCGAAAATGTTAACCCCTATTCTTCACCCCTTAAGACAATAACCAAAAGCTTTGCATCACAACTAGCCCTCAAATGGAGCCGATACCCCAAATTTGGTCAAAGTCGGTCCCTGGTAACTAAGGAAATTGCGGCGGACGGATTTTAGCATGGAACATGTTAGCCTTGGACTGACAACCCAACAAAGTCGCGGGGGAGGGGGGAGGCGTGTATGTTCCTACTCCACCGAAAAGCGCAGCTAAACTATGTTCCATGTTTCTTGAATTGTAGCCAAAGGCTCTAAGCAATAATGTGATGCTCGAAGGGCCGAGTTTTTATTCGATTTTCGAATTCTTCTGTATACTACATTGAAACGTAAACCAAAACGCTGCAAATTATTACACAATGGTTTATTATTTTTATATAGATCACTCGTCTGCAAAGCCACCAACCATCAAACATGAAGAAAAACATTGATCGCATTTCGGTCGGCTAACACTTGAAAGGCGATTAGGCCACTTTTGCGATTCACACTCGTGTTTCTGATTTATCGTACGGCCAAACTTTAAATTCTCGTAGTGAGCGAACGGTTTGACCTACAGAGCTCCGCGTGGTCTCAAAAAATTCTAAAAATTCTACAGAATCTTAAATTGAAGGAAAAACAATACCTTTATATCAAAATTTTTGAGTTAGGGCGTTTTCAAAATTTCAAAATTCATTTTGGAACCCTTAGAAGTGACCTACATCAACCAAAATCTTCGGGGCACAACTAGGCCCCAAATGGAGCCTACATACCAAATTTCATCAAAATCGGTCAATGCTAAGGGGCAAAAGTGCCGCGTACGGCGGACTTTTTGGATTCTACATACCTTGAAACGTAAACCATCAAATTTTGAGGGGGTGTTAAAAAAATTTTTTTCTTAGTCGATTCCAAAGGTTCATTATTGAAAATAATAATCCAAAAATTTGGGTGGGGGGTAACACAATTTTTTTCTTGCTCGATTCCAAAGGTTTCATTATTGAAAGTAATAATCCAAAATATGTTTTAATCGAAATATCAGTGTAAATGTACTGTAGTACGTACCTAAGAGGGTGCGGTTATTGCCGAGATTTTCGTTTCCGAAGACAGTTGAAGGGCTACATTTTTCACTCATTTCCTATTATAATATTTTACACCTGTAACCGTATGTTATACTTCAACGCCCGGTAGAGAATAAAGAAATTCAAGTCAGAAAAGAAGGTCGAACAAGGTGAGAATTTACTGAGGACAATCCGAGGCAAGTTGTTACTAAAATATTTAGACCGCTGTTACCACCGTATTTCAAGCGCCCACTCCCAGGAAATTAATAGGTGGGAACGAATGTTATGAGGTTTCTTTCGACAACAATCACTGGGTTATAATGTAGAAAGAAATGAAACAGACAGAAACATATTCAAAAACAGAAAACGGGCCTCTTCAACACGTCGGGGCAGTAAAGAATTTGGGATAATGCTCTGCGGTCAGACGGTTCTGCGCAGCGTGAAATTTTTTCGTTCGTGTTTCGAATGCGGCTGTAGACGCAGCGGAAGGCTCAATAAACACATCACTAAACACAAATAGTCGTTTTTTGTGTTTTCGTTCTTTTTTTCTTCAACGTTGAACATTAAAAAGGAGAAATCACGGGTAGTACGCCTACGAGCTCCTGACGTCCGGTGCGCCCCTGGTGGTGGGTCGTTGGTGTTACATTCCCAGGAAAGTCGGAGATCGGAGCAATTTACATGCAAACGGGTGAACGTAAATTGTCGCTAATGAGACGAACTGACTGATGGTTATCTCTCGGAGCTGAAAACTGGTGATTCCTTCTATATGATCCGATCTTTTCGGGATGGTTGTCAAGACTGTTGCTAGCACGTTTTCTGGATGCGTAGAGGAAGATTCATTTCCCATGAAAATAAATGCAGAATTACGTCTAGTTTTCTAACTGCTTCGTGAGGCTGCTAGAAAGCGTCTTTTGCCGTTAGATACCACCGAAAATGGAAATGCAACATAAAAATGGACACCTTTTTCAACTTGAGATGAGGTCTATGGGAACCAAATTGTGAGAACTGGATATTGTCAGTCGTTTTTCCTTGTTCAGCCTCCAATTCTTTCTGCCTATAAATAACACCACTGTTATGTTAATTTGTCTACTTTCTTATTTATATTACCATGAAAAAGTGTGGAATTTGGACGATGTAGGGAACACTAACTTGTTATTACATGAAATAACGAATGGTATTGTGCATTCACTTCCTTACCTCAAGTGATAGGAGCTCCGATTCAGAATCGGAATGATAGGAGATCGATCCCCGGTCGAGGGAAGTTAATTTTTGATGATTCAACAACTCGTAATCGTCAGTGAGGTGAATTTCATTCGAATTTGGAAAGAGGCAGCAAGTGTTCCCAGGAAATTTATTCCTGCACCATCGAGCTGATGAGTTGAAGGTGTATAATATTGTTATTATTGATCGTGGGCAATTTTTCGTCTCATTTTTAGAAACCTAAATTACATGTTAGATGATAGTTTGAGATTCGGAGTGCGTATCCGAATAAAAGTGAAAATTATCTCTGTTTGTGGAGTTTTCCTTCTGCACTTGAACTCTTTTACACTGGTGCCAGAAGTGGGATTCCACGTTTGTCGTGAAGCAGATATTCGAGTGTAGAAGGTAGAAATTGAATAGATGGTGTTCCTTTCCGACATTTGATGGCTCTGGTTCTTCGGAAGAATTCCAATTACTTTCAAGTTACGAGTTTCAATTACGTTGGACATCGAGCCAACCATTGGACAGAAGAAATGAAATCTGGAAATTTTGTTGCTTTTTTGTGAGAGCAAGCGCTACCCCTCGCAGGTCATAATTTGAGGACAGGGCATCAAAGCTTCAAGAATGGCATGGAGTTCAAGGCTGAGAACAACTTTTCATGAGCCAGCTTAGGTGTCTTTCCCAGGGTAAAATTGAGAACCTCGTACAATTCGCCATCGATCTGGAAGTGCTTGCCCTCCGTGCTTTTTACCTCAAGCCGTAGAAGAGACCATAAACGCACTTGCTCTTCAGCATTTTTACGATGGTTTACGGAATTGAAGAAGATTTCTTGTTCGTCTTAGGCGATGAGGTATGCTCTTCAGAATGAAGCTCGATTGGTGTGAGCTGGAACTCTGAATCTTAGCGCAGTAGAACAAACTCCCAGAAGTCGATGCGTGGATTCTGAGCAGGACCATTTTCTCTAGTTCGTCGCATCTCCAACGACACTGTAGACCACGAAAGGCGACAGAAAGTAGGAGTCGGAACCCGAGGAAGTGGAATGAAGGAGGAGGAATCGTTGAATTTGTTCCAAAAAATCGCTGAAAAAAGTGTCTAAGAAAGTCCTCGTTAGAGGATTAGATTCTTCGAATGCTGAAGCAATCACTAGGAGATTTTGTTTAGAATGCGAAGGAGAAACGCTGAGTGACGAAGAATGGAACCGAAGATCCCTGCCAGATTCCAATTGCAGACAAAGCATTGCCACGTATAGACGATTAGGGTGTTCAAGTTGAGCTCCTATACTCGAACTCTAACTGAGCAAATCTTGGTACCCCAACATTATGTAGGACAGCCTATTCGAACAAAAACAGCTGTGTAAACAAGGTGATTCTACTCAAACCAGTATCTCATTGGGAAGCCTTATGGTGGAGAGACTGTTGAGAAAAAGGAGTGAAAGGAAAATGATCAGTGGCAGCTTCATCTTTTACTAGGCTACAATTATTATCTCCTTATCTCTTACTAGGGTTGGAGACGTGTTAAAGAGTTGCCATTTTGTTATTGATTCCGATGATTTTCGTCACATGTTAGAAACCTAAATTGAATGTAAGAAAATCCAATAAAAGTTAATTATTATAATATAATAAAAAAGATATTATCTTTTCGTGGAGTTTTCCTTCTGCACTTGAACTTTCTTCAAATATCTTCAAATGTATGATAATTTAAATAAATAAATACATTTAATAAGAATGTACATTATGTTCAATAGGTGTTCCCGATCCGAGACCGTCCATAAAATTGAACTTCTTCTTGAATTGCTTCCAATGCTGGAAGCATGGTTAGAGATGGGTTGGGAAGGGTAGGGAAGGGTAGTGGTGGGGGGAATGATTAGGGGTGACCTGTTAAGCGCCATCGATGCCCTGAAAGAAGGTTTCTACTTAAGGACGAGTATGTACCTACAGCTGCTATCAATCCAAGATCGCCCATCAAGTTGAACTTACTGTGGGAAGAGGTTCCGACATATTTTGAAGGTAAAAGGTTAACTGGTACCGATCAATGATCGCTCATCTCGTCAAACTTGTACCTATGAAATGAGTGTTGAAACTGACCAAAGTTCAAGAAGGTTTCCGGAATGTTTTGTTTGTAAGAGTGAACGATTTTGGCTAGAGTTTTCCACCAGACTGTCTGACGAGCCTTGAGCACTCGGCTCTTTATAAGGGATCTTCTTCCTTAGGTGCATACTATGGGGAACCCCCAGCTGGAGTCTTCTATAAATTTCTTGGCACAAACTATATATTTTTTATACTTTGGATGTGATAATTCTGCATGTACTATCTTTCGTCATTCAAATTCTTACTAACCAAAAACTGATTAAATAGAAGAAAGGGAGCTAGTCATGGCATGATGGGTTAATCTTCCTATATTCAGAAGTCCTCTCAACCATTGGGGAGGAAAAAGTCTTCATTAGATGGCGACAAAACCCAATACTTGATCATGAATACCTAATGAACCACCCATCATGTTTCTCAAGTTGTTGGTTACAACTTACATATCCCAGTGACTACAGTACTGCAATAATTTCCACCAGCTCAAGAATAATTCTTATTGGTAATATTTCACGCATCAACATCAACAGGTAACACTCGATGAAACTATTCACACACGTCGGCAAACAATCTGATAATAAATGAAATATGGTCGTATAATAAGGCCCTTACCGGCCGTATATCTCTCTCGGACAAATAAAATGACACCATTACCTGAGGAAATGCTCAACCTGCCTATTCTATTATTCAATAGGAGATTATACTGTTATGCTCGACAATGCGAAAACACATAAGGTATATTTCGAGGCGGTACGAGGGGTCCTGTGCGAATGCAAGGAAAAATTCTAAGGCCTAATTATGTCACAAATGGACCGTTCGAGGTTCCCCACAGTTGGATATTCAGTTTGCGATCGGATGCAATCCATTCAAATTAATTCTCGCTCACGATTCGGAATGGGTAATGAAAACTATTATGGATCGAAGGGGTTTCGCGATCGCCCCATTATGCCTTGGACCAACACCCACGCTTTCCATTATTACTACCGAAGAGGGAGGTACCTCGGAGAACGCTATATTTGGAGAAGGCTCATACCGTTTCATTGCTTTCCGACAGATGCGATGTTTGTGGAGGCATAATATCCGGGATAACGGAACTACGAGTACAATCTAATTAAATAACGTTAAAAATTATGTTTTAATTCAGATATTGTCATTACATTAAAATACCGTCAGGTGGGGAGACTTGGGACTTGAGGGGAGAGTTGTGACTTCTCGCAAAAAGTTTCAATAGGGTCACCAGGAGAGCTGATGTCGAGTTAACGACCTGGTTCTTCTAGATTCTCAATTTTAGTACCTTCCCGATGATAGTTATCACCTTTATTAGTTCTGCAAGAGTAGTGCCAAACTAAACAATTTCAGGTTGAAAGATGAAAAAACATAAAAATTAAAATGAGAGAAATATGAAACCTATTCCAACTTGTAAACCAAATCATTGTAACTAAATACCTTCGTTGCCTCCTTATTCATATTTACAACTACCCAACTTCAGTTCAATATTTTCCAATTATCATAAATAACATTATCTATACGCGCTCAGAATTATGTTTTCTGCAGCTTGTCTTCCTAATCTAAGTATCCATTCAACGATTTTTTTCTTGAAAGATGTTCGGTTGTGTAACAGTGGTGTTTTGAGGGAGGAATCCAGAGCTCGATGAACAATAAAAATAATATAAATGGGACTTCTGGTAGTGAGAGAGAGTGCGGGTCTAGGGGCAACTACATTTCCCAATGATGTAAATCTGGTATCATACTCATGATACTAGTTTATTTGAACCATGGATGGGGTTTTATGATACTGAATGAGCAGCGATTTCAAAAACAATTATTGTCTTGGGGTGAAAACCTTAAACTCATCGAACAGTTTTTCACTGGAATATAGGCGTGGGGGATCCACAGTGGGTGTCGATAATCTACCGTAAGTTTTTGTTTTAGGCGTATTGTAATCTAGGCGTATTTTAGATTAGTCTGTGAAAATATTCTGAAAATTTGAAGACGTTTCCTCTTATCAATCGACTGTTATCAGCGGTTTTGTTCGTTGGGGAGAGATGAGATTTGAAAATTCGTGACTTTTTTTGTTGTTTTTCTGGTTGTTAGATCCCGAGGAAGTACATCTGCAAGTTCTCAAACATCCAAAAGGGACAAACGTTCAAGCGTTATCGGTTGTACTACTATCTTCGAAAAGCGCTGGACTTGTATAGAATTCAATTTTTTATTCCATTTTTTGTAACGTTTTGCCGATAGTTCAACTCTTTCAATGAGTTCCTTTTTTTTAATTTCAATTCTTGAAGTGGACGTGTTTGAGTTTTTCAATTCATAATTTTGCAATTTGTTCGGGTAAAATAAAATCAGTTTACTCGATGCCAGCGTTTCTACGTCTCAAGATGAGTTTTGTTCATATGATTGAGTCAGTTTACTTAAAAGTGTAAAAATCATGTAGAGGAACCATGACTTTTTGTGATACAACGACTTTGTACAATAAAATTGTACCATTACGCTAGAAACCACAGTGATCAGGAATATGATTATATTATAGATAGATTATTTTGAACTATACATGCCTTTTCCATCTCCTTCTTCATACTCAGTGCCACTCACTTTGTATTTTTAAACTTTCAGAATGGTCTTAAATCTTTTCTATGACATTTAGATTTGAAAAGAGGCTGAAAACGTGAGTAGTATCAATACGATCCCACTGATTTCAGTTTTAATACCATAGAGGGATAGATAGCCTGAGGTCCCATCTCTCCAGAACGCCCTTCATTATTATTCTACAACACTCAGTCAGTGAAAATGGTCCCAACTCTCCCCACCTGACGTTATCATTATTTATAATATTATAAATATTATATTTACATTTATGATATTTATAATATGCTGGCTTATAACAGATTGAATTCATTGAGGTATTGGTGTCCGAAGTTTCGCACGAATTCTTTCGGGACTTCTACACTCCAAACGGCACAATCCCTGAGAATTTATCGGAATCAGGCAGCAACTTCGTATAGTTTTACCCGTTACAAAGATATGCGCACACCAGGGATGGGACATCGATATCGATAGAATCGAAACAGCAATGTTGTGCTCGTAACGTCGATGTGTTTGGTATATCGATGGGTCCCATGTTGTCGATACGTTGAAGAGTTGGTCTGATAGTGAAAACATCGTTTGATAAATTTGAACTACTAGGTATTAAGAGAAAAACAGAAAATTTCATTGAATTGACTTGGAATTGGAAGAACACCTCCTACCTATCATTCATCATTTTGGTTTATTATTTTCAATAATGAACCTTTAGAATCGACCAAGAAAAAAAATTTAATCCCCTCTCAAAATTTGTTGCTTTATGTTTCAAGGTATGTAGAATCCAAAAATCAAATAAAAATTTGTCCGTCCGTCCGCCGTACTTTCTTCAGTTAGAATTGTCCGATTTTGATGAAATTTGGTATATGGGTCCATTTGGGGTCTAGTTGTGCCCGAAGATTTTGGTTGATGTTAATTACTTCTAAAGATTGAAAAAAAAGGGTTGAAATTTTGAAAAAGCCCTCGCTCAAAAAATTTTGATATATAGGTATCGTATTTCTTTCAATTTAAGATAGTATTCGGAATTTTCAGAGACCACGCGGACCTCTGTGAACAACCCGTTCGCTCCCTACGACAACTTAAGGGTTGGACTTACGATAAATCAGGAACACGAGTGTGAATCGCGAAAGAGGCCTAATCACCGTTCAAGTTTTATTTTAACACAGAATGTGTTTTTGCGATGACCTACCGAAAAAAAATCGTCACGAAAAAGCGACAGAAAAAACATCTGGTGATATGTTTATTGGTTGTCATGTTAATGTCAACTCCACATTTATTATTGTTGTTTTTTATTTAACGGATGACTAGTATCGCAAAAATACATTCTGTGTTCCTATGATTTCATACAGAGTATGGAAAAAGAAATAAACCGGGGGGTGCAGGGGGGCGGAGCCCCCCGCCGAGGCGCAAAGCGCCGAGTTTTTATTTTTTATTTTTCTTTACGTTGTTTGGTGGTAACAATGGGAAACCCGTGTTCTTTGCAGACTAGTGATCTACTAGTACATATAAAAAATTGCAGGGTTTTTTATTACAAGATAATTACCTACTGGACACATTCTTTGCACTTCGCCGACTTACCATCCATTTTCGAAAAAATGTTCACCGCTCGCTAGGAGGCACATTGAAACTGAGACTTTTATCTGGTGGGAACACTTAAATAAAATAAGTGATAAGGCATGAAAAATATCGATGTTTTACCGTACGATGTTATCGATATCGAAGTTTTTCATTCGATGTTGCTAAGAAATATCGACATCGATGTTTTCCGTTTGATGTCCCTAGCGTATCTACACACAAACCGACTGACAAACACAGAAATACGAAAGCAACATTGTTCAAAAAGGTCTAGAACTGAAAAAGGCGGGTGGGAATTTTGATTTTGGAGGCTTTTTTGTTTTTTGAAAAGTGAAAACAATGATTCTGCGACCTTATCAGACTCGGAAGCGGTTTTAGTGATTTTGAAGGTAGGTTTGACAGGATCAAAGACATGGAGCTGTTCATCTTGATTCAGCGAAAAACTCTCCTTAGAGAGGAATAAACTGTTTGGTCTGAAGAAATCATAACTCTACCATAAATGTTTGTTCACTGTAGAGAATCTCTTTAGAATAACAGTTTTATAATAGGTACATCGGATTGAAAACTGTCGATAAGCACGGAGGTAGGTAGTAACTACTTATACTTGAGTACGAACTCATCTAGGTAGGACACAGGCAGCGTGGTTCGATTTCACAGACACAAACTCTAAGCTCAGACGGACAATCCGAGAAACGCCAAACGATAAATCAACAAGTCATTACAACCAGCCATTGAAACGGTTTTATTCCAGTCACCAGTTCCCGCCAAATAAATCACGAGGTTTGAGAACCGGAGCATTCAAGTCACCGAATGGCTCTAGACAGCAACGGCCGACCAATGAAACTTCCACTTATTCCTTCGAGTCAGACTACATGATTATTCTCCTAGGGCTTCACGATGGAGATTAATGCCTTCTCAGACATCAACAAACACTTATTAATGGGTTTTTTGGGGAGGGTTCTGCAACAATGGTTAGGTGTTGGAAATGAGGTCGAATCTCGACCTCATACCTCACCAGCCTGCATTATGCCTGCCTAATCCAGTTGTAAGCTTCGTATAGACGATCGTTTAATTTGTCAAAAATAATGACTATTGTTCAGACCATTATGATACCCAGACTAGAATTGTGATTTCTCCAACCGCACTCGTCGAATGCTATGAATTCGTGTCCAACAACTTTTAACCCTCATAGGACCATGGTGTCACTAGTGTTACCGAAATCATCTTAACAATTCTACGGCTTTCCCAAGGTGTCACATGATTAACTAGATTTAAAATACAATTGAAAAATTTATGGACAGATCTGTATTTTTTGAACCATTTTTGTAATTATTAAAATTCAAAAAATGGTATGACAAACATTTTGAAAATTTGTCATAACTCTATTTTGAGACTATCAATAGCCCATAAAAAATTCTGCTGTTCATCAAATTTTTAATCGCAATTTAGTTTTGGTTACTCCGGTTACACCTGGGGCAGCTGAGTTCATGAGATATTTTCGGTGACACTAGTGATACCATGGCCCAATAGGGTGTGCGCCTGGGTAGGAAAAACTGTTTATTGTTATTTTTAATCTAAGGTAAACCTCATTCTGAGAAGTTTGGTACCAACCACGACCTTTTAGCGTGTGTAAATCTTATCCTATGAATTTTTAAAGTTTCGACCGTTTATGACGTCACAGCGGGCTGGGGAGTCCCGCCCAGGCTAGAGGGAAAAATCATAGAAACAGATCTACTCACGCTAGAAGGTCTCGGTTGGTGCCAAAATTCTCAGGATGTAGTCTACTTTCGATTAAAAATCTAAAAAAATCAAGGCGCACCCCCCATCAGGACCATTTCTTCGTGCTTATCGACAGTTTTAAATCCGACGTACCTATTATGAAACTTTTATTCTGATGAGTTTCTCTTCAGTGAACACACATTTATGGTAGAGTTATGATTTATTTTATTACTTTTATGATTACCATTACTTATATGGTAGAGTTATGATTTTCATGTTTTATAATTTGCGCCGCAGGCGTTAAGTCGATAGCAGTGGCCCAGGGGGGCTTTTTAGGACGTCCCACAGTAAGACTCGGGCGTCCTTATGCGATTAATGTGGGGTAATGTTGGATAACACCCAACAGAAAAAAATTACCACACACTAATCCGTTTTAGACCATTCTAAATCCAAATCCGCGAAAAAAAACCATATGTGTATGTCTGTTTGTGTGCGTGTATGTTTTTCGTGTGTGTTACAAAGTCTTGTGTCGTCTGCCCAGGCCTTAGTTTTCAAACTTTTTTTGTTCGACGGGGAAAACTATCTAGTTGTGCACTACGTCGCCAAAATTTCAAATTTTGCCTTTTCAGGGATGGAAGGGGGGGGGGGGTTAATGCTCAAAAAACGTGCGTTTGCGGGCATAATCTTGTTAACTCTGCTCAGGCCCCATTTCCCCACCGATTTGCGTGTTTCTATTTTGTTCCACTCAAAAATCTTCCAAATTGCACAATATTTCACCAGAGTATCAAAATTAGCAAGTGGGGGGATAACATTCACAAAATATCCGATTTTTTAAATATTTCGGTTCCTTTATAGCTTCTAATTGGGCCCAAACTTTGAAAATGAGAAAAAATTCTCATTATACCTCCGGATTTTCATGAATTATTCTCTGCACCACCATGGAACTAATAGTGGTGCCATCATGGTGCCAAGTCACCATAAACTGCATGGTTTTTTTTTGTGTGACACCTCGAATACGGATGTGAACCTCGACGGACTGCCTACCAAAACTAATAGATTAAAGTTAAACCTTACGACGTATTTCCGCTTTGATGTCAGACTGTCACCCTTTTGAGAGGAGGGGGGGGGGGCACTTTTTCTTGCCTGAAATACTGAATAAATTACAACTGGTTTAAATTGATCTACCGCTTATCCAACGGGACGTCCCCTGGAATCCATGCATAACTTAACTATATAGTTACAGCCATTACAATGGCCTCAAAATTTTTACTGAGGGAAACTTGGAAATTTACTTCACTCAAATCCGTTTTGGAACGATCGTTGTACTTTAATCTTTTTCATGCATAAATATGTTCAAAAATGACTGAAAATTGGTCGTCGTATCCAAAACTGTAAGCAATCAATAACATTTGAGTACCCACTTTATGAGTCCGTGGAGACGAGTATTTTCTGAGGTTTTTGGGGTAAAATGATATCTTGATGCTTAATAATATAGTTGGAAGCATCATTTTTTTCATCTCACGGATTTTCCCCTAAAATCAAAACTTCAAGAGTCTCCTATGTGGCAGGACACCGAACGTTAAAGGGATCATGAAAGAGATGAGTATCATGGAGGTTCCACGTAATTTCGGTGGACACGATCCATCTTCCCGCCCAACTGATCGAAAGCTCGTAAATCCTTGGCGCAAAGCCGATGGGAGACTCTGAGTCAGCAATAATAGAAACATTAGTTTTTTCTCTGCGCCTAGCGATGATGTATGAGGGACCGACCGCCTCCGTTCCCTGTATCATTTCGCTTCGTGCGGTCATGGCCCCTGACTACGCACAATTATCACGACTTTTTCTCTATGGGAAAAGGTTCTTCTATGGCCGAGTCGTGGATTTCGGTTGATTGAGTTTGAAATGGTTTGCTTACGCGTTCCGATTGGCGGAGCCTCTTAATCGAATTGCCGAAGTAAAACCGAAGAAGGTTGATGTTGATGAACTTCGATTGCAGAGCTAAACATTTACCGGTTCGATTCGGGATGAAAATTGATGTCTTGATTCTGTATGAATCAAATTGACCTTAAATTCTTGAATATAATAGTTTGTTCATATTGGATCCGTCCAACTTTCTACGAAAGGACAGATCTTAGAGGTTGTACAACTGCGAAAAAACATCTGCAAGGTGGGTGTGCCACATAGCTTCCTCGTATCCATAACCCGATTGTATAGATGATCCGATGCTTTGTAGCTAATCTCAAAAAATTAATCTCTAAGCACTTTGCACTACCCTCATAAGAGAAATCTACACCCCAACCTCCAAAATATCTGAAAATTTCGTTGAATTCGGGTGGAAAATGTAGAAGTTTCCTCTCTTAGGAGGTTTTTACACATAGGCAGACGCTACTTCCAAACGGAATCCATGATTTTCATAGGGGACCATCTACACGCCAATCTGAATAATCCCTGAAAAATGTCATAATTATTCAGATGAAAAATGTAAATGTTATGGTTGTTACAAGGATTCTACTTTTACTCAAGCGAATTTTGCTACTTTGGATCTGGGTGCGATGATTTTCATTGGGGACCATTTACACGTCAACCCACACAAATCCTGAAATTTTTATCGAAATCGTACGAAAAATGTAGAAGTTCACAATCAATGGAAACTTTATCAAAATCGGACGATAACTTCTTACAGTTTTCGTCATTTGAGGGATGTGATTGGTAGGCTGCGAGCAAATCCATATAAGTGTGTCATCAAAAGACGTCATGACGAAAGAGCCCACGAATCCCTAAAATGAAATTGAGATTTCCAAAGCGCGCCCTAAACCAATACGGTTGACCTCCAAATGAACAGCCTCGAGCCAAAAATGATTTCACTGGCCGAAAACATTAACTTTTTGGACCCGCAGCGATTTGGAAGCTTTCTGTCAATTCTGTTCCAACATCATTATGCAGGCTGGCGGTGAGCTGGGGGGCATTTCGGGCTCCCAAGTTCAATTAACCCCGCGTTTGACCCCTGGACACAGAACACGGTGTTCCTAGGGATCCATCCCAACCACCTCGAAGAACATAAATCTCGGGTTTGAAATCATTTTAATCCGCTACTTAGCCGCGGACCGCCTGTCATCCCCGGTAGTCCTTGTTTTATTTATGACAGCAATTAAGGGCTTCTGGATCCCACGAGCGCTTCTTGCATCGGCGGATTGTCTCCGACGATGAACCTGAAAAAAAAAAAAACAAGAAAAAATAAAATAAAAATGTTAAAATACTGAACTTCTTTCAAGAGGTGTCGGAACATCGCGTGGAATGCATGCGCTGCTCCGAGACAGAAAGAAACCGGGCAAAAAAAATATTTTTCTCTCGATTATTATAAAAACCGAGGAACAGTGTTCTGTTGGCGTAAGTAGAGGATGGTCGAGGTGACATAACTCAGGTTGGCTGGTGGTAGAACATGGCGATTTGTGGCTACCTATCATTCTGGCGAGGCGTTCTTCGCACCTTCGCTGGCTGACATTTCGAGAGGAAGCTGGGGGTGTCTTGAAGCCTAGTAGGAGTGAGATGTGCACGGTAGCCACTCGTAATGTGTTACTACGAGCCAGAGATAACGTGAAGTCAATGTTTAATGTTGTCAATTAAACTGTAGCGATTTTGGGATGCATGATTTGATGGTGGGAGATTTACTCTGTCTACTAGCCTAAATTTAAAATTTTAAGACAGTCTGCCGAAGTCTATCGGTATCTCGATAACCAGTGTAGAATTTAAGAACAATCATCTATCCTTGAAATCCCTCTATTTCCCTGAAAACAATGAGTTGTAATGGTAAATCTGAAGAACTGATGATGATACAATCAGGCGAAAAGACGTTTGATATAGAGAGAGCAAACGGAATACAGACAGTGTCAATAGACAGATCACCTTTCTGCATTTTGGGGGGGAGGAGAATTCTTTAGTGATTCCCACATTTGTAATAAAATATTTGTCTTGACTCCAAAGGAACACATTTTGACTCAGAATAATTTCGTTACTCCTTCCCCTACTGGACTACTTACTGCCCGTCACGATTTTACTGACTAGATATTAATGCATCCAAATTGGTAGCGAGCAGTCAAGTGACTTCAGCATTCCAATTTGGAACTACTACTGGATAACTACCGGCTGTTGACTGGAACTGACTCGAAGACGTCTCAATTCAATTGCCGGTAGTTAATTTCGTAGTTGGAAAGTACAAGTTGTGAGGTTGATAGGAACTGACTTGACGACGTCTCATTTCAACCTGTCAAACTTGTTTAAAAATGAATTTACTTGAGCAAATTACTATTTACTGGTCGGATAGCGATCAGAACCAGCATTTTCCTTCCAGTAAATAGTAATATAGGGATTTTGATCAAAAGGGTAAGCAGACTTATAAAGTTTGGAATAAGCAAAGATTTGACTTGGGAAATCTTGAAAGAAAAACTTCAACTTTTTCAGAAAGCACTTCGATCAAGATACTGGCAGAATAGGCGGTTTGTACCTGGCTGAAGGCTAGGAACTTTTTGAATTTAATGGTGACTCAAGGGCCGGCGTACGCCCCTATAACGAAGGGGCAGTTGCGAGAGGGGGTGAGTCCCCATTCGAGGCAGCCCTCTTCCTACCCTGGAAGGGTTGTCCCTGAAGGGGATGGCTCCTCCGATTTTTCCTGGACTTCTTTCGTTATTTTTATTGCGAAAATACTATAATAAATAGGTAGTGGTTCACCACAATATTCATTCTTCGTGTGACTCGATTCGAAGCTCTTCAGTTACTAACAGATTTTGGTTTAGTAAGTACAGAGTTTAGAATGGGCACGATAACAGTAATTGAAAACGCTCTCATTTCTACATACCTACTCCGTTGTTTTGCTTAAGAGTCTACCAAGATAACGGAAGCTTTGTTTTCACTTTTCAAGGTTGAAAAAAAAGTTTTCGAAAATAGAAATTTCCACTCTTTCTTAACGTTTCAGACCTTTCTGAACAATTTTGGTTCCGCGTCTGTCTGTCATGAAATCCTTGTAACCGGCATGACTATACAAAGTTATTGTTCGATTTCGATGAAATTTTCTGGGATTGTGCGGGTTCGCGTGTAGACGGTCCCCTATGAAAATCATCTCCCCTGGACTAATAGTAGTTGCTGCGTATGCGCAAATGATAATTTCTTGTAATAGCCATACCTTCTACATTTACCATCCGATTTTGACGAAATTTCTCAGGATTGTTCAGATTAGCGTGTAGATCCCCTATGAGGGTAGTGGAAGGTACTTGGAGATTGATGTTTTCAGATTAACTACTACGCATCGGATCATCTATACAATCGGGTTATGGATACGAGAAAGCTATGTGCCACACCCACTTGGCCTTTTTTACTTATTGAAAAAGGTTTTCTTAACTTTACCCTTAGTGATTTAGTTCGCAACATTGAATAACGGAGACAACTAAAAAACATACCAATCGTTCGTAGCAATCACCCAGTCTACCCATGAGCTGATTGAGGAATGTAGATGTTTGGTCCTTTGAAACCTCAGAGATTGATGAAATTTCTTGCCTTTTATCTGGATATTTTAGTGTTTGGAGGAAAACACGAATCAAAAAAAGTTTTGCATCATCCTGATTCATTCAGAAATAGGGACGGGAAAAATTTGGGGTTAGGAATTTTGAAAAGTGTATCCAATTACAAAATTGAAACAGTAGAAACACTTTATTTGTATTAACTCATCAATTTCCTAAAGAAACACCAAAAACTGGAAAACTCATTTAGAATTGTCATAAAAATTCAATTTTTAGAAAAACTTTAGGAATCGATTAGTATAAAACAAAACGACTACATAACAATACATTACAATAGTTTCATTCTCTTTGAAAATTCGCTAAAAGAAACAATTGACGATTTCATAAGCAATTTTCATTCTCCAGGTGCGATACTTTGGAGTCACAGCACGCACTGTTCTGTACTGTACTGTACTGTTACTTCAGTATGATCAAGAACAATACTAGTCGAGCCACAAATCTCCGCCAACGTTGTATCAAATCAAAATCAACATGTTATAATGTTGTAATCCGGTAATTACGACTGTTAAAATGACTCCGAATGATTTGAGCCTGTTTAAGTCCTCCGAATTATGGTTATACAATTTGAAGAAGAAGAATGAAAAGTACTCATGCAATAATAATAGGTGTCATAATGAAGGGACTTACGACAAAAAAAAACCTTTTTAACGAATAATGAAGATTACAATTGATTTTATGGCTAACCAAATGGAACTCTCTTCATTGACCAATTAAAGCCTGAAAAGTGATAGTTAATTCCTTGTTTATTAATATTTTATTGCTAGAATATGGTTACGATCTTCCAAGAGTCCCATGCTTATTTCGAAAATCACTATAAAATTGACGGCAATTTACTACCTACTGTCTCGAATAGTTGTTCCTCTGACTGTAAAATTCAAGTATTTCAGTTGATAATTTAGTATTCCTTCAGCATTCCATTCGGCCTTAAAGATTCCTCTATCAGATGGGGGGGGGGGGGGGATTCAATCACAATCAAGAAGGTGAGCAGTAGGAAATTTATCGTTCAACCCACCATCATTCACCCATCATCCTCCCTCCAGTAAATTTGTTGGGAACCTTTCTCAGACTCATTGTAAACGACTCTTCCTTCCACTTAATTTCATCATCTTCCAATTCATTGAGGGCCACCGTCCTTCCACTCTTCCCCTCAGTTTCGTAGGGTAGGTACCATGGGGATGGAAAGGAGAGTGGGAAGTATTATAGGAGACCTATAATAGTTATAAAGATTATGTTTAGACGATTGCTTGGGGCTGGGTTCTATGAGAATTTACTCTATTTTTTGCTCGATTTACTCATTAGTAGGATTCATTGTGCATGAGAAAAAGTTAAAATCGTCAACATAATCGCGAGTTACTTCAAAATCGTGTTGTTAAAAAAAATAATAAGAAATAAAAAATCAAGACGATCGTAAAAATCAAGTTTTTTTATTGAGTAATTTGTTTTGGTAAGTACTACGTATTATTGCGATCAAGCATTTGCACATCAACTAATTCTATACGTTCATTTGAGGATACTATTCTTCCCATCTAACCTGGCAGCCGTTATTCCTTATACGAGTTGATAATTTCTCATCTACAAGTCCCACTCAAGTTTCGACTCGTTTCCCCTTGAACCACCCTTTTACAGGTACTAAATAATCATGAAAGCGCTCTCTCGAGACCTTTGCTCCCCATCTGGAGACTTCCAGCAGATATTTGCTCCCTCGTAGCTTCTCAGATACGAACGAGCTCGATATTTTCACTTTCGTGAAAAACGATCTAAGATTCGCTACCGCGTTGCGACACACAGAAAAAGAATATTTACTTCGATTTACTGCCGGAGAGGTTTCAAATTATCTACGGTAAATTCTGCAGGAGTCCGCGATGAATGTGAACGATATTTCATCGTGGGGCCTAGAGATGGCCGCAATAATTTCGAGCTCTTCTTTTACTTTTTCATCAAACCAATACTGATCTAAGAAAGCTGAATGGAAATTCATCATCAGAAGAATATAATACGTTAAATATCATCTGTCAACGAATAAAACAATACAAAATATGATCGATGCCACGAATAACAAAGGAAAAGGGGATTTTTGGTGAGTTTTATTGTTTCATTATTGTCGTGTCCTCCTAACCCTTGTAAATAATTTATCAACAAATAAAGCACAGGTGGCACCTGTGAGGGTACCTCGAGCTGTTCAGCTGCACAACTCATGCGGTCAGGACTTACGTACGCCTGTTACCATTCCGTCTCTTCCCTATCACAAGTATATACAGGGTGTTACATTTCATAACGATCACAGGCTAGGAATCGATTCTAGAGCTCATTTCCAGCAAAAAATGCCTCATAGTAAATTTCTTTTAGATGCTTCGTTTTCGAGTTATTTCACTTTTAAGATTTGTTTCGTGTTTTTCGACTTGTTCTCCTAATTCGGGTTCTTGTGGTGAAGTTTCAGTAGTTCTCATGGTTCGGATTGTTGGATAGTAATTATCTGCGCCTTAAGTATTCTAACGATTTTATTTTATAAAATATTTTCAATGTTTCCCCCATTTTGGGTGATGCACGAGAGGGACCTGCGGCAGACCGCATCCACAGCCCGTCCTAGTGCATCTTCGTCCAAATTGAACTTGCACTATTGTGACAGGAAATTTGATGCTCTTTCCAATGTTATAATCAAATTTGCATTTACTTCATCAATTAACGGAGCTATCACAGTTTTAGTGAACAAGGTCGGAAAAAGATGAACCTCTCCTCATCTAACTCGTGTAATCCACCGACGAACTCCATTAACTGGTGAACTCGGAACATTCTTCTAGTAAATTTCCGAGTGTCAAATTGACAGTAAAAGGTTTAATTCAGTCAATTTGATAAATCATGTAGTAAAACATGATAAAAATTGTTTCTGATCTGTTCATCAAAAATATTACTTAACCCAATCTATTAATCCAAATTAATTGGAGTACAATCTGATCACAGCCTTCCATTCCATTATTTTTACTCGTATATTAGTTTGGTACGAAAAGAACCCTACATCTTGTAGGTACACTTTTGAGCACCAAAACGATGGAACGCTTACGTTCGTTTACGCTATGGAACGATACCTAAGTAGTGGAAATCTCTGAAAATACTTTTTTCGACAAGGTAGAGTTTGATCTCGTAAGTACCTGAAGGGACTGCGTCTTCAGGTTATGTCGGATACAAACCCACTAAATACCTCCTTCTCTCCCACATTGGAGCTCAGCCCGGAAACAGTTTTAACATATTACTTGGGTTGAGTTCTAAGGTGCAGTTTCTAGGAAAGAAGATGGACCAGATGCTCCTTCTCTCTCACTCTCTCTCTCTCTCTAAGGCCGAGTTATTTGTCATAACCTTCAGGGTTACGGTAAGAGAGGGCCCTAAGGCCCTATGTAACCCTGTTTTGTTAAATAAATCAAAATAAAATATCTCTCTCTCTCTCTCTCTCTCTCTTTCTCCCGTTGTAGGCACATCTTCATTTTCAGGACGCTTTCCGTGCTTTCTGCTCCAAGGCAGAAAATAAGCCCTTTCACTTTCCTGCATCTTGCTGACAACAGCTGCTGGTGTTGAATTTTGGGACGTTAACCCCAGT